>CM021106.1:116315343-116684851 GCA_007115665.2 Sequoiadendron giganteum | reverse complement strand
GATGAGCATATAAAACTAGCTGAAAGTTCTCACTTATAGCATCACGTCTTATCACTTTTTTTGCTTGCATACACAAAATTCACTTATATAGAATCATCTGTCACTTTCTTTGTAAAATAATTTGTGACATGTAGAAAGGGCTCAACAAGAAGGAAGTTCTCATGCTAAAGCCGAGCCAAATCTAGATATTGGATCAAATGAATCTGTTGAAGAACGCATGGACTTGGAAGATAGAGAGGAGGCTCAAGTTCAAACAATGCATGTTGGCGAGGGGTCAGGATCAATTCCTTCTAATAGTATGCATGAGCATACAAAAATAGCTTAAAAGGCGAGGGAAAAAATTTCTTATAGAAATTTAGATCATTTACTTGAAATGGATATGGAGAAACTGAAATGTTATGCCAACCAACCTTATAATAAGAGAAAGAGGTCAATGACTAAATCTGTAAATGGAGTAATCAATGATCATTTCAATCATCTTGATACACTTGAAAAAACCCAATTGTTATCACATTTACTTCTTTGTAATGATTTGAAAGAGTCATTACAATTGTTGGGTGTACATTCGGCATCAAATAAGAAGAAACACATGGGATTACAAAAGGATATTGCTCAAAATGCTAAAGGGTTTAGATTCCATTGGGAAAGGATCTTGATTAGTGGATAAGGCCACTACAAGAATGGTGATGTTGGCATCCATTGTACATCAAGATATAGTAAGAAAAATAAAAATGCCTACACTTTCAGCTGAAATTGGTTATAGTAGAACCACATTAATAAAATATGAGAAAAAGAGATTTTTTTTGGATGAGACTTCAGAAGGAAATTGGGAAATTATGTGTAGAGCTCCCCGTTCTAACATCATTGAAGATGTTGTTAGAACCTTGATCTCAATTTTTTGGCATGATCAGACTCATCCATCATCAAATACTAGAGATGTTATGAGACATAGGATTCGGCTTGGTATTTATGAAAATCATATCAAACATTGGCTAGACATAACACAATTTGAGATGTATATGAAATTTTGTAATACATATCCTCATATAAAGATTGGGATTTTTTTTGAAAGGTTAAATCCATATTATGTGAAGATAAACAAGTTTTTGAAACTTTTTGTTGTCGTTATCATATTGAATTTGATCTCTACTATTCGGTGTTTCGAAAGATGAGAGAAGAAAGTTGTGGGTTTCAAAATGCACCTCCTAAAAAGGAAATTTTGTTCATAAAGTCTATATTATTTGATAATGAAAATGGACCTCAAATAAACTTCATAAAAGGAATTTGTGAGACATGTTGAAATTTGGCTAAATTTCATTCAAGAAATGAGGATACTGAACTAACAAAGACAGTAAATTGCAAGAGGTAAGTATTATTTTTAGAGAGTTAATTTATTTCATTTTGATTAGATTTTTATTTGAATTATCTAATGTAATTTTTCATTGATTGTTTGGTTTATTACTTATTCACATATTTTACTCAAACAGGTACAAGTATGTAAAGTTTCAAAAAAAATTTGGGAAAGAATACACAAGGTTGAACTATGTAGAAGAGAAGATTCCTATTGGAAAATTTATGGAATATTTTAAAAAACTGATACAACCATACATACAACATTTCCTTTTTGCAAAGTGGCAAGCACAACAATTCCAAAAATTGATAGATACTTTCCCACTTGGAATAGTTCTATCAGTAGTTGACTTTCCAGAAAATTACTCATTTGTACATCAAAAGGAGATTCAATTAGAGTATTAATATTCAAAGAATATGATTATTAGCATTCATGTGTGTTATTGACATGCACAATCAGAATTGGATGGTGTTGAGAGTATAGATGAAGAACATGCCATTAAGAAAGAATCACTTTTATATTAGTGATGATAAAGAGTACGACACGCTTTTTGTACAACATTGCTTTATAATTTTTTTGAGAATTTGAGAAGCAGGGGTGTAAAATTTAAAAATAATTTTGTATGGTCAGATGGATGTGTGGAAGAATTCAAATCTTCATGGCCATTCTATGCACTTTGTAAATATCATAAAATCTACAAAATACCACATGTTTGGAGTTTTTTTTAGAGCGGGCATGGAAAGGGTGAGCATGATGGAGTAGGAGCTTGCATCAAATGAGTTATCCACAAGATCATATAGACAATGCACATGATGTTTTTTAATGGTGCAAGAAATAATTTGCATCAAATGTGGTCAACACATCTTTGAGAACAAACTAACACATTCCACATAAAGTGTTCTGGGAGATATCAAGTATGTATAAATTACATTTTCAAAAATTTGAATTTATTTAAATTAAAAATTTATATTTATACATGTTTGTTCACATAAGTTTGTTGTTGTACATGTATGTAGGTGTGGACATAAGATCAATGCATGGATGCAAGAGGGTAGAAAAAATAAGATATTTGCATTGTGTTAGGAGTTCAAATAGTCGCCATGGATGGACATTACACATAAGGGATTACTATTTTTTTTGCACTAAGTGCATTGCAAGAAACTCTGATCATGCATGCAACAACCAAGAACTTGGATATGTTGGTAAATGGGATACAGTGCCACTAGTTGTTTCATAAACATATGATGAAAATGAGGAAGAAATATTTCAAGACATTCCTTTGATTTCAATTGATTATGACCATATTTTAGGATTGGTTAGAAAAGGTACATGTGTAATTTCTCAATAATTTAAGTATTATATATATCTAGTTAATGACCTTTAGAGTCTAGAGACATTTCTATTTTTTTTAGAGTTTTTTTGTGTAAATTTGGTGTACAGGAGATGTTTTTGTAGTCATACAAGAGTTTGGAAACATAGAAGGTGCTAGCTATTATTTATTGTTTTGCATAGAAGAGAGGAATAAGCTAATACAACCTGAAACAAGTGATAGAATGTTATTTCCCATAGATGAATTTGAATTTAAAATTATTTATATACATTGTGTTCACATGTGCACATTTCATTATAAACATTAAATATATATTGTACAAACCTTGATCATAAAATTTTTTGTACACGTTCAGATGTCTTACCTTAGGTTCAAGTTTACCATACAATTTATATTGTAGTGCAAGAAATATATCTAAAACAAGTCAAAGTTGTTCATCATGTGATTCATTTTGTTGACTATCAACCTGATAACAAGGTATATCAATATAGTCACTTAATAATTGCTATTTCCCTACATCTTCATGCAAATCCACATGCACATGGCCAAAGAAAATGGAGACTAGATAGTGATCATCATAAAAAAAATTACATGTTATTGAAGAGTAGGCTGAACTAGAATCTTTGACTTAGATTATATCCATGATTTTCAAGTTCTTTTGTAACCCTATATATGTTCAAGTGAGAACTTATAGTAACTTGTACATAGTTGTAAAGGGTATGTGCAGGATCATGATGGCCCAAAAAGTGGCGATATGTAAGCCATATGATGGTCCATGTGGCCGACGACTTTTTTTTTACCCAAAATTGATGAAACGAAAAGGGTTTTTAGAAGAGATTCTCATCTTTCCACCAATATAAATTATGCTTTACTTTTAATTTAATAAATAATTATTATTCATTTTCTATTATAATTACGACTAAAGTCCTGATTGATAGACTGATTGAAAAATATCTATAAATTTCAAACAGTATCACATTTTTTGAATCTGAAACATGTGTCGAATTCTATGCTTCACATACTATAGAATTAAAAAAAAAAATTGAATTTCATGAATTTTTGACCAAATTAAGGTGGTTAGACAAATGAGATTTTATATTTTTTAAAAGTTGTAATAAAAAAATCATAATTAATTATTTACTTGGAAACAAATTACAAAAAAAGTATGCATCACATCGAGACATGAGTTCTCTACTTATATCTAAAATATTATCACTTTATTGTGGTTAGGGTGGTCAGACAGACACCTACTTCTTATTTTTACCCTGAAATTCAAATACTACTACATTGAAATTTCAAATTTTCACCAAATAGATTTTTATTTTTTAAATAAAGGTCTAGTAGTTTAGAAACTACATTAAATTTTCTACAGATTCTATTTTTACATTTTTTTGAAATAATATAGATAAATTATTCAAATTTTTACATCAATTTGTCTAACTCTGATTTTCAATCTTTTTATTGCCACTTAAGGGCCTGTTTTTTCCATGATGATCCTAGACATACCTTGAATCATTTTGCGTAAACTTTGATTTTCTATCTTTTTATTGCCACTTAAGGGCCTGTTTTTTCCATGATGATCCTACACATACCTTGAATCATTTTGCGTAAATTCCAATTCTATTTGTTTCATGGAATTCTTAATTTCAAGAATCTTATATGCAATTATATACAACTTATATTTGTTCCATCGAATTATTCCATGGGCAATTATGTATTTTGAAATTAAGTATTATTTAATTATAAAAAAATTGCACACATATTTAAAACATAAATCAATGTAAATAAAAAAATTAAGTTGCCATCAATTTAATTCATGAAAAATACCACAAATGGAAATAGAATGTTCCCATCTAGTTTCCAAATCAATATTTAAATGAATTATATATGACTCCCTCTCTCCCCTCTACCCTTAACCCTTAAACCCTAAACTCATGTTCCCTCTCTCTCTCTCTCTCTCTCTCTCTTTTTCTCTCTCTCTCTCAAACTCCTTCTATCTCTCTCCCCTCTACCCTTAACCCTTAAACCCTAAACTCATGTTCCCTCTCTCTCTCTCTCTATCTCTCTTTTTCTCTCTCTCTCTCAAACTCCTTCTATCTCCTCTCCCCTCTAGCCTTAACCCTCTATCCTCTACCTTCTATCTCTCTCACTCCCTCCCCCCTCCCCCCTCTCTCTCTTTATCTCTCTCTCTCCTACCCCCTCTACCTCTCTCAAGTCTCTCTCTCTCACACTCCCTCTACACTTAACCCTAAACCCTTAAACCCTCTACCCTCTCTCTCTCAAGTTTCTCCATCCTACCCCCTCTCCCTCTCTCTCAAGTTCCTCTCTCTACTCTACTCACTTCTTTCTATCTCAAGTCTCTACCTCTACTCCTTAACCTCTAAACTCCTGCCACTGGGATCTTAAACCTTCACTATTCTCTCCTCTCCTCCCACTCACTCTTAAGTCTCTCCTCTCCAATCCTCTCCTCTACTCCTTAACCCTTAAACTCCTAAACTCTGTATTTCTACTCCTTTCTCTCTCTCCCACTGCCCCTTCTCTCTCAAGTCTCTCCCTCCTAGATGTACTCTCTATCTCTCTCTCTCACTCACTCCTTCTATCTCTAGATCCCCTCCACCATGAACCCTTAATCAGGTTAAACCCTTAAATCCTCTCTATCACTCACTCACTCCTTCTATCTCGAGCTCCTCTCTAGCCTTAAACCCTTAAAACCTCTCTCTCTCACTCACATACTCCTTCTATCTCGAGCTCCCCTCTACCCTTAAACCCTAAACCCTTAAACCCTCTACCCTCTACTCTTAACCCTATACCCTCCATCTCTCTCCCACTCCCTCCATATCTCTCTCTCAAGTCTCTCCCTCCTACCCTTCAGCTTCCTCTCTCTCTCACTTCCTCTATATCTCTTCCCTCTACCCTTGAAACCTCCACCCTTAAACCTTTGTACCCTCTATCTCTCTCCCACTCTCCCCCTCTCTATCTCTCTCAAGTCTCTCCCTCCTACCATCTCCCTCTCTCAAGTATCTCCCTCCTAACCTCTCCCTCTCTCAAGTCTCTCTCTCTCTCACACTCAAGTTCCTTCTATCTCGAGCTCCTCTCTACCCTTTACCCTTAACCCTTAAACCCTAACTGGGTCTTAAACCATCTACCCTCTATCTCTCTCCCACTCCCTCCCCCTCTCTCTCTCAAGTCTCTCCCTCCTACCTCCTCTCCCTCTCTCCCCTCTACCCTTAAACCCTCTACCCTCTACTCTAAACCTTATACCCTCTATCTCACTCCCACTCCCTCTATATCTCTCTCTCAAGTCTCTCCCTCCTATCCCCGAGCTCCCTCTCTCTCTCTCTCTCACTCCCTCTATCTCTCTCCCCTCTACCCTTAAACCCTCCACCCTTAAACCTCTATACCCTCTATCTCTCTCTCAAGTCTCCCTTTCTTACCCTCTACCTCTCTCAAGTCTCTCCCTCCTACCCTCTCCCTCTCTCAAGTGTCTCTCTCTCTCTCTCTCTCACTCATTCAATTTCCTTCTATCTCGAGCTCCCCTCTACCCTCTACCCTTAACCCTAAAATCCTAAATTGGTTTTAAACCCTCTACCCTCTATATCTCTCACTCCCCCTCTCTCTCTCAAGTCTCTCCCTCCTACTCCCTCTCCCTCTCTCCCCTCTACCCTTAACCCTTAAACCTTAAACCCTAAACCCTTGTACCCTCTACCCTTTATCTCTTTCCCACTCCCCTCTCTCTCTCTCAAGTCTCTCCCTCCTAGAGCCACTCTTCGTCTGTCTCTCTCTCACTCACTCATTCTATCTCTAGATCCCCTCTACCCTCTACCCTTAGTCCTTAAACCCTTAAACCCTCTCTCTCCCCTCCCTCTCCCCCCTCTACCCTCTACCCCTATAATTCATTTGAACATGTAATTAAGATAACTAATAGAGATATAATGTTCTCAATATTTCTTCTTTGTTGTGAGTTTCTATTCAACTCCAGTGGAGACTTTAAAGAATACCATGCGTTTCAAATACTCTAAAATTTCAAGAAGAATGAGGTGAAGAAAATACAATTTTATCTTATTTCTTCTTCACTTTAATATATAATCTCACACCAAAACATCCATGTGAAACCTCCACCAACTTCTCAAAATGGTTGTATTTTATGGTGGACTAAATCCACCAAATCCATGAAATAATTTGTATGGATCTATAATCATCATAGCTCATATGATATGATGAACTTAAAACTCATTCATGTTGCCATATATTTGGAGACTTGACCCTTCTTTCCACCTCTCTACTTGTTATAATGTGCTAAGATGACCTACTAGAAGCATACAACTAGTGCCTATACTCACTAAATAGTTTATATAAAAGCTAAACTTCATTAGTTGAAGATTCCTAATAAGTTTCATTAGAAATTGTCTAGTACCAAAGAGCTAAAATAGTTCCTAGAAACTCATGTCTATTTGGGTAGCTAAAAAAACTCTTGAAATTACTACCTCATCATTTCTCTCTAGAAAATCATGTTCATTTGGGTAGCTAACAAACTCTTGTGTAGTCATTCTATTATGTTTTCAAAAAATACATCAAAACCATTTATAATATCTTTTCCAAAGCCACATTCTCAATATTTCTCATGGTCAAAAGCTAAGGATAAGCATAAATTGAAAAATCAAGATGAAGAATCCTAGTAGGAAATATTTGAGGATATCGTTCCTCAAATTTAATACAATATTATAGCTCAGACTAGAGGTGACTAAATTAGGTGCAAGGATTGAATTTGGTTGGGCTAAAATGAGCAAGAAACCTCTTATTGTTTTCTTTTTATTAGAGGAAAAACATGATTTTATGAGAGTTAAAAGCCATGTCCTTTTCATTATTTAATTTCATACATGCTTGATTCATTGTATTACAATCACGAAGGGTTAATAACATGTATTGTTCTCATTTTCCTCTCTTTTCCATAATTGCATCCATTCACACCTCCTCCATTAAATAAGGAGAGAGTGAGAAATTCTATAACACTAGCAATGAGATTATTGGTAGAGAATTTGTTTGGAAGTGATTATAGGTGTGAAGGTTGAATCAAAATTCCCTAGGTATGTAGATCGACCCCTTTGTTTCATGTTTGATCTATTGTACATTTCAATATTTTGTATCATCGTTGTTTCTTGTCTGTATTCTTACATTTTTGTGCTTATTTATAATATATAAGTATACAATATATTATTTATAGTTATTAATAATATATAAGTATATAGTATATTGTTTATAATTATTAATAATATATGTAATTTATAATTTAAATAATAACTATTATATAGAGATTAAAATTTATATAATTATTATATATTTTATAATTAATATTATAATTATATATTTAGAGCTAAAACATGATTTTATGATTTAATTTTGGGGCTGATGCAAGAAGTTGGGTCCACAAAAAGCTCAAAAAGTGGAAGTGTTTTTGCTGTTTTTCAGAATTTGTCACACTTGAACTGAAAATTTGAGGCACTTACACAATGAATTTTTAAAAAAGTCAGTAATATGAAATTTAGAGATTTGAATCTAGTTTATAAATATGTAAATTATTCAAATACCCAGATTGTAGAAACTAAATTTTGATAAAGATCTATAAAAACCACTTTTTAAAAGTCCCTGTTTTTTTACCATACCATGCACGTGTACGGACAACACTTTTTGAATCAAATAAAAGTATTTTACTAATTCCTTTTGGGGAAAGAGAGCTAACAATATGAAGATTGATGAGGAATTTTTTTTGTAATTTTTTGTTGAATATTTTTTTTATTATTTAATTTTTATTGGCCTTAATTGTTGTTTTTAAAAATCAACGTGTACGGACAGCATAATTTGACTTAAACTAAACTTTTTTTGAATTTTTTTTTTTCATTGTGTAAAGAATTGTCTAAAGATTGATGTCATATAATTTTTTTTCTAAAAACTTTAACCAAAAATAAGTTATTAAAAAACAAAAAAAGTCTGATATTTCAAGTTTAATGACTAGTTTGCTTTGAAATTAATTAAAAAATAGAAAATATAATCCAATCTCAATAAAAATTATATATATAGAAACTAGACATCATGTTCTGTAATGGGTTTTAATTTTATAGATTGATTCAGAAAAAAAATTCATCCACCATATTGTCAAAGTTGAACATTCTTCTTCAATCTGCCTTAGTTTTTTAGTTGAAGGTCAAAGGCTAAGGCTCGGATTGCCAAAGCTTTCCTGAACCTAAAACCAAGTCTCCAGGTGGGTTGGGAAACAAATTATTTAATAACGCATACACGTTATGAAACGCATACGTGTTATTGGAACAAAACGCGTACACGTTTCATAATGCGTATGCGTTATGTTTTTACCCGTTGGGTAAAGGTAACGCGTACGCGTTATGAAACGTGTACGCGTTCCTTTTTAAGAATGTTTACGCGTTTCATAACACGTACGCGTTTCATAATATATCCGTTTATCCTGATTTGACATTTTTTGATATAGTACGGTTTTCCTGCAACATTCTTTTTCTGCATTTTTTATTACAAATTTGTCTTGTGCAGGGCATATTCTATTGCAAATTGGTTGAAAAGTCAAGTGCAGGTTGAATTTTCTGAAGTGGAATCAAATACAAGAATAATTTACAAGAAGATTCAAAAAAAAGTTTTTGGATGTATTCGTGATATTTTTGTGTACTTCAAAGTTCAAAGAAGAAAGGATCTTCATAGTACAAAGTCTTATTTGAATATTTGAAGGAGATAAAAATTTGAAAATTGGTTACAAGTAAATCATTTATTTTTTCATCAAAAAGGGTTTTGTAACCATGGGATCAAAACAAAGACAAAGAAAAAAGTGTAGAATGTCAATGACACCCAAAGAAATTCAAGCAAATAAAGATATGGAGGCAAAAAGACAAAAAGATAGAAGAGAAAAAATTCGTCAAATGAAAAATTTGGAAGCATCTACTTCAATGAATGTTGAAGAGAAAGTCATGAATGATGAAATGAATGTAGATGATGCAAATGTGGAGATGGTGAATATAGAAGAAAATACAATTATGGAGAGAAACTCAACTATGTCTTCAACTACAACTTTGAATGATATGGAAACAGTACATATGCAAACAGCTTCGGGTATGTCTTCAAATCCACCTCCCAATGATATGGAAAATGCACCTATTCAAACAATCTCTCCAGGTATTCTTTCAAACCCAAGTCTTGATAATATTGATTTTGCTTGTTTAGATGAAGCTGGATACACCATTGATGATATCAATAATTATAGGGTTGAAAGAATGCAAAAACAAAAAAATTATGAAAATATATCTTATGAGAATGCAAATGCTAATCAAATCCATCATATTGATGAAAATGAGAATGAAATATTTTTTACTTTTGAAAATGAAAATGGAACACCTTGTGTGAATGAAAATGAAACCCCTTGTGTGAATGAAAATGAAACCCCTTGTATGGATGAAGATGAAAATGTTTTTTTTACAATTGAAAAAGATGTGTTAGATAACCTTCGTGGTAAATTTTCTTGGAGACAAATTAAAACTTATGGAAATAAAATATATAAAATGTTTTTTTATAGAAAGAAATTAGGATTCCAATGTCAACTCATGGTGCAATTGATGAGAATGTGGAAAATGAGAAAAGTGATGAAAAAATTAGGTATTTTTGTAAAACCAAAAAAGAAAGATGATTCAGTAGAACAAGTCATTTCTAGTGTTGCTAATGCTATTGATTTTATAGGTAAGAAAAGTCGATCTAAAGATAAAAATGTGGCTCGTCGTGCAATAACAACTGCTTTAGTTGATAAAGAAACTTCAAATAAAAGAATGTTAAGTAGGATTAGTAAATGTATAAAAGTAAATCCCAAAACTTTGATTAAAGCTTCTAAAAGAAGAGAAAATATTGAAAATGATCCAATTAATCAATGTTGGAGTTTTAGTGGTAGACTCCCAAGATCAGACATGAAATTAACTAATGAAATTAAATCTTTAATTGATAAATTTTGGCATGATAATACAAGAGTATCACCTAACATTAGAGATGTCTTAAAATTAAGGGTAGGTTCCAAAATTCGTGTACCTCATCCAAAGCATCTCTTAGATATGACTCAAACTGAATTATATAAATTTTTTTTAGATGCTTCAATCTTACCATTGAATATTAAAATAAGTCAAAGATCATTTGAAAAGTGTAAACCTTGGTATGTTAGAATTAATAAGCAATGAATTTCTTGTTGTTGTAAGACTCATGTACAATTTCATTATTATTATGATAGTTTTTGATATATACGATGCACTTTGCATGTTAACCAAATTATGCAGGACATTTGTGGTATTAATATGCCACTTGAAAGAATCAAAGATTTTATATCAGGTTTGTTTTGCGAACCCTCTAACGGAAACTTATTTTATTTAAAATCATGTATTTCTAGAGAATGTGATAGATGTGCTAACTTTTCATTATTAGGTGAATGTATGCATGAAAGTAGTTTAAATGAATTTGGACAACAATTAGTAGATGTAACAAGATTCAAAAATGTTGAGTATTCTTTAAAAGATGGAAAAACTAGAAAACGTTGTGAGGTAATTATGGAAAAAAATACTGTGCATGCATTTATTAAAGAATTTAAAGATAAGATTGTACCTAAATATGTTCAACACTCTCAGTATGCTCATTGGCTTGATAATCAATTTCGTTTATGTAAAAACACATTCCCAATTGGAACTATATTGTCGGTTGTTGATTTTGCTGAAAATTATACTCTTGCTCCACAAGAAGAAATTCAATCACAGTATTATAATTCAGTGCAAGTATCTATTTTTGTTCATATTGTTTATAGACATGCAGATGATAGTAGAGAAGATAATAGAAATTTTTTGAGAGAGTACCATTTTTATGTAAGTGATAATCGATTACATTCATTTGAGTTTGTTCAATATTGTTTTGATATATTTTACAAAAATTTAAAAGAAAGAGGAATTCAATTGCTAGAGCATCTCATATGGTCAGATAATTGCACGGGTCAATTCAAAAATGCTAGGATGTTTTATTAGTTATGTAGAGTTCATAAGGACAATAATATCCAGCACATATGGAGTTTTTTTTAAGCCGGTCATGGTAAGGGAGAACACGATGGAGCAGGTGCATGTGTGAAAAGAGCTCTTGCTAGAGAGCAACTAAAATTTGAGGATGCTGCAAAATTTAGAGATGCACATGCAATTGTAGATTGGTGCAATACCAAATTATCTACAAGAGTAAGTGAGAGCTCAATAATTCACCGCTTCTTTTGGTTAGTTGAAGAAAATGATATTTGTTCTCGACAAGATTGTGAAACAATTAATGGATCTGCAAAATGGCATTCATTTAAGAGTTCGAATGCAAACACATGGACAATATGGACAAGGGAGTTGGCATGCTTTTGTCAATTTTGTATTGCAGGTGATTGGGAGGCTTGTGAAAATATGGAATGGGTTGAACAATGGCAACAAAGAGCCTTAACACCTACATCGACACATGTTCAACATGGAACAATAATTGAAGATAATCAAGCGTTCGCATCAGATGATTATGACCGTGTTTCTGATCTTGTACAAGAAGGTACATTATTTATTGAGATGAATTTTATATGTATGCATGTTTATATACATGAATTAAATATAAGTTGTGCTCTTTATTGAATTTTTTATCTATTTTTGTAGGACATGTGTATGCTGTTGTTGCACCCGAGGGGAATGAAGAGGAGACAGAGTATTGGTTGGCTAGATGTGTTGAGAGAAAATATAAGTTGGTACATCCTAGAGTGGATGATGATAACTTTGAGTATCCAACTAGTTCAGTCATTGTTGTTGGCACCTGGCTTCAAAAATATTTGATAAGAAAGAATGGCTTGCCTACATTTGAAGATTATGAAAGACACAAGAAGATTATACATTATTCACATTTGATTTTGGCAACCAATATAAAACTAGTTAGATATCATGGGAGGCCTGCTAATAAAGTTTTATGGACACTTTCAATGGATGATCATGAGACAATCATAGATGCATTACAAAAAAGAGAGGATGTGGATGGTACAACAGAGTAAATAAATATTGGTAAGTATATCTAGTTGTATGTATATATTTAATTGATATATATATATGTCTTTAAATTCATTTCCTTATTAAATTTTTATATCATTTTTTGTTTCAGGTCTCCCTTGATACAAAAAAGAGAGGAGATGCACTCTTATTACAATGGAATTTGAATCTACAGACAGGTAACTATATATAGTTGTAGATACATTTAGTTGAGAGTATAAATATAAAACTAAATTTAACTCATTGTCATTTTATAAAAAGTTTATAATTTATTTCATATCCCCTTAAGCCATCCTCGTATGTTCCATTAATCCATCCGCTTGCATCCCCTTTAAGTCTCTCTATTAATTCCCCTTAATTCATTCTATTAGGACCCCTTAATCCATATCCTTGTATATCTATCCTTAATCCATCCTCTTGCATCCCCTTAAGTCACTCTCTCAACACCCCTTAAGACATCCCCTTAAGCCATCCCCTTAGGTCACATGGTTTAGAGTTTAGGGTTTCTAGGGTTCATGAGATGCTTAGAATAACAAATTTATAAGGATTAATGGTTTAGGGTTGATCTCCTAGGATTTAGGTCATGTGGTTTAGGGTTTAGGGTTTCTAGGGTTCATGTGATGCTTAGAATAACAAATTTATATGGATTAATGGTTTAGGGTTGATCTCCTAGGATTTAGGTCACGTGGTTTAGGGTTTAGGGTTTCTAGGGTTCATGTGATGCTTAGAATAACAAATTTATATGGATTAATGGTTTAGGGTTGATCTCCTAGGATTTAGGTCACGTGGTTTAGGGTTTAGGGTTTCTAGGGTTCATGTGATGCTTAGAATAACAAATTTATATGGATTAATGGTTTAGCATTGATCTCCTAGGATTTAGGTCACGTGGTTTAGGGTTTAGGGTTTCTAGGGTTCATGTGATGCTTAGAATAACAAATTTATATGGATTAATGGTTTAGGGTTGATCTCCTAGGATTTAGGTCACGTGGTTTAGGGTTTAGGGTTTCTAGGGTTCATGTGATGGTTAGAATAACAATTTTATATGGATTAATGGTTTAGCATTGATCTCCTAGGATTTAGGTCATGTGGTTTAGGGTTTAGGGTTTCTAGGGTTCATGTGATGCTTAGAATAACAAATTTATATGGATTAATGGTTTAGCGTTGATCTCCTAGGATTTAGGTCATGTGGTTTAGGGTTTAGGGTTAAGGGTTTAGGACCCTTAAGTCATATCCTCTTACATGTACCCTTATTCCACAATCTTGCATCCCTTAAGTCACTTGCATAATTCCCCTTAAGCCATTCTCATAGGACCCATTAAGCCATACCTTAGGGTTCATGACATGCATCCCATTCATCCATCCTATGGAAAACATCATTTGAATTTTTATGAAATTTATAAGATCCAATTTTGTAACTTTTACTATATATTTACTTAAATGAATCAAAAAAATTATAGAACTACTTACAGTTTACATTAATTATTTTTGTAGGTTCTCATCAAGTCGGTCTACCATGCGATTGTCACTGAAAAATTATTTTATCAAGAGACTATGTAAATATCAATTTTTGGTCTTCACGTAAAAATTGATAAGCTAAATAATTGGATATACATGTGCACACATATATGTTTCATCATGTTGTATAGTTGTATGATTTTCAATTAACTTATTAGTAGCATTTTAAAAATCTCATTCCAATTTTATAGATTATACATTTCATATAATTGTTCAAATATTTTCTAGAATTGGTAAATAGTTAAAATTACGCGAGCTCTTAATTTATTATGAATATAATCTAAACTATTTAAGGAATATTTAAATTTATCACCTTTAACCATGTGATAAATTATATATTTATGAAATTTGATTGTAGAGATAAGAATTTATATCTAGTGCATGTATTACTTGAAAATTAGATAAAATATCTAGATCTACATATACATATGAGTGCATATAATCATCAAAATGAACATAACATGATCATAATTGACTGCATATATATAATCATCACATTAAAGTCATCTGATATAAATAAACAAAAATATGTATATGTCAAGTCCAACACATAAAAGTTTAAATAAAACTAGAGATGTCTGGTCTATTTAAAATTTAAAACCATTTAACTATCAGGCTGATCAGTCAAATCAAGTCTCCTCTTTGTTCCAGGTCGATTAGATGTACCTACATCATGTTGTAAAAGAGTACAAGTAACTTGAAATTAGATTTAAATTTATTTATAAATTTTGATATAATTAAACATATTTAAACTTGATAAAATATAAAATTTTGGATAAAAATAAATAAATTAATTAAATATCTAGTAAATACAATAAAAATGATTTTTAAGACATGAATAATTTACCATATGATCATGTGGATCTACTGGAACATTTTGTTCAATGGGTAGCATAACTGTCACTTGAGAAGATTCAAATGCCTGATCTACTATATCCTGCATATTCATATAAAGCAATCAATATGTTAAAACCTCGAATATATATATATATATATATATAGATCCGTAAAAATTGTTTAGGATATTTAGTAAAGTTTACAACCTTGAATGATATGACCTCAAGATCACGCACCTGAGATTGCCCATGCATAAATGTTGACGATGTCTCAGGTGCACCTGCAATGGGTGTCTCATGAAATGCCTGCATATATATGTACAACAATTTGTATAGATCATTCACGCATGTGTATGTAAATGTAAAAATTAAATTAGATCTATGATGTGTATTTAATTCAAACTTAACAAACTTTTTGAAAGAACGCACCTGAGCTGATGATGACTCAGGAGCGCTCACCACAACATGTGCTTGGTCAGCACTAGGCATGCTCATCTGACCTCCCTGCATCTAGATATAATATATATCAATCACACATCATGTGTAAACATTCAAAATAAATTAGATATATATATCCACACAAACTAAATTTAATATATATTGGTTTAAGTACCTGACCAAAAGGTGAGCACATATCTACAACACTCGACATATAGACATGATCATTTTGAGTTTCAGGCATTGTCTGATCATGCGTCTACACCAAACACTTATTGAATTAATATTGTATTATATATATAATTTGATGTTATTATTTAAACATGAATTTTGCACATTCCAAAAAAATATATTAAGTTCAAAAGATGATGCTTAGAATATAGTAAATCCAAAAATGACTCTATCTCAGACACAGGTGGGTCACCTGAAGTGGATGCCTGAGTATTCCTATTGCTAGAGCCTCCATGCTCTCTATTGACCACTTCAGCCGCCGTGTGTGAAGTCTGATGAGTGAGATGTCCTGAAAGTGAACTCAATGCTCCTAATGTCGATAGCATGGTTTGCTGCTGAAATGCAGCAGGAACACCAAGAGAAGCAGGAGGAACAATAGGAGCAATTGGAGCACGTCGTTGAGGATCAACACGTGCTCCTAATCTATGTTGGGGCATGCCACGGCCAGCTCCCTAAAATGACCTCATATCAAAATAGTTGGGTTTTAAACCCAACTCAAACTCTGCCCATAACTTTCTCAAAAAGTATAGGGGCACCTCAGAATTGCCATGGGGTGGAGTATCAAACACCATCCACCATCTATCCCAAAAATGTGCAGCTATCAAGGGGTGCCTACACCATAAAATTGAAATTCATTTTTTGGTGGGTGGAATTGGTTGGCTAGTTTGAGGGTTAAAAAAATACTGGCACATGGCTTCTTTGGTAATTTTAAGGTCATTAATTTCTTTATAAGACAATCCATCTGCATAGAATTGTCTCCTCTCGTCTCTCCATTGATGGAACCTATCTAGGTCCGCATCAAAAGATCGAACAGAATCGAAAATAATTTGCATCGTAGATGCAAACCATGAGAGATGGGGGGGAATTCTAGGCTCATTTGTTATCAGATCTATATTTTCTTGAATGACTATAAGATTTTCCCTAATGCTCTCTTTCAACTAATCCTGGTCTACTATAGGGCGTGGGGGGTTAGGAGGTGGAGGATTTGGAGGAATGGGGTTTTTTGGTGGTGGTGGGTTAGGAGGAATGGGGTTTTCTAGTCGTGGTGGGTTAGGATCTATGGGATCTATAGGAATATGTGGTTCAGGCATAAAATCCTCAATGCTAAATAGTGGATCCATGTGAATGTACAACCAAATGGCAACTGCACATGCTAAACAATTAAAAAATATATATCAACAAACTAATTAAATAATGCAGACAATTTGAAAGAACTATTTAAAAATCACATTGAACGTGCACAAATCCAAAATGCAATTCATTTGAAGACCATTCGATTTATCATTAAAAAATCAGTAATGTTCATTAAAAATCCATAGCATGTACACATTTTAAAGTTTATAATTTAAGTTTGTACAAGTTTTGAAAATTTCAAATTTGTGGTTTACAATTTGAGTTTTGGGTAAGGGTTTGTGTTCATATTTTAGAATGTAGGGTTTAGTGTCTATGTATATTAGAATAATGTAATAACCATTAAGATCTAGAAATTAAAAAAATTGGTTATAAGGATACATTTAAACATATAATAATAGAAACATAGGAATCATGGTACATTTGAAAAGGGGAAATGATAATAGGAGTTACCATAGAACACAAAATATTGTTCATATGAGAGACATAAAAGGTATGAGAATTAAATATTATTTTAATAATAAATTATTAAATAGTATACTACATGAAACTTAAAGGATGCAAATAAATAAAAATTATAGTGATTAAAAGTAATAATTATGCAAAAAAATAAGGAATCCAAACTACCAATTCAGGTAGGGTCAAATCCAAGAAAGTTTGCAACCCAATCCTTCACCAATTATAGAATTTAGAGTTATACATTTTAATTTCTTGATTTTTTTAAATTTTGAGTAATAATAATGAAGGAAAATCTATAAGTTGTTGTTCTAGGACGGTCCCCTTTGACAAAATGGTAACAATTGACCTAGATTATGTTGAATCAAGAGTGAAGGAAATCAAAATTCAATATGTTATGACTAAAATTCTATGGTTGTTATAACAAATTGAGGAAAATGCATTGTCTTGTGATACCTCACAATTATCTCTACTAAAAATAAACTTTGTTGATCACACCTAAAGACCCCATTGTTATATAAGTTTGTAAATAAACTCTTTCAAAACTAAGATTGTGAGAAACAAAAATTGAAGAAATAAGACTAAAACCCTATGTGTTTTAAAAAGTTCCACTAGTATTCATGATTTTTAAATCCTTATTTTTCAAGTTTAAGGTAAAAAATTTAATCGATATAGATGAAGAATTTTTTAAAATACGATTTCATCTAGGGATAAGTTGCCTTATATTAGAATTTTTATCACACTAATTCTAACTTGAACCATAGACGGGCTAATTATAACTTGAACCATAGACCCTAATTATAACTTGAACCCTAATGTATTCTAACTTAAACTCTAACCCTAATTGTAATTAAATCGGGTAGCATAACCTTAGTTGAACACTAACCCTAAATGCATATAAACTTTTTAATCATAAACCTAATTAAATATTGATTGAATGTTTAACTCTCACCAAAATTACAACCATTTAACCCTAGACTCTTAATTTAATTTTTACCCCAACCCTAGAACCCTACATCAATTGACGGGGCTAATTCTAACTCCAACCCTAACCTGCATCTTAAATTTTAATTCATAATTTCATAATCCTAAACCTAACCCTAATAAAAATATAACCCTAACTCTAAACCTAGTTGAATACAAACCCTAACCTCAACCCTTACCCGAATATTTATCTTAGAACCCTAACCCTAGAATGAATTTTAACCCTAGAAGCAGGTAATTGAATTCTTTAATATTAAACAAGTAAACCTAATCATAACCCTAATTGTAATTTTGAAATCTAACTATACAATATATATTAAAGTTTAAGCCAAACCCTAATTGTACCCTAGATTTAACCTAATTTTAACCTACAAATAGGGTTTTAGTTTATGTTACGTTTTCTAGGGTTTTAGTTTACGTAAATTCTAGGGTTTTAGTTTATGTTACGTTTTCTAGGGTTTTAGTTTAAGTTTTCTAAGGTTTTAGTTTATGTTTTCTAGGGTTTTAGTTTACGGTTTTCTAAGGTTTTAGTTTACGTTTTCTAAGGTTTTAGTTTATGTTTTCTAGGGTTTTAGTTTATGTTACGTTTTCTAGGGTTTTAGTTTACGTTTTCTAGGGTTTAGGTTCAAAGATTAACGGTTTGAGTAAATTAGTTTTTTAGAACCTACAGTTTAGGGTTTTAAATTTCAAAACTAAATGTGTCAAATTTAGGTTTTCGATTTAAAATTTTATGTTGTTTGTTTCGTTGATGTTTTCGGTTAATTAAATGTAGTTTAAAAACTATTAAATATTAAATTAAAACAAACTAAACAAAAATAACTAAATAGCAATTATAATGCAAAAATATTGTAGAATTCAACCAACCTGGAGGTTGCTGAGGTCAGGTGTGTTGACTGGAGGAGGTGAGAGTGAAAATTTAGCAGATTCCGACCGTCCAAAAGGCGTACGCGATCTGCTGTTTGTTGTCCTGGCACTCCAAAGTCGATTGTGAAAATGACTTTCGCAGTCACTTATTTAAAAAAATAAATAGTCTTTAGAAACGCGTACGCGTTATGAACGCGTACGCGTTTCATAATGCGTACGCGTTTCATAACACGTACGCATTTTAGGTTTGTAACTCGAACCGTAACGTGTACACGTTACTGATTTAGGATCGTGTATGCGATGCATAACGCGTATGCATTTTGCGCGAGAATTTTTTTTTCGTCTGAAACTTCCCCTCTTTGTGGACCCAGCTTCTTGCACCAAACCTTTGAATGGAGCCTAAGAAAACGTATTGTTCTCATTTGCCTCTCTTTTTCATAATTGCATTCATTTATGAGATTTATAACCAATTTGCATAAACATAAGAGAGGTAACATTATAAATAAGGAGTCATAGGGGAAATAAAGAAGTAAACTATTAGAAAAATGAAAAAAATAAAAATAAAATACAACTATAATATTAATATATAATTAATAATAATTATATGTTATTATTATAATATATGATAATAATAAGTATATTATTATTATAATATATAATAATAATAATTATATTATATATTATAATATAAAAAGTATATAAATTTTGTAAAAGGTATATATAATTAAAATAAAACTATTACAAAAATAGATTAATGGCAGGGGGTTCAGTCGAACATGTTTTGTAGGTTCGACCAAACCCCTATTCAACTAAACATATTTTATAGGTTCGGTCAAACCACCCTTTTTTCCCCTTCCCTCTCCTAGGCACCAAAAATGTCCAGAATTTTGCACTTCGAAGCTCGATTTGAAAATTAAAATGGTGGAGACTTCACAAAAAAAAATGGTATTAGATATCCCTCATAATGAACTATCCAATGAATATAATTTTAATATGTTTTGGTTTTATTATCTATTTGTTTAATTAAGAATAATTAAATATAGGTTTTTCACCGAAAAATGAAGCTCTTTGTTCTGCACATGTGGAAAAATAGTAGATTATCAAAAAAAAAAAGGGAAAATTTGAGTGCACTAGATATTTAAGTCCTTGATCCAAGAAAAATAAATAAATTAAATTTTGATATATACAAAAAAAGTTACGCATTATACGGTCGCGCTATGTATGAATTGTAATTGGTTTGACTTCAAAACTTGATTAAATAAAAAATATTCAATTAAAAACTATCTAATGAAGTGGAAGCACTAGATATCAGAGTTAAAAATCTAAATTCAAAAGAATTATAATTCAATTGTTCATGGAAAAAAAGTTATGCATTATACGGTGTGTGCCACTTTTTTAAAATGTTGTTTTCAGAAGAAAAAAAAACCAGTTTTCATGGGGGATGGAAAAAGAAGTGCAATTTGACTCCAAAAAATTTTTAAAAAAAAAAATTTAGTATCTACAGAAAAAATGTGATGAGACTCTAGTTTTCATCATCTCCAAATTCCTCATGGTTTACCTGCTATAGGTGCCCAATTGTTAAGATTTAATTAAAAATAATAATTTCAGTGTCTAGTTTGGCCAACAATTGTAAACCACTATTATGGGATCACCTTGTAGGAAAATTGTATCGATGAGACTGCAAACCACTCTTGCTGATCAGTGAGACTTCAAACCACTCTTGGAGATATCAGTGAGACTTCATACCACCATTTTCGATATTGATGTGTCTCCCTGATGAAGTAAGCTTGTTGGGCTATCAGTGAGACTCTCCTTGAAAACCACATCAGTGTAACCTTGATAATCATAAAGACTTGAGGAAACCACTCTGACAACATATGTCTCTCTGATGGATATCAATTTAGGAAGATTGTATCGGTGAGACTACAAACCACTCTTGCATATATCAATGAGACTTCATACCACTCTTGCAGATCGATGAGACTATGAACCACTCTTGCAGCTATGGGTGAGACTTCATACCACTCTTGCTGATATTGATGTGTCTCCCAGATGAAGTAAGATTGTTGGGATATCATTGAGACTCTCCCCAAAAACCACATCGGTATAACATTCATAATCGAAAACATATGTCTCTCCGATGGATATCATTGTAGGAAGATTGTATCGATGAGACTTCAAACCACTCTTGCAGATCGGTGAGACTACAAACCACTCTTGTAGATATCAGTGAGTCTTCATACCACACTTGCAGATCGGTGAGACTACGAAAGAATCTTGCAGAGATGGGTGAGACTTCATACCACTCTTGTCAATATTGATGTGTCTCCCTGATGAAGTAAGCTTGTTGGGCTATCAGTGAGACTCTCCCCGAAAACCACATCGGTGTAACCTTCATAATCAAAAAGACTTGAGGAAACCACTTTGAAAACATATGTCTCTCCAATGGATATTTTTGTAGGAAAATTATATCAGTGAGACTTCAAACCACTCTTGTCGATTGGTGAGACTTCAAACCAAATCTTGTCAATCGGTGAGACTTCAAACAACTCTTGCAGATATCGATGAGACT
This sequence comes from Sequoiadendron giganteum, assembly GCA_007115665.2. Lineage (NCBI taxonomy): Eukaryota > Viridiplantae > Streptophyta > Pinopsida > Cupressales > Cupressaceae > Sequoiadendron > Sequoiadendron giganteum. The sequence goes on along the minus strand of CM021106.1, from coordinate 116,663,055 downwards.
TCAAACCACTCTTCCATATATCAGTGAGACTTCATACAAATCTTGCAGATCGATGAGACTATGAACCAACTCTTGTCAATCGGTTAGACTATGGTTGGTCTCTCTAATGTAATTTTTCTTTGTTGCACAGTGACCAAAATGAGTCAAGTAGCCTCCAAAACTTCTTTGGAGAAATGATCAGATGATCTCCAAAAGTCACAAAAATGCACCAAAATGTTTATTTGTGATAAGGGAGCATGGTTACAAAATGATTTGGCATGAAGATATCAAGATTGAAAACTGTTAATGCTCAAAGTTTCTTATTTAGAATTTTCTGAAAACTGTCACTATCAAACTCAATTGAAACTCTCCAACTTGCCTTCTTGGAAAAATATCAAATGCGATTTTGAGAGGCTTCCAGCCTGGATACTAGTTCATTTAGGTCAAATGAACATGTTTGTAAGAGGGTTTTCCATCATTTTAATTTCTTCACCAAATATCAAGCATCAAAGTTGACCATTTTGTAGCTGTTATGGAAGTGCAATCTTCAAACTAGGTAAAACCCATCTAGTTTTCATTTTGGAAAAATATCAAGTGATGTCCTGAAGCTTTAAAAATTGACATGGATGCACATTGAGATGGGGAGAATCAATAGCACCAATTGGTATGTAATGAAACCCTTTCAGTTGCTTAATATTGTCTTCCAAATTCATCCCTCTTGGAAGTTTTTACACTGTGTAAACAACAGACTTTCGAAGAACCCTCCAACTTGGCCTTTTGAAACTTTGTCAAATCAGATCATAGGAAGATGAAATTTTGTGTGCACATTCCTATATATCAGATAAACATGCCTACAAGGTGATTTTGCATGAAACTGCATCAGCTTGAAGTTGTGATTTTTCAAAGTGGGCCACTTGAGTAGATTTTCCAACTGAACATTCGAATGCTTGAAATCAAATTTCACACATGGGAACCTAAAATCTGCATGAAATTTTAGGCTCCAACAGGTGGTATTTGTGCAACTACTACAACTAACTATACAATAGGGACAAGTAGACATGAGTAAGATTTATCCTTTCAGAAAACTATAACTTGGTGATGCATTTCATGCCTCTCTAAGGAAGGAGATTCTATCAACTTAGAAAAAGAGTGCAGAGTTAGTTAAGGTGTTACAAGAAGGTATTATTGGTGCAACAATTAATGAATCCATATTCGATGTACAAAAAATAAATTTACTCCTAGACTCTTTCAAAGACTATTCTATTGGTTTGGAAGAAAGGATAGAAAAAGAGATGACAAAGGTCAATGATACAAGATTGACCAAAATATTTGGAAAGTGCAACATTGCACATGACAATATGCAAGAAAATCAAAAAAATGTGTAGAAGTGTTTAAATGAAGGAAGGGCTTTGTTTCAATTTTGTTTGAAATGGTCCAGTTCTAAAAAAAGCATAAAGGATCTAATGGACTCCATTGAGTCACAAATTGATCAAGCTTCTGAGCATATGAACTAGTAAATGATGTACATGGTACTACAAGGATGGTAATAGAAAATATGGATAGATAGTTTATTTAGCTACAAGAGAAAAAGGATAATATGATTGTGTAGTACAACCAACTTAGAGATATGGTAAGTGCAAGACTTACCCCCTCGACCAATGTGTTAGCTATGTAAGACCCCTCTGTTTTTCTCTTTTGATCGAATAGTGTTTGTTTGGTTATGTCTTATTTTTATGTTAGTAATTTGACTATGGTACTCGGTTTCTATTTGATCGCTATCTGTAAAGCGATGTGAATATGATATTTTGATGTAATTGTAATTTATTCTGATGTATCATTATGGCATGCTCTAGATTAGCATAAGTGGATATTTAAATTAATGATGTTTTATGCCTTTGATTATATTATTGATGTTAGATTCTTCAATTGGTAATACTATATTGGTGAAGGGGACAGATTGCATCACTCGCTTGCGAGCGCCCTGCGATTTAATGATTTCCTCTTCACGGTGTGTTTTATATGATGCAAATATACATGTGCGATATACTTTTTGTTCACAGGTTGACAGGTACATGACATCGACTCCACCTAGTTTCATAGGGTTGAGCGTGTCTATTGCCAACGACATTTGATTGGAAGATAGTAGCTAGGTTTCCCGTGTCAAGTCATCACCCTAGTCTTGAGTGTGTCGTCGGTTTTTAGTCTAGTTCAGTTGTTTGATTATTGTTTAACTACCTAAGATTTCATTTAATTGCAAGTTAGAAAGGGCAATTAAATAGCTTTATGTATTTAAGTTGTTGATTAAATTAATCTGGTTATAATGTGAAAAAAAATGTTATTTAATTTATTAATTAATTTAATTTAATTAATAAAATAATTTAATCTTGGATTACATTTATTTTATTGATTAATTAAATTAATTGTGTTGATTTGAATTAAGTTATTCATTTTGGAAATTAATAGATATTTTGCATTGAAATTAAGTTTGAAAATTGAAAAAGGGTTTTAATTCCATTTTTTGAAAATTTTAAATGCAAAAATTGAAATTAGAGGTATTTGAGATATTTTCTTTTTTGTTTTGGGAAGTTGTTCATTTTGGAGGATTTTTGTTCTAAAACCCTCTCCTTGTCATTTTCTTGAAAATTTTGAACTGAATGCATTTGTGGATGGAAAGAGATGGGATTTGTTTTGGATTGGATAGGAATGGGTGGAGGATTGCTTGGGTATCTGGATTCTTCATCTATTTTTGTGTGATTGTGCGTGGAAACAAAATTGAGGTAAGTTCATCTTTTCTTTTCCCTTTGATTGTGTTTTGTCATTTAGAGGTCATGCTCACCCTTGAGGGAGCATAGGAATTCCCATTTAGATTTCAAATTGAGCAAAATTAGTTCATTTAAATTGTTTTGTGATTTTTTTTGGAAAATATCAATTTGTGCCCTCATCGTGGCAATTTTTTTTCAAAATCATTGAAAAGTGAAAAAAAGTGTGTTATTGGGCATATTTAGAGCCAAAGGGTATTTTTAGAAAATTGAAATTGAAACTTTAAAATTTGAAGCTTTTCATCAATGGAGTTTTTGGGAATTTATGGTTTTCCAATGTAAAATAAAATTAGTAAAATTGAAATTGTGCATGTTTTATGATGAACTTTAATGTGGGGATAGAATTATCCCTATTCATTTTTGAGTTAGAACCAAAGGGTATTGCTAGAATTTTTGGTTTTTGAAATTTTAAATTTGAAAAAATTTCAAGCTATTTTAAAGGTGTTTTGAACAAATTTTTGGTTATTGGCCATTTATAAAAGTTGGAAAATTTTGAGAGTTTTAAGTGAATTATGATGTTTTGGAATGTGTGAGTGAAGGTGTACCTTGTGAAATTTTGAAAGAAAATATTTTATATTTTATATATTATAATTTATAATATTTAAATATTTAAAAATAATATTTAATATTATATTTTATAATATTAAAATTTCAAAGTTTACATATTAAATATATATATATATTTAATGGTTTTTTTTTAATTTTTATAATGGTATATTTAAAGGTAATGCAGGAAATTTTAAATGTTTTAAATGAAATTGGGGAAATTTTAAATGTTTAAATGATGATTTAAATATTTATATTAAACTGTCGATTCAAATAATGGCATGGTTTAATAATTACTTTAAAGGATTATTTAAATACTTAAATATATATAAATGATGGTTTAATTATTTAAATACATATAGAATGAGTAGGGGATTTAAATATTGGTATCTTTTAAATTTAATTGGACAATTTTAAATTAACATGTTATAGTCGAATTAATGAAGTCTTTTTAAAAGGATATATTTTGATGAAAAAAGTAATTTTGATTTTAAATAACTTGTTTATTAAGATGAGTTAAGTATTTTAAATTGGTTATGTTGAGTAGAAGAAATAGTTACTTAGTTTAAAACAATATGCCTTGGATCTAAAAGTAATATGTTTTAATTGCAAGATTAGTCATCTTTTGAGAAAAGATTTATTTTGTAAGGAAAAAAAGTTATTTTTTAAAAGGTTATTTTTTGAATTGCATAAGTAAATGTTTATTTTATGATTATTTAAAAGCTATTAGGGAATTAAATATTGAGTTTAAATTTCTTACTTGTTCTGAAAGAGATACTGTTAAGTTAGTCTAATTGAGACATTAAACTATTGAATTTTATCAAAGGCAGTGGATTTAGGTTGTTTGTAAAAGTAATCATGGATTTGGATTAGTTATTAAAATTAGTTTTCCCTTATCAGTCATTTGAAAGACAAAGAATAATTTTGTGTAATTATTCTGTTAGGGAAATTTTTTTCTTTATTGTGAAATGAATGTTAAGGGAAATGGATTTAACATATCCAAAATTAGTTATTTCCTCTCATTTGCTCACGTGATTGTTTCCTCTATTTTATTTGGGGAAGTGGATTAAGTGTCTTTAATATGTAAGTCTTCCAATGGATCCTAGAAGATGGGGGTTGTGATTTGTGATGTCAACCGCTTGTTAATTCCCTTGCTTAGTGCTTGAGCAGTGATAATGTTATTACCCGGATTCCATGAACGGGGATGTTTTGTGCCTCCTGTGGAAGGAGTGGATTATGTGATTTTTGGCTCCTTGTATGGAGTGGTGTGGTTATCATTGTTACCTCTTGAGTTGGAGTGAGTGCTCTTTTATGTTTCCTCCTAGAGTTGGAGGGGTCATGATGTCTTGTTGTGATTGGTCATTCATGGTGTATTGACAAGAAGAAGAATGACTTTCGTTAGGGGCTAGAGCTGTGAGAGGTAAACTGGGTAACTTTCAAAGGTAGTTTATTTGAGTGTTAACTACAACAATGTATTCCATGTCAGTATTGTAATGGTGTACTTGTAGTTGGTACTTGGTTGTCATCTGTTGGTAATTGTTTTGTGTGTATGGTTTTCTTAACATACCTGATATGTTATTTTTGGAAGAAATGTAACCATGTTAGAGTTGTACTTGAGTGTACTTGTGATGTATTTGAGTTGTACGTACAATGAACTGGAGTTGTACTTGTGCGGTTCTTGTGCTTGGTTGTATCAGTTTGAGTCAGCCTATGTCTAGAGGTAGATAGTCTTGTATAGGATTTCTTGTTACTATCTCCTAGCACGGGGGGTGGGCCTTTGGGTTCCACTTGGTTGGGTGGCATGCACCTTACTTCGTTGGGCTTTCTTCTTGTTCATGTTGCTGAGATTTCTAGTTGGAGAGCTCGTGGGATCCTGTTGGTCTTTATGTTTACTTTCATTTTAGTTAATTTTGTAATTTATTACCCCTCTTTGTAAACGAGGTGGAAGTTGTAATATGTAATCATGCATTTGGATTTACCTCATTCGGGGAATGAGAGTTGTAACCTTATTGTGAATTGAGATCTCTTGGTATCTTTAATTTTCTTTGATGACTTTATCTTGTATGGAATGTATGTATTCTTAATTTCATAAGTAATTATATGTTGTGGTTTCCATTCTTTAATGTTGTTCGTGGGTTAATAGGTAATCTCAGCCTCGTGACCTTAGAGGTTGTTGCACTTTGTAGCGAACTTGCATATTAATTATACTTAAAAAAAAAAAAAATAGTTCGTTTTTGTTGTTAATTGCAACTTCCTCTAGGGTTGTGTGGTGGGGCGTTACAAGCTAATGCAGATATGCTAGCACAGAAAAAATCTAGTACCCAATTCACTAGATGAAGGAGATTCTTCATTATGAAATTTGAGAGCTAATATTGCATGCTTTCCTTCCCCTAGAAGGATTGGGATGTTGGGAAAAAGGATTGGGAGGTACACCTTACAAAATTGAAGATGTCTTATAAAAATATTTTTCCTTCTTCTAGTTGATCAAGGAAGTTTATGTAGTTTTAGATTTCTTTGTACATATGTGGATGTATTAGGACAATGTTGCAATACATTTTATATCATATTTTATGGATAACATTGTTAAGGGGACTTTCCATATTGATAATTGTAGAAGTAATGATTATAGTAGTGAAGGTATTCTTATGTACATACATGTATATTTGAAGAAAAAGGGAGAATAGTTGAAATGGTTTGAAAATATTGATATTCGGAGCCCTTTTCCCTTGACTTCAAAGGGGGAGTAGTTTGATAGTTTTGGAAGGATTTTTTTGCATCAATAACAAAGGGGGAGATTTTTCTAAGTTTGTTTCTCATTAAGAAGATTTGTGCATTAATGGAAAATGATGCTACTATGGTGTTTTCATTGATGTCAATATTGATTTCAACATTGTTTTAGTATCAACGTTTATGTATTGTTGATTGATGAGCTTGAAGTTGTGAATTTTCAAAGTGGGCCACTTGAGTAGATTTTCCAACTGAACATTTGAATGCTTGAAATCAAATTTCACACATGGGAACCTAAAATATGCATGAAATTTTAGGCTCCAACAAGTGGTATTTGTGCAACTACTACAACTAACTATACAATAGGGAAAAGTAGACTTGAGTAAGATTTATCCTCTCAAAAATCTATAACTTGGTGATGCATTTCATGCCTCTCTAAGGAAGGAGATTCTATGAGCTCAGAAAAAGAGTGTAGAGTTAGTTAAGGTGTTACAAAAAGGTATTATTGGTGCAACAATTAATGAATCCATATTCAATGTACAAAAAATAAAGTTACTGCTAGAATATTTCAAAGACTATTCTATTGGTTTGGAAGAAAGGATAGAAAAAGAGATGACAAAGGTCAATGATACAAGATTGACCAAAATATTTGGAAAGTGCAACATTGCACATGACAATATGCAAGAAAATAAAAAAATGTGTAGAAGTGTTTGGATGAAGGAAGGACTTTGTTTCAATTTAATTTGAAATGGTCCAGTTATAAAAAAATCATAAAGGACGAAATGGACTCCATTGAGTCTCAAATTGATCAAGCTTATGAGCATATGAACTAGTAAATGATGTACATGGTACCACAAGGATGGTAATAGAAAATATGGAGAGATAGTTTTTTTAGGTGCAAGAGGAAAAGGAGAATATGATTTTGTAGTACAACCAACATAGAGACATGGTAAGTGCAAGACTTACCCCCTTGACCAATGTGTTAGCTAATGTAGAGATGCTAGCATAGAAAAAATCTGGTACCCAATTCACTAGATGAAGGAGAGACCTTATTATGAAATTTGAGAACTAATATTGCATGCTTGGCTTCACCTAGAAGGATTGGGATGTTGGGAAAAAGGATTGGGAGGCACACCTTACAAAATTGAAGGTGTCTTATAAAAATATTTTTCCTTCTTCTAGTTGATTATGTAAGTTTATGTAGTTTTAGATTTATTTGTACATATGTGGATGTATTAGGACAATGTTGCAATACATTTTGTATCATTTTTAAATGGATAACGTTGTTAAGGGGACTTTCCATATTGATAATTGTAGAAGTAATGATTATAGTAGTGAAGGTATTCTCATGTACATACATGTATATTTGAAAAAAAAAAGGGATAATAGTTGAAATGGTTTGAAAATATTGATATTTAGAGCCCTTTTAGCTTGATGTCAAAGGGGGAGTAGTTTGAGAGTTTTGCAAGGATTTTTTTGCATAAATGACAAAGGGGTAGATTTTTCTATGTTTGTTTCTCATTGAGAAGATTGGTGCATTAATGGAAAATGATGCTACTGTGGTGTTTTCATTGATCTCAATATTGATGTCAACATCGTTTTAGTATCAAAATTTATGTATTGTTGATTGATGAGCTTGAAGTTGTGAATTTTCAAAGTGGGCCACTTGAGTAGATTTTCCAACTGACCATTTGAATGCTTGAAATCAAATTTCACACATGGGAACCTAAAATCTACATAAAATTTTAGGCTCCAACAAGTGGTATTTATGCAATTACTATAGCTAACTATACAATAGGGACAAGTAGAATTGAGTAAGATTTATCCTCTCAAAAAACTATAACTTGGTGATTCATTTCATGCCTCTCTAAGGAAGGAGATTCTATCAGCTCAAAAAAAGAGTGTAGAGTTAGTTAAGGTGTTACAAGAAGGTATTATTGGTGCAACAATTAATGAATGCATATTCGATGTACAAAAAATAAAGTTACTACTAGACTCTTTCAAAGACTATTCTATTGGTTTGGAAGAAAGGATAGAAAAAGAGATGACAAAGGTCAATGATACAAGATTGACCAAAATATTTGGAAAGTGCAACATTGCACATGACAATATGCAATAAAGTCAAAAAAATGTGTAGAAGTGTTTGGATGAAGGAAGGACTTTGTTTCAATTTTGTTTGAAATGGTCTAGTTATAAAAATATCATAAAGGATGAAATGGACTCCATTGAGTCACAAATTGATCAAGCTTATGAGCATATGAACTAGTAAATGATGTACGAGGTACTACAAGGATGGTAATAGAAAATATGGATAGATAGTTTTTTTAGCTAGAAGTGAAAAAGGAGAATATAATTGTGTAGTACAACCAACTTAGGGATATGGTAAGTGAAAGACTTACCACCTTAACCAATGTGTTAGCTAATGCATAGATCCTAGCACAGAAAAAATCTGGTACCCAATTCACTAGATGAAGGAGATACCTCATTATGAAATTTGAGAACTAGTATTGCATGCTTGCCTTCACCCAGAAGGATTGGGATGTTGGGAAAAAGGATTGGGAGGCACACCTTACAAAATTGAAGGTGTCTTATAAAAATATTTTTCCTTCTTGTTGATTATGTAATTTTATGTAGTTTTAGATTTCTTTGTACATATGTGGATGTATTAGGACAATGTTGCAATACATTTTATATCATTTTTTATGGATAACATTGTTAAGGGAACTTTCCATATTAATAATTGTAGAAGTAATGATTATAGTAGTGAAGGTATTCTCATATACATACATGTATATTTAAAAAAAAAGGGAGAATAGTTGAAATGGTTTGAAAATATTGATATTTAGAGCGCTTTTCCCTTGATGTCAAACGGGGAGTAGTTTGAGAGTTTTGGAAGGATTTTTTTTAATCAATGATGAAGGGGGATATTTTTCTGAGTTTGTTTCTCATTGAGAAGATTGGTGCATGTATGGAAAATGATGCTACTATGGTGTTTTCATTGATGTCAATATTGATGTCAACATTGTTTTAGTATCAACATTTATGTAGTGTTGATTGATGAGCATGATTGAATGTAGTTTTGTCAATGATTTCAATGTCTTATAGATGTAGATGTGTTGGATATATGCCTATGTCCAAAATGCAATCTTTAGTGTTTAGAGAACATATATTTTTGGTCCACATTGCTCTTCCATGAAGAATCTAGCTATGCACTTCTAAGGTAATTTTGGTTTATTTTGTAGGAATCTATAACCATTGTTTCATATCTTGATGTCCTTCATAGATGTAGTTGATAGAGTATTATACTTAGCAGAAATATAGTTACTATGGAAGAGTACATAATTAGAATGCTTCATATTCCACCATGGATGAATATTTTGTTATGTATTTTAGTGGAAATATTTATAGGTTTCATGAGTATGTGTGGTCAAAGTGGTAATACTTTTGAATGTTTGCATGTCAAGTTGTGAATGGAAAATTGGTTCATTCTATTATTGCTTCACCAACGGTCTTGACCTAAAAGGTTTGAGGTTGTACAGAGTTAAAGGAAGTTAGGATCAAACTTATGGGAATGATTATAGGTCATGCAAACCTATCTTGATGATGTATATGTTTTGGTTTTTTATTATTGGTGTTTTGGTCCAATATATTGTGGTGTTGCATGGTACATCAATTAGGCCAACCTAATTTATGTCTCTATTGGAAGTGGTATATATACAAGGTTAATTCCTTATGCAAAGGGTGTGGTATGATGTATGTGATGCAAGATAATTATGTGTGCAATATTTGAAGAAGAGTAGAGTGAGAATAGGTTGATAAGTTCTGAAGCATGAAGTGTGTTAGCTCAATTTACAAAGCTTCAATGTAACAATATCTTCAACATAAGTGAGATGCATTTTTAGTAGTTCTTTTTGGCACCGAGTCACCCTCTTTTCTATCCTAGTAGTGATCCATTTCTACTATTCTCTATACAGTGAGTCCTTTGGATAGTGAGTCCACCTGACAGGTAGATATTATGTGATATATTGTAACTGGTTATAATATATTATGAGCTATTCCTCACTGTATTTTTTCTCTTTTTCGCTTTTTCCACATAAATTTTGTGTTCTTGTGTTCTCTGATGTGGTGCATTCTTTCTATGTTACTTTCCATTACTAACAGTTTAACATGATGCATTTAATGAATGCTTAAAGTTGATGGAGTTAATCAATTTCAGTTATAGAGAAGGGGGACCCATCACCCTGAAGACTCTAGATCACGAGAGAGCCCCACGGAATGGGATGACCTAAACTAGCCTGAGTTTTCTAAGTAGTTTGAAAAGGAAAAGGAACAAAGGCTCAAAACGAAGGTAAAATAACTTATCTCTTTCTGTATGGTAAAGCTAGATGCTCATAGGGTCAGAAGAGTAAATTTCAAAGGATTAGTGTACTACGTACACAACTCACTAAATGAGGATGGCAACATGGATCTTAGACTCTAGCATGGAATCTTGGTGTCGTAGGGACTTGCTAGAATCCATATAGATAGAGGTCAAAAAACAAGAAAAAACACAAGGAAACCTACTAACTACCTAATTATGTGATTTTTTATCTTTTGAAAGAGAATCAAAATGCACAAAAATAACAAATATGATGAAAAGGACATTAAGAAGAACTTTGCTAGAAATTACAAGGAGAGTGAGAAAATGTGCCTTTTCACCCACAAGTTGATTCTTCAAGTAGTTCCACTCAAAAACACCTACACACATGGGAATGAGAAAAATATTGGGTTGTATTTGAGGTCTGCTCAGTTTGACCCCCTTTTTTGTGTTCCCACCTCCATAGACAACCAGATAGCCTCAAAGTATAGAAATCAATAAAGGAAGCAAAAAAGAAGTAGTGTTTCTAAGAAGAGATAACAAACAACTAGAATTATACTCAATAAATAAAATGATACAAATGGGAAAAAAAGTGATAATATCATCTTCTCAACTATGAGCAATCAAGGCTAGTTGTAGAAGGAAGAAGTTTGACAATCCTCCAATGGCGATAGTGTTGCAAGAAGAATGTGGTGTTGGAGCCAAAACAAAGAGCTTGCAACCAAGAGAACTGGTGTAGACACAAAATAATGAATGTAGAATGATAGAGAGTGAATAAGGAGAGAATAAATCCAAGAGAGTGAAGAGAGAGTGGAGGAATGAAAGTTAGAACATTTGAATTGGAAAATGGGATGTAGAAGGGTAAAAATTCATCGGTCAAGGAGGTAGGAGACATTACACTTCACACACAATAAAAAACATAACATTTCTATAGAATCCAAGAGTAGGAATCTTGTAAAGAAAATAGTGCAATGTGCAGAAATTCATGTAGTGCATGCACTCCCCCAACAAATATTCCTCCATTGATGAAAAAATACACAATCAAGTGGAAGGAGAAAGGTGGCAGGAGTGAAGTAGCATTGAATCAAGTTCATATTTTCTAAGGTAGGGATGATGAAATGGGAATTTTTCCTAGGGGTGCAAATTCACTCCATTATATTTTTCCCACACTTTAGTGAGCATGCATGTGAGTGCAAATGTGAGGTAAAGGAGAAAGAGGTTGAAGAGAATATAACTTAACCATTGAGGAAGCAAATATTTGATTTACCACACCTGGATGTGTAATACGTGGCTCTATAGGTTCTCGGTCCTGTCGGGAAACCTTGATGTGAAAGAGAGAGAGAGAGATATTTCTCCATAGGTAATCAGTCCTATGGAATTGGCTCCATGGGTTCTTATTCTTTCAAAAGTTTAACAAAGGGTCTACAAGTTCTTGGTCCTATAGAAGTTGAAAAAATGATCTGCAAGTTCTCAATCTTGTAGAAGGAAGGAGCTTCACAGGTGCTCAGTCCTACAAAGGGAGCACCATAGGTTCTTAGTCCTATGAGGATTGACATTAAAGGACTCTACAGATGCTCGATCTTGAAGAGTTTGATGTGGAAGGCATGTAATCGTGCTCGTTCCTACAAAAAAACCTTGATGAAGTGATTGGTCTTGCAAGCTTGACAGTAAAAGAGGATTTATAGTTGATCAATACTAAAAAGCAATATGTTAAGCTACAAACCAAACATGTTAGGTAAAAAATCCAAGAAAATCAGACATATCATAGAACAAAAAATTGAAGGAGAAGTTTTCAAAGGGGTCCCTTTGATAACCCATCAAGATAACAAGGGGCCCACACAAAAGGGACACTTTGTTTTGAAAATAATGATATTTTTCACAAATGATTCTATTATCAAGGAATCATCTTGAAATATCTCTTCCATTAAGGAATATAATAAAAATAATTATCCTTTTCAAAGAAAAATTTTCAAACTTCTTCATCAAGAAACTACTCCTTTTTCGAAGGAAATATTTCAATTTTTTTTGCTATGAATTTGTTTTCAAAGGAAAAATTTCACTAAGGGGATCCCTCGTTGAATAATTCACTTTTGAAAAATTAAAAAAATTAAATAAGGGATTCATTGGCCACCCAATTAACCTTATAAAAAATTGAAGAAGTGTAGTAGCGCCCCTTTAGGATGGTGTGTACAAAATAGAGGAGCATGTGGCGTCCTAAGGAGATAAACAAGAAGCAAGGATGTTGTGGCCGATGATAAATTAAAAGATGTAAATATGGATTTCTTTTCATGTATGTGAGTTATAACACATAAGAACCACAACATTTCTAAGTAGATAGAGAGAGAAAAACAAAGAAAAATAAAATGGTAAACAAGCAAAGACAAAGAAATATAGAGACAAGGGGGTCTTGTAGTTTGGGGTCAGATCAATTTGTATATATAAATAGGTACCACTTAGCGTATGAAAAAAATATCATCAATACAAAGCTCCCAAATCATGAAGAAGAGCACATGAAGACAAAACGAAAATAAATATTTGGGTCGATATGGAAGGAAGGCCTAAATACCCCAAACACTTTGCATTGTCCCCTATTGTCAAAAAGAAAAGCTAAAACATCTAGAGGAAGTTCACAAAAAAAATTCCAGGCTGGTATCCAAGCACCTACAAGGGTAGCAAGGTTCCTCTAGTCAAGATCACAAACACATAAATACAATCATGATGGAAAAACAACACTATTAAATATAATGTCTAGATAAAGAAGAGGTACCCCCTACTCCTCATCAACCAACAAGTCATCCTTCTCCCAATCTAGATCATTATTAGGGAGAGGAGGATAGGCTGACAAGAGCAAGATAGCAAGGGGATTACCCTCTGACTCTCCTAAAAAAATGTCCAAGGAAGAAGGTCGCTTGAGGTATTCCTCGCTAAGCTTTTGTGAGCTAAAGGTCATTGATCTCATGAAGGTCATTGGAAAAGATGAGACATCATCTACCAAGTTAAACATGCACTTAACCAAAGTGACATGTGTTAATCAGGCAGGAGAAGAAGGAGGCACCTGAGATCCATTGATGACCTCATCAAGAGGGGCAATGGAAAACTTAGGGGACATTAGGTCTACCTCCATCATAAGGATGGTGCAAGCCAAAGAAAAACTAGCTCCCAAAGAAGGTGATCCCTTCTATAGTAACAAAAAAAGTATCCCTTTTTCCTTAGTTTTAGAATAATTAATATTAGAATGAGTTTAATATTGCCTAGATTTAGTGTTGTAATGTATTTTGCATATTCACATTAGGTTTAGGACCCTTTTTAAATAAATGGACATAATTTTTCCTTATTTAGGGTGTTGTAAAGTGTATCTTTACACTTTCACACTAATCTAGGGCTTTATTATTTAATTGGGGTTAATTTTCCTTAATTGGCCCCTTTAATTGAAATCCAAGCCTAATTAAATGCAATTTTTGAGGGATAAAACTCGACATTCATAAATTCCATTACACAACACTTAATTTAAGAAGGTGTGTTTCATAGGTTAGTGACCTAGGACCCATTCGCCACATGGCGAATGGGTCCTCACTAGAATATACAACCCTTATTTTACATGATCTTTCACATTGTTTGAAGTGTGTCTAAGCTAAGTGAGCTAGGACCCATTTGCCACATGGTGAATGGGTCCTCACTTAGACCTAGGACCCCTCTTTGAAATATGTTTTTGGTGGGATTTTAATTTTCAAATCCTAGATTTCATGTCGGCTTGTGATATTTGAATTTCAGATTTTAATGTTAAGATATGTATAAATACAAGGCTATTTCAATTAGTCTCAGCTAGAAGATTGCATGCAAGTTAAGTGAATTCAAGAGAATTTATAAGGTACTCAAGGGTAGATTACTAAATATTATTGCAATAATCAAGATCCATTTCATCATGTCAAAGGCATAGTGTATCATGCATGTTGTTGAGCTAATGTGTTGATGTAGCATTCGAGATCTATCAAGAATATTCAAGGAATTGTTTCTAATCAACTTTCATGATGAATATCTACACTCATTGAGGCCACTTCATGCTATTTTGTGGATTTTTTATCCAAGGTTTCAACTAAGGTGTAGTGAGCTATGATTTTTTTGTTCATTCATTATTTCTTTCATGCATTAATTCACTCCAAGGTTTAATTAAAAAAATGGGGTTTGACTTGACCTAACACAACAACATTTTTGTATCCTTTGATGTGTGATTGAAGCTTCTAGGTTGAAGATCATTTGGAGAGAAAAATAATTAAAGTTGTAGAAGTTTTAAAAGTTTCTAAGAAAGTTTTAAAATCATAGAAATTGAGCTATATGTTTATTTGTCACCAAAAAATGTATACCTTTGAAGAAACAAACAAAAATTTGTGCCCGTTTTGGTCCTACTTTAGGTTCCCTTTCATCAATTATCACTATAAAATAAAATTTATAGGCCCCTAAGGTTTGTTAGTTTGGAATTTGAGGCCTTTTATACCCAAGGAATAATTCCAAACCCAACAAACAATATTAAAATTATTCAAAAATAACTAATCCCTCAGTGGGACTAGGTCACCCAAGTTGGTGACCTAGTCCTTTTTGAGGATTTTTGCATTTTTAAGTAGAAAAATTTATATTTTGTCAAAAATTCCAGATGGGTTTCAGCCTCTTAGGTCAAAATTACCGACAATTAGGTCTTGTTGCCTATAAATACTTGTTTTTAAATCATTTTTCCACTCTATCTTGGTCATTTTTTACAATCAACTTCAAGAATAAACTACAAAACATCTTCATCAAGAAGATTCGTCTCTCTCCCATAGTAGAGTTGAAGCTTTTGGACAACAAACTAGGCTTTTTGCAAGTCTTTAAGCTCACTCCACATTCAAGATCACTCATTGCCAAAGGTTGAACATAGATTCCTATGGAGATTCATGGAGAAATTTAGGTTGAGGAGTTGCAACTAGCCACCAAATCAGACCTAAAGAATATTTTCAAAGTGACTCCATCTTCTATTTTCAGCCCATCTTTAGATTTGGAATTGCATCCCATTTGTATTACTTTTTACACTCATTTGTAATGTTGTAGGGTTTCTAGGATTGAATTCTTGCATCATTCCAAATATTTTGCATGCATCTTATTCTAGCACAATAGAATAGGGTTTTGTCTTATTTCAGGTTTTCCTAGTTCTAAACACACTTAGGGCTAGGGTTTATGCAGATTATCTATCTCTTTAAAGTTTAAATACCAACTAAGGGTTTGACCAAGGTAGACCCCACATTATAAACCCAAATATACTCAGTTTTGCAAGTTATTTTGTAGGTCTGAGTCTGGATTCTCGTGGAGAAATAGTACACACATCATAGGCCTTTGTGTCCGCTTTTAATTTTTCAGAAAAGATGAAAGGGACTAGGTCACCCATAGTGGCAACCTAGTCCCACTAGAGGTTACCGACATATATTTTTACAGATTTGAGTACCTAGTTGGCTGATATGGAATCAGGAGTAGTTTTTTTGGGAAGGGACTAGGTCGCCCTTCTTGGCGTAAGTGTCGTAGTTGACTCAAAACTCATATTTTTTAGATTTCCCTAACCATTGGTGCTCGTGAGTAGAGTAGCATGGCCAGCTCGATCTGTCCCACCACTTTGTCATAATGCACTGATCCATCAAGGAAGTATTTCATGTCTATCCATTTCTCATGGAAAGAATGACCCCTATGAAGATTCACTTGCTCCCCCTAATAGGGACTCAAAGTATATGGTGAACTTCCTCTAAGGTGATAGTCATCTCACCTATAGGTAGGTGGAAAGTGCATGTGTCAGTATTCCACAACTCACACAATACCATCAACATGGCATTGTGGTACATCATGGGGGGCATGAGGTATGCACAGTATATCCCCACCTCTTGCAGATGATTTATCTTTGTTATTGATAAAACGAGAGCCAGGTCTCTAAGGAAACTCAACTATCTACCACCAAGATGCTAACGAGATCAAGTGGGTACCTATACAAATCATCAAAATATGTTATCTAAATCATCTAACCTCTTCAATTTTACTTTAATTAATCATGAAAAGTGTGCTAATTTTGTTCTAGTGTGCTTTTCCTAAGGGCCTAGACACTTTAGAACCCTTTTGGTACACTTCGTGAAGAACACGACACTTTGCAAATAAAAGGGACACTTTGCAAAAATAAAATTTAGGACCCTAATCTAATATAAACATGCATTAAAGTCATCCAATAATTAAAAAAAAAGGTTCAGGAATCAACTCAACTCATGCTATTGATTGTCATTTGTACTTGGTCCTGCAACACACGCAATCTAGGAGGCGTGAATCCATGTGTGGTAGACATCCTCTCATTCTCTCCTCATCACTCTCCAATGCTACAAAAGGTAAATGAGAAAGTAAGTGACACATTCCTCCATTTTCATTCCTTTTATTCTACTTCACTTTTTCACTTTGTGCACATTGTACTTTTCCATGTTAGATCTTTTTAATGTGCTTATTTCTTCAAATCAACATATTGGGTGCTAGAGAACTCCATTTTTCATGTCATTTGTTGAATCATAATCATATTTCCATTCCCTACATCATCACTCACCTATCGTTATGAGGCACGGTACTTGAAGATTCCTTCTGAATGTGTGTTCTCATTCGACATGGTTAGATTGCTACCTTGATTCCACCTTTGTAAAGCAAGCAGAATCAAGCGAGGCATACATCTACCCTCGAATTTGATCTTTATAAATTAGATAAGAGGTTTTTTAGGACTTATAATGAATTTTTGTTGTAGGATGTGGTTGCTAACATTGTGGTTTTCTAGATAACTACACTAGGGGCTTCATTCTCCCACCTTTTAATGAGTATCCTTTTATGAAAATAGGGTTCATTGTTCATCTAGAGTCCTTTAGATTACATATGCATGTAAATTCATATGGGTGTTAAAGTGGGGGCCAAATGTGTAACAAAAAATTATATACCTTTTAAGAAAAGGATAATTGTGTGTCCATTTTGGTCCTACTTTAGGTCCTCTTTCATCAATTATCACCCTAAAACAATATTTATAGGCCCCTAAGGTTCGTTAGTATTGACTTTGAGGCCTGTTATACCTAAGGAATCATTCAATCCCCGAAAAAAAACATCAAAATTATTCAAAAAGCACTAATCCCACTTCAAAATACCTTAGTGGGACTAGGTCGCCCAAGTTGGCGACCTAGTCCTTTTTTAGGATTTTTGCATTTTTAAGCGGAAAAATGTATATTTTGTCAAAAATTCTTGATGGGTGTCGGCCTCTTAGGTCAAACTTACCAAAAATTAGGTCTTGGTTCTTATAAATACTTGTTTTTAGGTCATTTTTCCACTTTCTCTTGGTCATTTTTCACAAGCAACTTCAAGAATCAAGTCCCAAACATCTTCCTCAAGAAGATCCATCTCTCTCCCACAACAAAGTTGAAGCTTTTGGACAACAAACTAGGCCTTTTTGCAGGTCTTCAAGCCCACTCCACATTCAAGATCACTCATTGCTAAAGGTTGAACATAGATGCTATGTAGATTCAAGGAAAAAACTAGGTTGAGGAGGTGCAACTAGCCACCAAATCAAACCTAAAGACTATTTTAAAAGTGACTCCATCTTCTATATCTAGCCCATCTTCAGATTTGAGGTTTGCATCCCATTTGAATTCATTTTTACACTCATTTGTAATATTGTATATTTTCTAGGATTGAATCTTGCATCATTCCAAATATTTTTCATGCATCTTATTCTAGCACAATAGAATAGGGTTTTGTCTTATTTTAGGTTTTCCTAGTTCTAGACACACTTAGGGCTAGGGTTTATGAAAATTTTCTATCTCTTTACAAGTTTAAATACCAACTAGGGGTTTGACCAAGGCAAACCCCGCATTAGAAACCCAAAGATACTCTATTTTGTAGGTTATTTTGCAGGTCTGAGTCTAGATTCCTATGGAGAAATAGTACATAGATCAAAGGCCTCCATGTCAACTTTCATTTTTTCAAAAAAACTAAAAGGGACTAGGTCACCCATAGTGGCAACCTAGTTCGACTAGAGATTCTCGACAAAGATTTTTATAGATTTCAGTACCCAATTAGCTGATATGGAATCTACAGTAGTTTGCCTAGAAAGGGACTAGGTCACCCCACTTGGCGTAAATGTCCCAGTTGACTCAAAACTCAAATTGCTCGAGGCTTCCACAACTTTTTCATTGGTCTACAACAATTTCTAGGTGCACCGATTTGGTCTATTAGCTTATATTTCTTAATTTAGTCTTCATTTTATCATTGTTATATTACATCATGTGTTTTCCAGCAATATAGATTCTCTTAACTTAGGTTAGATAGTAAGGCTTTACTTATCACATTTCAGTATTTAGTGTATTTCAACACATATTCAATCTCTAGCATTGAATGAATCACAATCTTTGGGTATGTGCAGGATCATCATGGAGAAAACATGTCCTTAAGTGGCAATAAAAAGACAAAAAATCATAGTTAGATTTTTTTTTTAAATGTAAAACTAGAATTTTTAGCAAATTGTATGTAGTTTCTAAAATACTAGACCTTTATTTAAAAAAAACAAATCTATTTGGTGAAAATTTGAAAATTTAATGTAGTGGTATTTAAATTGCAATGGAAAAATAAGAAGTAGGTTTCTGTCTGACCACCCTAACCACAATAAAATGATAATATTTTTTTATAAGCTTCTATATATAATTAGAGGACTCATGTCTCGATGTGATGCATATTTTTTATAATTTTTTTCCAAGTAAATAATTAATTATGATTTTTTTATTACAACTTTTAAAAACTATAAAAGCTCATCTATCTAACCACTCTAACTTGGTCAAAAATTCATGAAATTCAATTTTTTTATTTTTTAATCCTATAGTATAAAAAGAATATAATGTGATGCATGTTTCTGATTTGAAAAATGTGATACCATTTGAAATTTATAGATGTTTTTCAATAAACCTATCAATTAGGACTTTATTCATCATTCTAATAGAAAATCAATAATAATTATTTATTAAATTCAAAGTAAAGCATAATTTATATTGGTGGAAAGCCGAGAATCTCCTCTAAAAACCCTTTTCGTTTCATCAATTTTTGGGTAAAAAAAAAGTCGTCAGCCACATGGACCATCATATGGCTTACATATCGCCACTTTTTGGCTCATCATGATCCTATACATACCCCTTTAATGCTTCTCACAAAAGTACATTCCTCTTCCTTCTAGGTGAAAACCCTAGAAATTTGTAGGGGACTTACTCCTTTACCCCACAAAAAGCATTAAATTTTGTGGTTCAAGTTTATTTACATCTTTTCGACAATTCTCAACTAGAATCTAGGATTGCAGATTGAGCAAAATAGAACCGAAAAACCATCTTTCTAGAGGCCTAGCAAGAACCCATTAACCATACCATGAATGAGTCCTCAATGAGGTCTGAAAAAGAACTTTTTGGAATAGGTACACAAAATTTGGCCCTCTTAAAACCTACCTTTTGACTGTTATATTAGTTAAATTTATTTTTTGTTACTCATTTATACATTATCGCTCACATATTGAATGAAATGGAGTAGAAATTAGGTTAATCAGTTTGTTTCATTTTGGTGAACCTACCCTTTTGAGCATTATAATTTTATTATTTTCAAGTCCTTTTCATCCTAGATTTAGATCTCGCATTCATTTGCATTGAATTAGGTATCATTTAGGGTTTCTAGTTTGCATTCAAAATCTCATCTCATTAAGGGTTTTAGGATTGCATTGTTTGCATTCTTTAAATCTGAAAAAATACAAAATAATAACTCATCTTTCATACCATTTACATCATATAAACATATTTGAAAATTGAAACAAAATTTCTTATCAAAATAGGTCTTTTAGGTTATTATTTGTCCACTTTTTGCATTTGTATTTCACATTTCATTTACAAAAAATTAAAACTAAAACTTCTTGTAACCAACCAAAATTTGAAAACCACTAGAAATGATCTAAGGATCTATAAAAATTGGTTTCAAAAACCAAATCTAGGACCCATCTTCCATAGGGAGACTAAGTCCTTGATCAATTCTTGATCTGCATTTCAAATCATATCAAAGTTTTAAGGCAAAGAAAATAGTAGAATTATCACTTAGAGATTTACCTCAACCCATGATTGAGCCACCTATCATTTATAAAACAATTATCAAACAAAAACCCCTACCAAATATCCAAGAGTAACGTAAAAAAAATCCTCCTACCATTTCCTATATGAGACCATGAGACAACGAAAACAATCTTGTTGTTCCTTTTAAAATCAAACATGTTTACAAAGCTAAAGAAAATTTGGTTGAACAACATCCCATGGTTCCTTTCATTCCTCCCCTAAGGGAATAAAATAATAATATGGTTGATAAAACTACTCATAGACAAACACAAATTGAGAATAGATTGAAATAAAATCAAAATGCTAGAGAGCATAGGCATAAACATAATCCTATTTCTCATATATTATAGGCTAAAGAAGAAGAGAACAACATAAAAAATCAAAATATGAGCTTACCTAAAGTAATGCATGATAATTTTATACCCTTTCTACAATGTAAATAAGAACCTTCTAGATGCATTGTCAATAGACATCCTATTGTGATTAATTTAGATGATGGCACTGAAATTGTAAAGATTGATGAGCAAGTGCATAGTGAGTTGAATCCATTATCTCCTCTTCTATGAGCTTAAATGATAAAACTCCCAAAAAGAGTGTTAAACTTGGTGCTTCCCCTAGTTCAACACTTGACATTGTCCCTTTGGCTAGTTTTCCACCTTTCATATATACTAACCAACATTGGGATGCAAACAACTTGCTATAAATTGACTCTGATGTTCCTTACTAGTCTTTTTAATTTTTCCATTTTTTATGTTTCTTTATGTGATTGTATGTGCATAATGTGATGCCCCATGCTATTTCGTTTGGTGTATCTCTCTCCCTTTTTGTGCATTCCTCTATATGTATCTACATTCTTCTATATGTCATAAACTTTTTATTATTTTTCAATTATCTTGTGTTTTCCTTTTGGGTACGATGCAAGGCATCAAGATATTTAGGTCTCTTCAATGTTGACCCAAAATGATTTTTCTTTGTTTTTGATCTCTTTGTTTCATTCTTATAGTTCTATGAGTATTTGGGGAATGATGACACTTCCAAGCTCTATAAAAACATTGTTGCGAAGACATACTAACCCCAAATCCATCGAGCCATCATGTATTTCTAGGGGAAACCCCTCCTTCCTTTTACATGATGTAGCTTTATTTCAAAAACATATGACTTGGCATAGATTTTTGTGAGGAAAGTTGTCATGTCATAGGAATAAACATTGGCTACTTTAAAGAAATTTCTCACAACGATGGTGTTAGAAATTTATTTAATGTGGGTGCATACATCGATAATATATTTCAACATTTTGCATGTTTCATGGTGCAATTTTATTTCTAATTGTGATGCATCCTCTTCTTGTTGGTGTCATTGGATTTGATGTCCTACAACAGTGTGATATTTTCTACCGTACAACTTTCCTCTTAGTGATGATGTGACACTTTGTATTCCCTAAGTTGTGAATATTTTACTCTTGACTTGTCCTCTCTTGGAGACATTAGGCATGATTATTCCTAAGAAGAAGACATTACATAAATGAAGGAAGATCCCCTTGAATAAAAACCTATATACATAATATTCATAAGTATTCAACATAATAAAACTTGTTGACCTTATTAAACTCAAAACCCTAAATTCAAGGCCACCTAGCATAGCATACCTTGCTTGCCTATGGAGCCTTGCCTAGCATTGTGGTAAATTATTTAAGTTGTAAAGAGGATAGCTTTGATATGGTGTGGTAGTCTAATATGATTCTCTCATTTTCCACCCTTTTGTTTTATTGCACATTGTGGCACCTTATTGAATTTATTAGGAGGATAGCTTCAGTATGGTTAGTAGGGTGAGAGCTGACACATAGGCATGAATTTATCACTAAGCCACTTTATTGGAAGTCTCATCTAGTGGATAGCCTGGATTTTTGCTAGGTCACAGTCAACACAAATCTAGAGTATAGATGCGTTCCACATCACATTGGACAATATAGGCTTGATCTTGTTAGTATTTGTTGTTGTATATGTCGATTCCTAAAATTGCTAGAAAAATAGCCTTATGGGAAACTTAGTAAATGGGGGGACCAATTGCTCTAAATTAAGTAACCTCCAGGGTTTTTAAAGAAGCCAACTCTTCCTATAATTGGGGGTTTGGAAAGGGAAATGGAAGAAGATATAAAATAAAAGCTAATCTAAGGCGATGGGCTAAGATTTAAATGTTTAGGCATGATAAACCTTTCTTTCGAATATGGTTTGAGGGCCTATTCAGCAGTCTTCTATGTTCAAGAATAATAGAAACATAGATGAAAACTGTAAGCAATTTAACCAGATGACATAATAAAATTTCCATACACATTTACCGAACGAGAAGAGTTCAAGACATGATCCCAAACATCAAATTTCTATTGAAATTATAAAAAAAATTAGATAAACTACTTAGTACAAAAAAATAGCATAGTATAATATCTTGTATTATCTAAGATATGAAAAGGCGAAATAGTTGACGGAGTCTGTAAATCTTTAAAAAATAATCAAAAAACAATACAGAGGCCTAGATATTTTTAGTCCTTTCTTTCTATAATTTTTTTCAACCCTTTCATAGAGCACTGGAGTAGTATATATAGAATTTTCCCACTACCTCAAAGCCACTACCTAAAATATTCCTTAGGCATGCGTCGTCCTCCTAGTGGATGAATCGAAGAAAAATCACAATAGAAAGATATTCATTTTTCTTTAATAGAGCACACTTGAAACAATGATAAATTTGGTCCCAAAGGTGAAGCAACAACAATATCAGAAAGGCACATGTCTAACTACTTGAAGAGTTGGCTAGGACACATGTCGAAGTGACAGAGTATTTTCCTTGACCTTCACTCTCTTGCGATAAAAAATTCTGCATGGTGACACGTGGAGAAGTGGTGAGGTTTTTATATCCATCCTTTGTTTCCTTCAAATGCAATCCCCATGAGGATGACATGTGGCACGGTGTTGGCCTAAGCTTCCTTTAGTGGGGTCTACCAAAAATTGTTTGGAGGTTTATGCAACGTGGCACACAGGCATGAATCAGAGAGGAAACAATGGAAAGAAGCAGTTCAAAATCCTATGTTGTTGACATGTGGAGAAGTGGGTGAAAGCGCGACCAAAAAGGAGCTTGAGGCATATTAACAAATAAAATGTGGATGGACAAGGCTTTTGCAAAGCCGAATACAAATTAACCCAAAGGGAGCTTCATGGATTATTTAATCCACAAATTTTGGCAACTTTCAGGGGCATTTCACCTATGGAATGAGGACCCAAAATCCTGGTTCATAGACCAAAGCCTTATCCATTGAGAAAAAAATTAGAGATTAGTAAGGGCGGTCTATAGAGGAAGCCAACCAACCTCAGATGGTGTAGATAAGGCATGTAAATTCTTTTGCACCTCATGTAGATCGATGATCTCTTTGAAAGGTAGCTCCATGGAAATCCCAGTCCCAAACTCAAGATGGAAAAGAAGTCATCCAACTAGATGAATAATGCCTTCAATGTCTGCTTGTATGGGAGACTGGCTAAATGATTGGAAAGTAGATACATCTTTTTTCTTCTCCTTAATTCTTAATGTGATATGTTTCATCATGGCCACCAAATTATCAGAGAGGAATGGAGAAGGAAAACTCAACTAATTCAAATGCAAACATTATACCTATAGATTATTCATTGTGAGACTAGGGATGCCAAATAAATCTTGTCCTGGAGGATAACAACATGGTACTAGATGAATTATTTTTCCTTCTTGGCAGAAAACCTTTGGTCCTCAAACCCCTCTCTTGTTAATTCTACACTAGTTACCTTCTAAAATTTACCCAACAATTGCTCAGCCTCGAGAACCCTCTCAGCAATAGACTACGGAATTTTCTTGATCATCCCATGCACTTCCCTATTTAAACTTGTTGCATCCACCATGAATTGAAGTACTAGTTGTAGGGATAAACAAGAGGATTTTAACTTCTCCCAGTAGGAGACATATAGTTGTTGAGCCACCAAAAGGGAATCAGATTGAGGAATAAGGGGCTATGAGGGAATTTGTGAAAGACAAATCAACTTATTTTGACCTGATTTCTTCCATTAGTTCATCAATATTCTTCTTTGATGCATTGATTCATTCTTGTAGAGATATAAGTTTCATGCCCTTTCTCCTCAACAACTCCTCTATTTGACCTTGGGAACCAGATTCCATCACTAGCGACACCTTCAAATTTTCAATCTCTTTTTCACAATGACCCTGTTGGTTCTGAAACTCCTAATTCTTTGAAAGGTAGCCCCATGGAAATCCCAGTCCCAAACTCAAGATGGAAAAGAAGTCATCCAACTTGATGAATAATGCCTTCAATGTTTGCTTGTATGGGAGGCTGGCTAAATCATTGGAAAGTAGATATATCTTGTTGCTTCTCCTTAATTATTAATGTGATATGTTTCATCGTGGCCAGTGAATTATCAAAGAGGAATGGAGAAGGAAAACCCAACTGATTCAAATGAAAAAATTATACCTAAAAATTATTCATTATGAGACTAAGGGATGCCAAATAAATCTTTTCCTGAAGGATAATAACATGGTAATAGATGAATTATTTTTCCTTCTTGGCAGAAAACCTTTGGTCCTTAAACCCCTCTCTTGTTAATTCTGCACCAGTCACCTTCTAAAATTTACCCAAAAATTGCTTGGCCTCGGGAACCCTCTCAAAAATAGACTACGGAATTTTCTTGATCGTCCCATGCACTTCCCTATTTAAACTTGGTGCATCCACCATGAATTGGAGTACTAGTTGTAGGGATAAACAAGAGGATTTTAACTTCTCCTAGTAGGAGACATATAGTTGTTGAGCCACCAAAAGGGAATCAAATTGAGGAATAAGGGGCTATGAGGGAATTCTCAAAAGAAAAATCAACTTATTTTGACCTGATTTCATCCATTAGTTCATCAATATTCTTCTTTGATGCATTGATTCATTCTTGTAGAGATATAAGTTTCACGCCCTTTCTCCTCAACAACTCCTCTATTTGACCTTGGGAACCGGATTCCATTGCTAGCAACACCTTCAAATTTTCAGTCTCTTTTTCAAAATGACCATGTTGGTTCTGAAACTCCTGATTCTTTTCTTGTGCTTCCCTTTCCATCTGATACAACTACTCTTCAAAATCTTGGTTCTTTTGTTGTAAATTGGAAACCAAGTTGGGATCTTGGGATTGGAACCTTGCAAGTTATTTTTGGAGTATCCATACTTGTTGAGACAGCCATGACAACTCAACTTATCTTCTCTTCTCCTTCTTCTAAAGGATACACACCTGTTCCTTGAAATTTTGGATCTCCTCTTCTCTTTTCTTCAACTACCGAGTATGCTTCAAAGAAATTTGGTCATCACAACTCTCTCGGTATCCTCCATTAGCTCAAGCTTGTCCTGTGGTTGGGTTGTCTTTAGATTGAGCCCTGTAGCATGGATCGTATAGACTTTAGGTTGCATCTACCCTTGAGCTTTGATGACATTGGGTGTCATAGTCATGAACATTATTGATCCTTGGTACTCATTGTAAATTTTTTGCACACATGGCTTAGTAGGTTTTGCATCATCCTTTTCTTTCCTGTTTTGAATCCTTAGGGCCTGCATAGACTTAGTCATGGTATTTTTGTGCAAGAAATTCTATTGGTGATCTAATCAGTCTACCAACAAAGGGTGCACTGAGGGGAAGAGGAAAAGGGAATTTGACCACTGAAGACTCATATGACGTTTTATTTGGCAGGGATTTCATTAATGGGGAGAAAAGGGGAACATTATACTAGGTTCAAGTCTCGAGAGTGGTGGAAGGGCTCATAGGAGATAATGATGGTATCGGGGAGTCCAAAGTTACCATTTTTTTAGTACATTGAGTAGGGGCTGACACGATGGAAGAAAAAGTATTTGCAGTGGTGGATGGAGATTGGGTCTAGGAAAATGCTGGCAAAGTCTATGGTAGAGTAAAATTCACTCATTCCTTTGCAAAGAAGGGAGCTTGGTGGGAAATCCCCATATATGCAGAAGCAAAAAAATAAAGGTTGAAACCCAAGGTGATTGGAGGGGTGGACGTAGTAGGAATCACTAAATACTAAGAAGAGAGAGAGGAAAGAGAGAATTTTACCTGAGATTCCCCAAAATCCAACCCATGGCTCATTGTCACAGTCACTTGTGAGCTCTCTCCTTAAATGACGATTGGAGGGGTGGACATAGTAGGAATCACTAAATACTAAGAAGAGAGAGAGGAAAGAGAGAATTTTAACTGCGATTCCGCAAACTCCAACCCATGGCTCATTGTCACAGTCACTTGTGAGCTCTCTCCTTAAATGATGTGCATATGATGCCTTTTCTGAGGTGGAGAATGGTCTAAGTCCATGATTTCTTCAAACTACTGAAGCATTCTAGATCTCTTAATAGGTCATGATCATGGTAGTTTGAACTTTATACAAGATGTTGTTGCCTATATATTTATGGAACCTCCAATGTGTTACTCCCCAGCTTCGTCACCCTCATTTTTTTCTTCTTCCCCCGCTTCCTCAAGACTATCATCACTATAATCACAACCCTTGTTCCAGAGATCATCAAACTTGTCATCCATGTTGGGATCCTAGAATGGGGCATTGGTACATCTAGTCTCTTGATGATAGATCCAAAAGGTGGTGATCTTATCTTGAATCCAATTGTAATTTTTGGACAATTCATTAAAAAGGGTTGAAGATATCTTGCACTTGTTGTTGGCCCTGACCAAAGGAAAATAGAAGGAATGTCATGGTAACCTCTAGTCTTTAGTGGGAATATATGCTAGGTCTAAAAGTACATTAATGTTATCTGACTACATATTTTAATGCTCCAACTAGTAGGGTTGGGGGTTGTGTTTCACTTTAGCCTTTATGTCTGCTATACCATTGTCAGGATTGTAATCCCATTTGTCCTTAATTAACACTAGCCCCAAATGAGAAAGATTTGCTAATAGCAGACCATGTGTCTCTTTTCTTTGCATTATAACTGTGCCAAAGCTTAAGGGACATTTGAAGAATCCTTTCTTATTCTTTCTTCCACATAAAATTTTATCAATAAGCGCCAACTGCCTAAATACCACAATGCCAACACCCTATCCGTGACATAGAATGGCAGGCGGTAGGGCTCCTCAGTGAAACAATGCAACCTAAAAAATGAAAAATCCTCACTGAGGAACCAAACATAGGGAGGAAAAAAATTCACCTCCATCCCACCTACTCAGCAAAAAACTGATAACACCTAACTTAAGTGTCTACATCAAAATTTTGAAATATTGGAAATAAGAAATATTCTAAAAATGCATAATAGAAATAGGTTGTGGAAAGGAGAGTGGTCCACATAGAAATTGGCCTACGAGCCCCACTTTCATTGAAGACAGATAAATTCATATGTCTTTGAAAGAAATCAAGGTTCTGGTGTAAGAGCATATGAGCAAGATAACATAAATTGATCTAGCATCTCTTTACAAATGATCTCTATGAAGTTGTAACAGAATAAAGAATGTTGTTTCCCTAACTAGAAAGCCAAACCCATTTGAAATTCCTATACATCCTAGGCACTATTCATGCCATAAATGAAAGCCATTATAGAAAATATATCCTACAAGTCCTAGATGAAGGAATTGAGTGTGACTAGAAACTGTAGTGGGTGTTTATCAACTTTGTTCCTTTTAAATTCTATTCTATAAAACTATGGGGCTTGGTTCCTGCTTATCCAAAATTTCTCCATGTAATCCATAGTGATCTTCTCATATTCCTCTACTCCTTCTAAACTAGGGATACATAGCATATCCATAATAGCATTAGTGCTAACTACTACCCTTAGGTCCCAGCCGGCTATGATGTCGGTATCTGGGTCAAAATTCAGCATGGATTATTGAATCAACTCCAAGCAATGGTTCACCAAGGGGACCATATGTTATGGGAGACCACATAACTATAACTTGTATGCTAGAGAGTCCTTGTTACCATCCTCTTCAGCCTCTTTCATTTTATCATAGGCCGCTTCCTTGAGACTCTTAGGGTTTATTTTGAGGTTAGGTTCGTAAATATTATCCCACTCCTCTATTATCTGGAATTTTTTTTCTATGGGCTATATTCTCTATGGTAGGTGTATGGGGCCATCTTGGCTTCACTAGCATCCTTGGTATAGTGTAAGAGATGTTACTGAAAACATTTACCCACAGTGTTGTCTTCATGGTGCCAGACAAGCTTACAACCAAACCTTCCTACACTTTTGTTCCAAGATTTTATGCTATTCTTTTTTAATGTGATTTGTCTTGATTCAACAACGTCCTTTCTTTCTTTAAAAAATTACCCTTCTTCGAAACACACCAGTATTGGATGAATGGGACCCGAACAGAAAACATCAATACAAGGCTTAGCACTAAAGATAATTTCAGATGGATTCTTTATCTTTGTTTAGGTTCGACTCATTCAAGCACAATGAATCTTTTTCTTTCCTTTTTCTGAACCTAGCTGCTTTGATTCTTCTCGCATCACACTTGGGTTTTTCTCATCAAGATGTGTATTTATTTTTTTAATCTTAGTGATTTTCCTCCATATGCACATTTCTTTTTTATAAAACCGAAGTTAGAAAAAATGGCTTCCTTTAGCAATAAACTCAGCATGCAATCACCAAATCATCCGTTCATATGAAATGAATTCCTTGTTGATATTTTGTCCTTGGTGTCAAATTTGGAATTATGGCATTTTGACTTTGACTTTGTGATACTTAATTGGTTCAGCTATGGCAGATTGGTCTATTCATATTATGGAGTTCAGTATCTTATTTATGGATAAAATTATTTCTTTGCTTTGGTACTGATCAGGTTGAGCTTCATGTGTAGATAAAGGTTATCTTGCTTATAGGTTTTTGGCATGGTTACTTATGTATATCATTATCAATTGGTTTTTAATTCCCTTGTTTCTTGTTAGATTAGTTAACTGGTATCATTGGTTGATCTTGGCACATATCACTCTATGATACTTTACATGTTACATGGAAAAAATGGGTTGGAACTATTCAAAAGCTCTCTTTTGCATTCAATTTTGATATCTCAGCTGATAAATATGACATTGGTATATAATATGGTTCATGGCTTATAAGTTGATTTCAATTGGCCTCTATTTTTTGAAAAAGGTCATTTCATGGCAATTTTGTAATATTGATTGGTGGCATTACTTTGGCTTACTTGCATTTGAAAATGACTTAGAAAGAAATCATATTTGAATAAGGTCCTATAATTGTTGATTCATTAGGCCTTAAGGCTGACAATAGGTATGTTGAAATAATTATAAAGTCACTTTGAAAGTGACTTGGCATTGATCCTTGGTAATAATTCCTTGCTTCTTAAGGTAGTCGACATGTTGGAAAGTCAAGGAAATTACATAATGATTAAGGCATCAACTAATTTGAAATGTGTTGAAATTTCATAGTAATTATTTTGTCGGACTCCTTACATGGTATTAAGATGTTTTGATAAAAAATATGTAATACCGTAGACTTCAAGCTTTATCAAATATTGAAAAGGCATCAAATGGAAACAAAATGAGTTTAGGGCATTCATTTTGTTTGCTTTTAAGTTTATGGGTTTGAAACCCTAGTTTTAGCCACCACCATGATTGTTCTTTTCCTGAGTTGCTACTCTATCATCTACTTCTCTTACTGCAAGTCGACTCAAGGTTGTTTCAAGCTCTCTGCAGGAGACATGCCATGGTTGGTGTTTGGTCATTTTGTATTACGTGACTGTGGATGAAATTTAGTTGTTTTTCTCCAGCTGGGCACTACTTGTCAAAATCTGGAATTTTTGTTGTCTAAGTTGCTACAGTATAAGCTCGAATAGGTATTATTATTTTTGTTTTTTGGTGAAAGTTTTCAAGCTAAAAGTATAGTTTTAGTCTTCTTAATTCGAATCATAAAATGCATAAGTAGAATTATCTCTATCAGAATGGATTTAGTTACATCTTTTCTCTTTGTGTGTATTTGAAAAGATCTGGCTATTATTGGTTACTACATTCTTATAGTTTGGGGTTCAGTTATGAATCTATTTCAGCTTCTTGCAGTATGTTATTTGTTGTTTCTAGCAGCATGGAAAATGTTTTTTAAGGATATAGTATTTCCATGATCTCCACCTGTCAATATTTTTAAAGGGTATCTAAAATATGTATTGTTGTTGCATAAGCTTTTTGTTAGAGTAATTGGTTATTTACTTTATTAATTAAACAATATTTGTTTAATTACTTAAAGTTCCCTTTTACCTCTTTTACACTTAAATTAACATTAGGTGAATAATAATTAATTACTTTATTAATTATTATTGTCCAAGCCTAGGGTTTTCCTTTTTAGGGTTTTCACCTATATGTGGTTGAAAACTATCTTTTGTATCATTATTCATTTTACATTTTGGGTGAATACATTGTTCCACATTCTTGAGTGCTCTCTTTGTTATTTCTCTTTGCTTCTCCTTGTAACAGGTATTATTTGCTTCCAGAGGTCACTGGGCTCCTATGAAGTTGTATCTTTTCAACTCCAACATGGTATCAGAGCTTCAAATCTACAGCTACTTGTTCTTGTTTTAAGTTTTTTGCATTAGAAGCAGATCTAGGGTTCTAAGGTTTTTTTTGTGGATTCAGCATACTCCTATTTTTGGGTTCACTTTGGGCCCAAATGGACATTCCCATTGCAGCACCCAAAAACCCCTAAATCGACTATCAATTCGTCGATTTTCGTTACAATCGACCAGCAAAGCAAAAAAAAATTTTCCCTAAGGCCGTACGGCCACAGGGTAGGTCGTCCGCAGCAAAAATCGCAAAAAAATAAAAAAAACCTAAGGATTTTTACATATTTTGTGCGCTACCTGCACACACCGATCGCACCACCGCTTGGCCGCCCGGTGGCAACCGCCTGACCACTATCACACCGTTTGGCCACCACGCCACCCTTGTCCACCGCGCCACCCGCTCCGTGCTCCGCCGAACTCCACTTACCTCTGTCGAGCTCCGCCGACCCCGCAGACTCCGAGCTCTGCCGACCCCCTGTTGGCCCTTCCAGCACCCGCCCGCAGTCACATTCATGACCAAGGGCTTCAAACTTACCCCCTGGTCACCAAACCCTGGTCGCTGATAAGACCAGGGGCCCGTTTTTTAGCCCTTGAGGGTCATGGAAGTCTTCTTGAACAAATTGGAGCTACTTGCACTAAATCGGGTGTAAGTCGGGCATTTGAGCTCCGCTTTTTTAATGGAAATAGGCATTGGAAATTTGGTTTTGGCACCGATCTGATGGGGCAGGAATTTTTTCAAAATTTTACTAGTCTGGATATTATTTTTCCAGTCAAAGTGAGGTCTTCTTTCTTCACTTCTAGGGTCATAAAAGGTGCAAACGGACTCCGTTTTTCAAACTCGAATAGGTGTTGGAAAGCTCTCAACATGCTCTATTCAGATATGTGATTTATGTTATCAAAATTTTTACTAGGTACATGAGAATTGTTTTTGAAGTATTTTTTGCTTATGCATTGCTTCCTCTTTCTCAGTTTGTACTAGGGTTTGGGTTTATCTCTTGTGGGGGGTGTTTTTTCTTGCTTTCTATCATTTATATCAGAAAAATAGAACACCAAAACTCTTAAAAAAATCAAACCCTTCTATATCTTTTGTCTATTCTGAAAGATCACATAATAATAAAAAACACAAGCACGTATAGGTGTAGGGTTTCATGATAGAATCTTCAGTTGAGTTACTCACATCAGATAACTATCACACTTGGAAGTCTTGCATGATGAGGCTACTCAGGTCATGATGGTTGTGGTCTTGTTTAGATGAGGTTCAGCCTCAGTTGCAATGTCCTTTTGAGATTATGCAGCACAAGAACAAGATGGATTAAGCTATGGGTTTGCTATGCATGCATGTTTCAGACAATCTTTTGTTTCACCTTGATGCTTTACTCACTCCTCGAGCCATGTGGTTGAAGTTTGAGACAATTTTTGGGGCCATTAATGAGTTTCGAGCATTATAGATTAAGGTAGAGCTGACTTCACTATTACTTGAAATATTTCCCACTATTAAGGATTTTTTGAACAAGTTCAAAACTATCTGCACTATTTTATAGGGTTGTGGCAAGAATAAGTCAGACACATAGTGCATTTACTTAATTATTTCGAAGCTTTGTGGTCCATTTCAAATATTTGCTTCTTCCTTCTATACCACCATGGATGGTCTGGGTGCCATTTTTACCATGCCTACCATTGATTTATTTTGTGAGCGTTTGTCTCGAGAGCAGTCTCACCTTTCTCAAATGGATATTCTCTCAAGATCAAAGAACAAAGCATTGGTTGCTCAGTCACCTAAGGGGAAACATAAGCAGAAACGGAGGCCCAAGAAAGATTTTGCAGGCAGTGAGCATTCCTCCAAACCTCCTCCTAAGTCTAATTCTAAACCACCATTTAATCCAAAACATGGGAAATCTTTGAAGTTTGGTCAGTCTTCCTCCAAGACTAAGGAGAAATAAGGAGACATTTGCATCTTCTGTGGATAGCAAGGACATACATTTTCTAGGTGTTTGAAATTATTAGAGCCTTTAGAGGAAGCCATGCAGTAGCTACACATCTCCTCACCTCAGTCGTCTTCTTCTTCCATAGGGAGAGGCCATGCTCTCACTGCTCGAGCATCGACCAATGGGTCCACTTGGATTTTAGACTTTGGTGCTTCTCACCATATGACTCACACTCAACAGTTGGTCACTTCTCTTGCCTCTTGTGGTACTTCATAGATTACAGTGGGTGACTCTTCATAACTTTCCATCTTGGGTTCAGGTTCTGTCTCTTTGGATGGGGCACTCTACAAGATGTTTTGGTTGTTCCAGAAATCTCAACAAACCTCTTGTCTGTTTATTAGATTTGCCAGACTGGCTCTGGTAAGACAATTGAGTTCTCACCACATGATGTGGTTATTTGGGACCTCCATGACTCTGATTTGGTTTTGGCTACTGTGAGTGTTGATACTGCATCTCGTCTTTACAGATTTGATGGATTTGAACCTTCTAAGGGTATAGGTTCATCTCTTATAGCACATGCAGATTCAATGAGTAAGCTTTGGCATGAGAATTTGGGCCATGTCAATTATAGATATCTTCAGCAGATGAGTACACAGACACTTGTTCTTGGTCTTCCATAGATTTCCTACACTGACGGTGTTTGTCATGGTTATGTGCTTGGCAAGCATCATAGGGATCCCTTTCTGAAGGGAAGTGTCACTCGTGCTTCAACACCCTTGGAGTTGATTCATAGTGACCTCATGTCATTTCCCACTCCTTTTTCAATGGCCAAGTATGTACTCATATTCATTGATGACTTCTCCAGACGCACATGGGTGTACTTTCTTAAGTACAAGTTTGATGTCTTTGATTCCTTTCAAATCTTCAAAAAAAAATTAGAGAAGAAGTTTGTCCTTTCTATTTGGCAGATACGTATAGATAATGGGGGGGAGTATGTGAATCAGGCTTTCAAAGATTTTTGCACTAAGCATGGTTTGCAACATCAGTTTTATGTTCCCTACACCCCTCAATAGAATGGTGTCACTGAGAGAAAGAATAGGACTTTACGGGAGATGGCTGATTGTATGATTCAGTCCAGGTCCATGGATTCATCTTTTTGGGCTGAGGCAATCAATTGTGCCAACTATATTCAAAATTGAATGCCTCATAAGGCGATTCAACATATGACTCCATAGGAGGCTTGGTCTCATGACAAGCCTGATATTTCATCATTTCGAGTATTTGGTAGTGAGGCATGGGCATTTATTCCTCATGCTCAGAGGAGAGCCATGGAGCGAAAGAGTCGACCTCTCATTTTTTTCGGCTATTGTGAGGATGTTAAGGCATATAGGTTGTTTGATCCTGATTCGAGAGAGGTCCTGTTTTGAGGGGATGTCCATTTTGATGAGCGCCTTCCTACAATTGATACCCTATCTTCAGTGTCTACTTCACTCCCTACACCACCCACTGCAGCTCTTCAGGATTATTTTGAGGATGATTCTAATGAGGATATTGATGATCCCCCATATCCACCTCCACTTGCTCCACCTCAAAGGCCCAAATGGGCTTGCTTTAGTATTGAGGCAATAGGATCTATGGCCGGTCATCCTTCAAACACTCGTCGCACCCATTCTCATACTGTGGGTTCTATTCTTTTGAGTCATGCTCTTTCAAAGGATCCTAAGAGGTTTTCAGAGGTGACAGGTCACCCTAAGTGGGATAGTGCTATGGAGGAGAAGTATTCTTCTTTGATGAGGAATATTACATGGGATCTCTATCCTCTTCCTAAGGGCAGAAAGATGGTTCGGTGCCGATGGTTGTATCACACCAAGTGTGTTGCTGATGGTTCTATTGATAAGTACAAAGTGCATCTTGTTGAAAAGGGTTTCTCCCAGGTTGAGGATACTGATTACTCTGAGACATTTTCCCCTGTCGCCAAGATGAATTATATTTGTTTTGTACTATCACTTGCAGCTTCAAGGGGATGGCCCATTTTTCAGATGGATGTGAAGTATGCCTTCTTGCATGGTGACCTATAGGAGGAGATCTATATGGATCAACCTTAGGTATTTGTGCATGACACTTCTTTGGTTTGCAAACTTCAGTGTTCATTATATGGTCTCAAATAGGCCCCTTGGGCTTGGTATGAGAAGATGGACTCTTTTTTGCTCTCCACTGGTTTCCACGCTGTCATTTTGATCCCACTGTCTATATTCAGCATCTTGAGGGTGAATCCTTATTCTTGTGCTATATGTTGATGATCTTCTCATCACAGGTAGCTCATCCTCTATGATTCAGCATGCTTAGCTAGCTTTGATGGAGCAATTTGAGATGACAAATCTCGGCCTTTTGCACTATTTTATTGGTCTTCAGGTGATTCAATCTTTAGAGGGGATCTCCATTTACCAGTAGAAGTATTCTCTTGATATGATTTAGCACTTTGGCATGCTTGATTGCAAGCCTGTCCCCACACCTTTTCAATCAGGGGTTGTTTTGACTACTACTTGCCCCACTCCTTTAGTAGATTCTACACTTTACAGGTAGTTGGTTGGCAGTTTGTTGTACCTGACTCACACTCATCCTGATCTTTCCTCTACAGTTGGCCTTTTCTCTTGATTCTCCCATGATCCTCATGAGAGTCATTGGCAAGCTGCCAAGCATATTTTGAGGTACATTCGGGGCGCCACTTCATATGGAATTCACTACACATCAGGGGATCCTCACATTGTTGGCTACACTAACTCAAATTGGGCTGGTGATGTCAATGATCGGAAGTCTACTTCTGCCTTTGTTTTCTATCTTGGCTCTTGTCCTATCACATGGTCGTGCAAGAATCAGACTGCTCATGCATTATCATCTATAGAGGCTAAGTATTGAGCTGCTGTGCTCACTAATCAAGACATTTTATGGCTTCGTCAGTTGAGGACTAATTTTGGTTTTCCTCCTGATAGTCCCACTATTCTTTGGTGTGACAATCAGAGTTCTATTCACATTTCTCGCAACCGGTGGAGCATCAACAGATGAAGCACATTGAGCTTCATATGCATTTCATTAGACAGTTGATTCAGGATGGTTCTCTCATCTTGGAGTATATTCCCACTACCGAGCAGGTTGTAGACATCGTCACGAAACCTTTTGCATCTCTGCGCTATCTTCAGTTGCGCTCTATGCTTGGGGTGAAGGAATTTGTCCTTGGGGGGTCTTTATGAGGCCTTCCTTCCTTCATGTTTCTTTCAACGTGTTCTTTTATCTCTTTTTGGAGAGGATTTTTTCCCATTGGGTTTTCTCCTTTTCTCCATTTCATAGAGATTTCTTTGTACTTGGGTACCTGATCTGACCTTGTTGTCGAGACTCATTGCTTTTGCTTTGAGTAGCTTCTTCTAGGTTTTAGCTTCTCCCTAAGTCTAGCTTAAGGGGGGGTGTTAGAGTAATTTATTATTTACTTTATTAATTAAACAATATTTGTTTAATTACTTACAGTTCCCTTTTACCTCTTTCACACTTAAGCTAACATTAGGTGCTAATAATTAATTATTTTATTAATTACTATTGTGCAAGCCTAGGGTTTTCCTTTTTAGGGTTTTCACCTATATGTGGTTGAGAACTATCTTTTGTATCATTATTCATTTTACATTTTGGGTGAATACATTGCTCCACATTCTTGAGCATTCTCTTTGTTGCTTCTCTTTGCTTCTCCTTGTAACAGGTATTATTTTCTTGCAAAGGTCACTAGGCTCCTATGAAGTTGTATCTTTTCAACTCCAACACTTTTATCAGATGTTATGACATGCATTCTATGAAATATGGCATTACTTTCATGGATTCAAAGTGGTAGTTATTCTTGGTCATTGGGTGCACAATAATGAGGGTTTGGTTACAATTTCTAGCAGTGGTATTCAATGATACTTTTGTTCCATTAAAATCCTCTAGATATGAATTTTTATTTATTGGTGCATGCATTGTATTGATTCTATTTCAAATGGCATTACTAGTGAAAATTCTTTGTGTGGTCAGGGTTTAGAGATCAAACATGCGTTTAATACTTTGTCTCTTTCTAGAGAAAACTTTACCTTCACAATTATTGAGGGTTTCATAGTTACTCTCTAAAAATGATCATTTTATCTTCTATGAAATATCTAGATTATGGGATATATACCTAGTTGTAACCTTGGTAATTTTTAAGAGATATCTATTAGTGGATAAAAATGGATTTATCACTTTTTATAATGTAAGAGAAAAATTATGAGAAAGAGAGATTGAATATAGCATTGTATGTATGGTCTATTCTGATAAACATTTTTTACTCTAAGATTGTAAATATGAAATATAAGATCAATACAAGTTGTCTTAAGATTAGATAATGTCTAGATTTCTTAAGGTTCAACTGAGAACCTTGAGGATTTTAGGGATTGTCTGTTGAGAGGATCTTGTAAGAAAAAGTGAAATAGAGAGACCCTCTATCTTATTGTATTTTTGTAAACTAAAAAGGGGTTGGTGCTCCTTGAAATTGGTGTTTCAAAATGAGGGGTTCGTGCTCCTTGAGTTGGTACTCATAAATCAGCCTATAAGGCATTGTTAAAAGTGGTTTCTCAAATATAAGCCTAAAATGCAATAGTTTAGGAGTGATTTTTCTACCCTAGAAGGGTTTTACAATCGACATATATTCTATCACTTTGCTCATTTGTGGTTCCTCTAATTTATTGTGAGAATGATTTATTATGCTATGTTTTACTGTCATACTTCTCATTTCATCTATATGTGATTGCATTCAATATATGGATGAGTTAATCATTGAAAAATGAGAGCATAAATCTATTTTGTTTTAGTTTCTGTAAAATTTGTCAAATCAATTCATGACACTGATTCATCCCCCCTCTCAATGTCTTTTTCACTCCAACATTCCTATCTCTTGAAAAGACAAATTCATTATTTCAATTTAGCCACTATGTCCTACTATGTCATCTCCTGGGAAATTGAGTCGAGAATAAAAAGAGGCATGAATTTTTTTGTATGTTTTTGCACTTAATAACCTTAGCCAAATGATTCAGCTAACATGCGTAATAATTACACAAATATATTTGAAATGATCTTTGGAGGCTGAGAAATGTTTATAGTCAGACACCTAGTTCTTGATCATGTGGATTGCCACTTGCACCTACTGCAAGTTTTAGTTGATTGATTATCTTACTTTAATTCGCATGTAGCAATCCTTTAAATGGGAATTTTGAGTAATCTCGACCAGCCTCATGCTTATTGTACACAACACACACAACCTGGTGAGAACACTAAGCTTGCAACTCTGGTGGGGTTTTCAAGTTTCCATATCGATCAATCATTATGCTTGTCACACACATTCTACCCTAGCTACCTCTATAAATAGACCTAGTGATAACCACAAAATTCATGCTTGGTAATTGGGGTTTTTTATAACAACAATGTATACTCCCATTAGGCTCACTATAAATAAGTCTCAGGTAGCTTTTCTAGGTGATATTTCTAGTTGATGTTTAAAGCAGATGACTAGTAACAAACATTCTCTAGCCATTATTGCAATAAAGTGGATGTTGGATAGGGATTTCATAGAATATGAAGATAAGTACAGAGTTAACACTGATGTATGCTCTCATTTTTTTGCCTCCTTGCTCGATATTCAGATGCCAAATGAGATGATACTGCAGCTTACCAAGGAAATTTTTCCCAAGCATTATCTTAGTGGACTTGGGGAATTTGTGACAAACTTCGTGTGTGATCTTGGGCTTCCAATGGCTAGTTACCTTTATCGACATGTTGAGGGGGATGCAGTGGTCCCATGGGTACCATTCTTGAGTGGATTCCACAAGATGAGTATTGATGAACACTACTAGAGGGTGTCTCATGCTAACCACTTCTTGATGAGGTGCTACAATGTAGATCTCTTCTATGACATGGGGAGGTATAGAAAAATCCACAAACTTGGTGTACCCACAACCTCTTACTGTTGCTTTTTACACTCCTATTGATGCTACTGATTTTTCTGCCTCTGCTCATGATGAAGTTCCTCCTGAATGAATGAAAAATTTCCTCCTCTTTTATATATATATCTCAAAATTATATAATATATAACTTTTTGTTAAGCTTTTATCCCCATTACTTTATCTTTCCAATGACTATTCATGGGTTCCAATTAAAATATCAGTCGAAAAAGACACAAAAAGGGAATAATTAAATATTCACACATTTACACATGTCAAAGGATTAATAAAGCTAATTGAACAATTTTAAGTGAATTCCATTGACCGAAATTCCTAATGTTTCCTTTTCCATATTTTATAGTTTGAATGCATTGTCTTGCTTACATTCGATGATGTGGAAGGGTCCTTCCCAAAGACTACCAATCTTACCATGTTGGATAGGTTTTGCGGCTCTCTCATTGAATTTGAGTATGAAATATTTGTGCTTAAGACCCTAGTCGGAGGTCTTCTTTTCGAACCATTTCTTAACCACATGTTGACACTTGTTCATGGCCATCAAATATTTTCCTCTTTTTTCTTGTACTTCTAATAGCTTAGCTAATCGAACCTCCATAGCTCCATTTTTTTATACTTCTAGAGACTTTAGAAATTGTAGCATGGGAATCTCCATAGAGATAGGCAATAGTGCCTCCTTCCCATATACTAGCTCGTATGGACAAGTATTTAAGACCTACTTGGGGGTTACACGATCTTCCCATAGTGCTTCTTTGAGATTCAAATGTCATTCTCTTTGATGCTTTGACCCAATTCTTTTGATGAGTGGGAAAAAAAAATTATTAGTTGACTCAACTAGGCCATTCCCCTCCACGTAATAATTCGAAGAGGGTTTTAAGAACATTCCATGCTTGAGTGCAATTTGACATACCTTTGAACCTAGGAAGGCTTTTGCATTTTCAGAGATAATGGTCTTGGGTGGGAAAAACCTAGTTACTAGCTCTTCTAGGAAATTTGCAATTTCCACTTCAGTTGAATTCTTCAAAGGAATGGCCTCAATCCACCTGGTAAAATAATATGTGGCCATGAGAATCCATTTATTTATGGTGTTGGAAGTGGGATTAAACATTCTGATAAAATATATGCCCCATTGTGCAAAGGGATCTTCAACCTGTATCGAGTTTAGTTGTATGGCCAATTTTTTTCTTCTTCCTATGAAGAATTGGCATTCTTTGTAGGATTTGACCAACGTGTATGAGTTATTGAACACTGTGGACCAAAAATATCTTGCACACATGATTTTATTGGTGGTGTTTTTTGGAGAGAAATGTCCACCTACTAGACTGCTATGAAATTGACTTAGATATTTTGTGATTGTTCTCGGTTCACACACCGCAAAAAAATACCATTAAAGTTCTTTTTGAAGAGAACTCCTTCAATCAACACATAACCATTGTTCTGTAATCTATAAATCTCCTCTTTTGAGAAGGGAGGTTCAGTGAATATTTACTAGTTTTCATGAATCTCATTATGTCTGCTACCTAGTAGCCTTCTGACTTAGGTTCATTTAGAAAAATTAGTTTGAGTTCTTCCTCTTCCATTATTACTTCACTCTCTTGTTCAAATTATTTGCATAACCCTCTTTCTAGCACAGTTTTTGTGGGCCTAGTAACAATGTCATATTCTAGGATATTTTTAATCTAGTTGGCCCTTTTTTCCATGATTTTTCCTTCCATTATGTACTCGCACACACTTGAATGTGCTATAAACATGAACACCTTACTACAAGATATACGGTGTCAGAAATTTTTAAGGCCTTTGATGATGGAAAACACCCGTCTCTCAAGAAAATTGTATTTCATCTTATAATATTATAAGGTTCGAAAGTGGAAACCTATTAGGTGTTATCCTTTCCCTTCATTATCCTTTTGATTCATAACAGTAGCAATACTAGATCGACTACTGAACACATACATTATAAAATCCTTTCATAAGTCTGAGTTTACCAATACAGTGGTTGAAACAATAGCCTCTTTGAATTTCTCAAAGGCTTCTCTAGCTTCTTTTGTCTATTTGAATGACTGATCCTTCTTGAGCATCATGGTGATTGGCCTAATTAATCCTGCAAAATTGGAAATGAATTTTCTTACAAAATTTACCTTTCCTAGGAAGGAATAAACTCCCTTTTTGTTGACTGGAAGGGAGTGTTCCTTGATCACCTTCACCTAATACAACTTGATAGAAACATTGTCTTTGGACACTACATGTCCAACAATTTTCCTTGAGGCTTACCAAATACGCATTTTTTTGGGGTCAGGGATACTTTGAGCTCCTAGGATCTCTAAAAAACCATTTCAAGATTATCAAAATGGTCATCTTTTGATTTATAGAATATTGTAAGATCATCCAAGTAGATCAAGATGATTTTATTTATTAGATCTCTAAAGGCAATGTCCATTGCTCGCTGGAAGGTAGCTCCTGCATTTGAGAGGCTGAAAATAATTTTTGAATAGGAAAACATTCCCCATTTGGTAGTGAACATCATTTTGTGTCAATCCTCCTCTTTGGATTAGATTTGATTGTAACTGGAGAGACCATCTATTAGAGAAAACATCTCTAAGCTAGCCACTCTTTGTAAGATAGACTCCATAGAAGGAAAGGGGCAGTGGTCTTTCAGGGATGCTCAGTTCAAATCCTAGAAATTTACACAAAGGCATATGTCTTTGTTATTCTTTTAGACTAGAACTAGGTTAGAAAGCCATGTTTTTTTCTTGATCATAAAATGATGTGGGATTGGATCAACTTCCTCAGTTCTTGTGCCATAAGCAACTCAATCTTTGGGTTCACCGGCCTTTGCTTCTAGCGGATAGGCTTTGTTCCTTTGGACAGATCTATAGTATGTTGAACGATTCCAATATTATATCTCTTGAGGTCATCGTATGACCAAGCCACTACTCCTTTATACTTTTCACAAAAGTGTGTCAGCCTATCCTTTTCATGTTACAAAACTTCCTTCCCAACATTTAGTTTTCTCCCATCTCTGACTTGAAGGTTAGCATATTCAATTTTGTCTAATAAAAAATTCCTCTTGTCATTTATTACATCATCACAATCGAATAGGTTTTCGAGAGTGACTAGTCCTTTTAGAATATTTTTGGACCTCAGTTGAATAATTTGGCCTTCATACACTTCTTCAATTTTTGGTTGGATTTGATTAGTAAACTCTCCTAAATGCTAGATGAATGAGGCGATGTGAGTTTCTCTTTCAAACACTTTCCACCTCAGGTCATTTTCAGGGATTGAGACTCGAAAAATCAATTTCACATAGTGTATGTCCCCAATCAAATCGGAAGCAGGTTCAAATTGGGATCCTATTGTCACCATGTGATCTACAGTTGCATTCTACTCTCTAGGACTGCCTAAATTTTGAAAGTTTCAAAACCTTCAATGAGGTTCCAAAATCTATGTCTATAAGACCGAATGTAGATATTCTTTTCCATTGAATTTATTAACTATTAGCTCAAAATCTCTTAACAACATTATCTATTTTATGCCCATTCGCTCTACAAGGATTAAACCTTGTACAAGGCCTTCATATTCAGCTTCATTGTTTGAACAGGAAAATTGAAATCAAAAAGACCTAAGAGTGTCTTCATGGGATGGAGATGTCAAACATATCCTAGAACCTACACCAAATTTTCATCT
Organism: Sequoiadendron giganteum; assembly: GCA_007115665.2. Taxonomy (NCBI): domain Eukaryota; kingdom Viridiplantae; phylum Streptophyta; class Pinopsida; order Cupressales; family Cupressaceae; genus Sequoiadendron; species Sequoiadendron giganteum. The sequence goes on along the minus strand of CM021106.1, from coordinate 116,620,276 downwards.
TGCTCCATCAAAGTGCAACGTCCATATCTCTAAGCCGTGTTTATACTAGAAATCTTTCACAACCTTTGGAATTACTTGATCCTCATTATAGATCACATAAGTCCCCAATCCAGTTGTATGATAATTTTCGAAGGGATTAGTGTCAAAAAATTTACTCAAGAGTAATTCTTCATCAGCAGTATGATCTCTGGTTACTTTCACATCCTCAAATAGCTTGGTGAAATACTTTTCCTCTTTGGTGATAGAGGTATGGGAAACCTCAATATTTATCATTGCTTCATCTACTACATGTTCTGAATAAAATGGTTTGGACAAAATCTTCATCTTGGCCCCATTCTTAGTTCTAATGATTAGTTGTGACCAATCTAAGGAAAGGTACCCAACTAGCTTGGCAATAAATTCTTGGGATAAGCAAAGACCGAACATGGGAGGGAAATTAATGATCATAGTATCTTGTTTAACCATGATGCTAGGGAAGGAAAAAAGAGTTAGTAGAAGGTCCTTATTGAAACCTATAGTATCAACCTTGTTTCCATCCAATTGCATAACCCCTTTGTTTAAAGGTTCATAGCTAAGTCCTAAGGCTTTAGCTATTTGCTTCGGCATGACTGTAGTACTAGCCCTAGAGTCAATCATAGAATTATGCAATAATTTTTTACCCATAATGAGGGTTAAGAAAGAGGGTTTTGGTTTCAGATTATCCTTACCTTTCATTGAGGAATCCTCTGCATTATTTGTAAGAACTTTGGCCTAAGGTGATGGATCGCTGATCTTTTCCTAGGATGGTTTCTCTGTGGGTTCTGTACTTGCACCCTCCCATAGAGCTTTCTATAAGATTGAATTCTACTCTAGAATAACTAGGATATCCTAAAGGGATACATTAGCAAAGGACTTCTTCAATTGTTCCACAACATTGAATGATATAAAAGTTGAATAATTTTTCTCTTTAGGCCTTGTTATAACAATTTCCTTGTGCAACTGTGGTTGCATAACAACTATGGAAGAACTAGGAGCTTGTTCAAGGATGCTTCTGGGTTGTGGAGTGACTGGTTCACCTATGAATCTCCTCTTTGAATGAGTGTTATAATCTCATTGCACTTGTGGGGGCTTTGATGTGGTTGCCTCATTTTCAAATATCACCTCTTCTCCTTCCATCCATGAGAAGAGCATGTGGTTAGGAGCTATGTCATCTTATTTCTCCAAGGACATCCCTTGCATTTGAGTTGTAAGAAACATGTTTTCCATTTGTGGAGAGGTATATGCATAACTTCTAGAATCTTACATGACACCCTAGCTTCTTTGTTCCACCACCTTCTACTACATATGTGCTTCATTGCAAAGGAAGCACCAGGGGTTGATATCATCCATGATTTTATTTTACCCTGCATCCAACTCTCTATTTGAACTTGGTGATATATTAGGTAGTGGATTAGGTACTGGAACCATCTGATTGCTCATTTGAGCCTTTGGACTCGTGCATGAGCCTCATTGGAACCGGTTCTACTAGTAGGAAGGTATTTCACCTTGGTAATTTTTGTAAGCTTGCTTCAGGGGCATTGACTGATTCTGCTCGATAGTAGTTATTTCATTTGAGATACTTTACAACAACTCCTTGACATCACTCATCTCATCCTTTGAAGAATTATATGTAGAAGTGGTGTTTTGTTGTGTTCTCAGATATGCATACATAGATTGAGGAGGACTAGACACACTTATGGAAGCTATCTCTGGGGTGGGAGTTGATAATTTTTCAAATATAGGCATTGTGGGCCAAGGTGGTAGCTTTCTAGAATCAATAATTTATTTTAATGTTGTAACAACAATGCTATAAGCATCCGAAAAGGTGTTCCCACTGAGAGACTGAATCATCATTGAGATTTCGGTGTTGATAGATTTTAGGGAAAACATGAATACCAAATTAGGAGGCGAGTGGATCATGGTTTGGATCCTCTACCAAGTCATCTAGAACTTGGCATTGAAGTTGTCCATGGCCTCTTTAGGGGCTCACTTGATAGTCACCTACTACTAGAATAGCAAGGACCAATCTTCACTGTTCAAAAATTTCTCATAGAAAGGATCTTTGAGCTGGTCCTAGGTACCAATGGTATTGGATCCACGAGTGTGGTACCAATCAAGGGCCTTTCCTTTGAAAGAGGCTGAAAGTAGCCTGAGTGATAAATTTTGATTAGTTACACCATGCACCAGACATATGTCCACTACATCTTGTAGATGTTCAGATGGTATCTTCGAGCCTTCCCTAGTGAATTTTGGTACAAATTTTAAAGTAGGGGTTGGGATAGGGGCCCAAATGGCTGGTGCTATGACAACTATGAGAGGGCTTCTAGCATCCCATGCCACATAATTTTTGTTAGCTATTGGCAACATGGCTAGTGGAGGGATTTTGACATTTACTAGATAGGTTTTGGTTCTTACTATTACCAATGGTGGCACTAGTAGGCCAAGGTTATTCACAGTTTGGGATCTAGTAATAGGTCTATGGCTCATACACACTCTTTAAATTTGGATACATTCAATATAGTCCCACGAGGTGTGCCAGAAAAAGAAATTGTTGATGCCTAAAATTGCTAGGAAATCAACCTTATGGGAAACACAATAAATAGGAGGACCAATTGCACTAAACTAAGTAGCATCTAAGGATTTAAAAGAAGCCATATCTTCCTATAATTGAGGGTTTCAAAATAGAAAAGGAAGCTAATATAAAATAAAAACTAATCTAAGGTGATGTGCCAAGATTTAAATGTTCAGGCATGAGAAACCTTCCTTTCGAATATGATTTGAGGGACTGTTCAACAATCTGCTATGTTTGAGAGTAACAAAAACATAGACAAAAACCCTAAGAAATTTAACTAGATGACAATATAATTTCCATACACATTTACTGAATGAGAAGATTCCAAGACATGATCTCAAACAAAAAAATTCTATTGAAATTATTAAAACTTTGCAGATAAACTACTTAGTACAACAAAATAACACAGTATAATGTCCTGTATTATCTAAGAAACAAAAAGGTTGAATAGTTGGCATAGTCTTTAAATCTTTAAATAAAAAAAAAAACCAATACAGAGGCCTAGAGATTTTGTCTTTTCTTTCTATAATTTTTTTCAACCCTTTCATAGAGCACCAAAGCATTATATATAGAATTTTCCCACCACCTCAAAGCCACCTCCTGAAATATTCCTCAGGCACGTGTCATCCTCCCAGTGGATGAATCAAAGACAAATCACAACATAATGATATTATGTTTTCTCGAATAGAGCACACTCGCAGCAATGATGAATGTGGTCCTGAAGGTGAAGCAACAACAATCTTAGAAATACATGTGTCTAACCACTTGAAGAGTTGGATAGGACATGTGTTGATGTGAGGGAGCCTTTTCCTTGACCTTCATTCTCTTGCAATTGAAACTTCCATTGAGGTGAGACATGGAGAATGGCGAGGTCTTATATCCATCCTTTTTCTCCTTGAGATGTAATCCCTGCAAGGATGACATGTGGCATGGTGTCAGCCTGAGCTTCCTTCAGTGGGGCCCATCAAAAATCATTCAAAGGTTTATGCAATGTGGCACACGGGTGGGGCTCAAAGAGGAAATAATGGGGAGAACCACTTCAAAATATCGTGTTGTTGATACATGGCAAAGTGGATGAAAGCGTGGTAAAAAAATGAGCTTAAGGCGTATTAAGAAACACAACACGTGCATCCAAGGCTTTTGCAAAGCCGAGTATGAATTAACCTAAAGGGAGCTTTGTGGATTATTTAATACACAATATGATTTTGTATCTTTGTCATTGCTACATACATAAGTGTCTAAAATTTCTATTTTAGTGTGATTTTTAGATGGGGTCATACTCTAACTAATGTGGGGGAAAAATATAGTAATGGAAAAAATTATCCCATTTTCCTTAGTTTAGGAATAATTAATATTAAAATGAGTTTAATGCTGCCTAGATTTAGTGTTGCAATATGTCTTACACATTGACATTAAGTTTAGGGCCATTTTTAGCTAGATAGACTTAATTGTGCCATATTTAGGGTGTTGTAAAGTGTATCTTTACACTTTCACACTAATCTAGGGTTTTATTAATTAATTGAGGTTAACTAGCCTTAATTGATCCCTTTAATTCAAATCCAAGCCTAATTAAATGGAATTTGTGAGGGATAAAACTTGACATTCATAAATTTCATTAAACATTACTTAAAAATAGAAAGTGTGTGTCTTAGGTTAGTGACCTAGAACCCATTTTCCACATGGTGAAAGTGTCCTCACTACATCCTAGCACCCTATTTTTACATGATATTTTACATTGTCCAATTTTTTTCCTAACTAAGTGAGCTAGGACACATTTACCACATGGAAAATGGGTCCTCACTTAGACCTAGCACCCCTCTTTCAAATATATTTTTGGCAGTATTTTTAATGGTTTAAAATCCTAGATTTGATGTCATCTTGTGATATTTCAATTTTGAAAATTAATGTTAAGGTATGTATAAATTCAAGGCCCTATTTCACTTAGTTTCACCAAGAAGATTTCATACAACTTAATATCATTCAGGAGAATTTTTAAGACGTTCAAGGGAATATTATTTAAGATTATTGCAACAATAAAGATCTATTTCATCATGTCAAAGGCATATTGCATCATGCATTTGTTGATCTAATGTGTCGATGTAGCATTCAAGATCTATCAAGAATATTCAAGGCATTATTTCTAATCAAGTTTCATGATCAAGATCTACATTCACTAGGGCCACTTCATGCTAGTTTGTAAATTTTTTATCCAAGCTTTCAACCAAGGTGTGGTGAGTTGTGACATTGTTTGTTCATTCATCATTTCTTTCATGCATTGTTTCATAACAAGGTTTAATTACCAAAATGATGTTTGACCAAGGAAAACCCCCATTCCCTCACAAAATAACATTTTTCTCTCCTTTGATATGTGATTGTAGGTTTTAGGTTGAAGATAATTCGAGAAAAATCACAAAAGTTGTCAAAGTTGCAAAGAAAGTTTTCAAATCATGGAAACAAAGATACATGGTTTATTTTCAGCTTTCTGATAGTGCCTGAGTAGGATTAGCGAGTGCACATTGAGAAGAAAAAAACCCAAAAACCATTTTTCGAGAGCCCTAGCTAGAACCCATTTTCCATAGGATGTATGAGTCCTCAATGAGGTCCAAAAAATACCATTTTCAAAAGGTACACAACATGTGACCCTCTTAAAACCTACCTTTTGATTATTATATTGGTTAGGTTTATTTGTAGTTACTCATTTATACACTATCACTCACATATTGAATGAAATAGAGTGTAAATTGGGTTCATAATTTGGTTTCATTTTGGGGAACCTATTTTCCTTCATTTAACCTTCTCTTTACCACCACTTGATGTGAGGTCATTATTTGAATTGTGCTTCAATGAAGGATGTTGGATCCCCATAGAACAGGCCGAGGTCGAGGATGGAGAAGATAGAACCATGAAGGACACCAAAATTGTGTTTGGCATATTTAAGTGTTGTGAAAATGGAGGGATGTATGAAAGGGACATTAGAAGTTGAGGCTCCATGGAAGGGTTGATGAAAACCTTCACTCTTTTGGGGATTAGGATCATCAACACCCATTGAGGGAGCTGAAAGAAAAACAGAGGTGACTAGAACTAGAAAGACAAGGGAATAGAAGGAGGCACAACAAGAGGAGCTAAAATAGGATCTACTAGTTCCCCTTCTATATTATACAAGGTAACTCATTCAACGTCCAAATATTTTCTCCTATTTTTGAACTCATGCACAAGATAGTTATGTCAGCTCTAGGAATTAGAAGTCATAGCTTAAGAAGCGATAGGTGGCTCTTGTTATTCCATATAAGTGTCCTCCACATTTGAAGCTTGAGGAAGGACGATTACCTAGATAGGAGCATGATTAGGAAGCACATGAGTGAAAGTAACAATAGGTGGAGAAGAAACATGAGTGACTCAACAATGGGCCTCATCACACTCACTACCAAAGGGGTAAGAGGAGGAATGGTAGGAGGTTGTGGAGGCTGATACATGAGAGCCACTCCATGAAGGAATTTTCCTTTGTCATAAAATATGTCTAAGAACTATGGGAAAGATGAGAAGTTCAAAAACTTGATTCTTAGATTTTCACCAAGCGAGCACCATCATGCTCCCCATGTGAGGGATGGGAGCACAAGCTGAGGACACCATAGTTGGGTGAGAAGAAGGAATGGATGGAGTAGAGGATGCAAAAGAGGAATTCCCATGGTCACGATCAACCTTCTCCTTACCCTTTTTCTTGGTGGAGGAGGTATATTATTATTTTGAAACCATATAAAATTTTATTAAAATAGCATAGAGGGATATTGGATAGGTCACTTTTGGCACCATGTATCCAGTATTATACTTGACAAAGGAAAAATATAGGAAGTTTGTCATCAGAGGGAGAAGTCTGACGGGAGCGCGTGAAAAGTGGTCTAATGAGAATTCCCCATGTGACATTAATGGTTTGTAAGTGGTGTCATGTAAAACATGCAAAAATACCTTATGAGAGAAGACATTTATGAAACACTAGAGTGACACCATCCATGGAAACCAACCAAGGGATGCCCAGTTTCATCTTGAATAGGTCTGACTCTAGAATTATGACAAAAGAGGTATTTATAGACCTAGGTTTTACCAAGATTGAAAGAGAAATAGAATAAATAGGAGATACCAAGATTTCATCATGTGTGTATAGTGGCCTTCGATTCTTCAAATTCCTCCCTATGCACAAAATTTATTAGTAGATTTTCTTTCATTATAACATTCACTCAGCTCGTAAGGTCAACTAAGACACCAATCACAATGTTTCCATTGACATGAGTGGGAATGTACAAGGGATAAGGCTCTTTATTCATAGGTAAATCTAGTGGGGTAAAAGTTATGTCTAGTGATCCACTCACTAGCTGGGAAGAATGAATACATGTGATCAAACCATATTAACATACACAGGTGGAACCAACTTAGAAAACATAAAAGATTGAGAGATTGGACAGTGTCAGATCTAAATTAATATTAAAATAAGCTTAATGCTTCCTAGATTTAGTGTTGTATTGTGTTTTATGCATTCACATTAAGTTTAGGGCCCTTTTTAATTAAATAGACTTAATTGTGCCCTATTTAGGGTGTTTTTAAAGTGTATCTTTACACTTTCACACTAATCTAGGGATTTATTAATTAATTGAGGTTAATTTTCCTTAATTGTCCCCTTTAATTCAAATCCAATTCTAATTAAATGCAATTTTCAAGGGATAAAACCCAACATTCATAAATTCCATTACATAGTACTTAATTTTAGAAGGTGTGTGTCTTAGGTTAGTGACCTAGGAGCCATTTTCCACATGGTGAATGGGTCCTCAATAGGTCCTAGGACCCTATCTTTACATGATCTTTCACATTGTCCAAAGCGTGTCCTAGCTAAGTGAGCTTGGATGCATTCACAAAATGGTGAATGGGTCCTCACTTGGACCTAGCACTCCTTTTTGAAATATGTTTTTGGTATTATTTTAATGATTTCAAATCCTATATTTGATGTCATCTTGTGATATTTAAATTTCAACAATTAATGTTAAGATATGTATACATACAAGGCTATTTCACTTAGTTTCACCAAGAAGATCTCATGCAAGTTAAGAGAATTCAAGCAAGAGAATTCAAGAGTATATCTAAGGTATTTAAGGGTATATTATTGAAGATTATTTTAGTAATAAAGATCCATTTAATAATGTAAAATTAATAGTGCATCATGAATTTTTTTGATCTAATGTGTTGATGTAGTATTCAAGATCTATCAAGAATATTCAAGGAATGATTTCTAATCAAGTTTCATGATCAAGATCTACATTCATTGAGGAAACTTCATGCTAGTTTGAATATTTGTTATGCAAGTTTTCAATTAAAATGTGGGGAGTTGTGACATTATTTTTTCATTTATCATTCCTTGCATGCATTGTTTCATAACAAGGTTTAATTACCAAAATGGGGTTTGACCAAGGAAAACGCCCATACCCTAAAAAAATAGCAGTTTTCTCTGCTTTGATGTGTGATTGCATGTTTTAGGTTGAAGATCATTTGGAGAGAAATTTTTCAAATGTTTTAATTTAATTTTCAAATTTTATAAGAAAGTTGTCAAATCATGGAAACTTAGCTATAGGATTTATTTTTAGCTTTTTGAAAGTACCCGACTAGGATCTATGAGTGCATATTGAGAAGAACAAAACCTAGAAACCATTTTTCAAGAGCCCTAGCTAGGACCCATTCTCCATAGGGTGAACAAGTCCTTAGCGAGGTCTCAAAAAACACTCTTTTCAATAGGTACACAACTTTTGACACTCTTAAAACCCACCTTTTGAATATTATATTAGTTAGGTTTATTTTTTGTTACTCATTTATACATTATCACTCACAATTAAATGAAATAAAGTGGAAATTAGGTTCATCATTTTTTTCATTTTGGGGAACCTTTTCTCCTTCATTTCACCTTCTTTTGACCACCACTTGAAGTGATTTCAACCTCTAGCTTGTGCTTTAGTGAAGGATTTTGGATCCCAATAGAAGAAGCCAAGGCGGAGGAGGGAGAAGAAAGAGCCTTAAAGGATACCACCATTGTGTTCAACATATTTGAGGGATGAGAAAATGGAGGGATTTCCGGAAGGGAAATTAGAAGTGGAGGCTCCATGGAAGGGGCGATGAACACCTACACTCTTTTGGGGTTAGGATCATCAATACCCATTGGAGGAGCTGAAATCAAAACTGAGGTGATTGGAACTAAAGCAGAAGGAATAGAAGGAGGCACAACATGAGGTGCTAAAAAATGAGCTACTAGTTCCCCTTATTCCTTCTACAAGGAAACTTGTTTAGCATCCAGATATTTTCTCCTATTCTTGTGCTCATGTGCAAGCCAGTTATGTTAGCTCTAGGTACTATAAGTCATAGATTAAGAAGGGAAAAGAGGCTCCTATTCTTTGATAGAATTTCCTCCACATTTTTAGCTTGAGGAAGGACATCCTCCTCAATAGGAGGAATAGTAGGAAGCACATGAGCAAAAATAAAAACATGTGGAGAAGCAAACACAAGTGCCTCAACAATGAGCCTCTTCCCATTTGTTGTTAGAGGGGTAGGAGGAGGAGTGGTAGGAGGTTGTGGATGCCAATACATGGGAGCCACTCCATTAGGATAATTTCCCTTGTCATTAAAAATGTGTCTAAGAACCATGGGAAATATGGGAAGTTAAAAATTTTGATTCTTAGCTTTTTGCCAATCAGGCACCATTATGCTCCCTGTGTTAGGCATGTGAGTAGGAGATGAGGACACCATATTAGGCTAATAAGAAACAATGGATAGATTAGAGTACCCAAAAGAGGAAGTCCTAGGGTCACAAGAAACCTTATCCTTACCCTTTTGTTGGGTGGAGGAGGTATCTATTTATTGCATAGTCATATAAAATTTTACTCAAATATCATAGGAGGACATTAGATAGGTCACTTTTGGCACCATGTCTCCATTATTATAATTGACAAAGGAACAATATATGAAGTCTATCCTCAGAGGGAGCATTCTGATAGGAGCAGGCTAAAATTTGTCTAATGAGAATCCCCCATGGGAAACCAATGATTTATAATTGGTTTCATCAAAAACATGCACAAAGCCTAAATTAGAGAAGTTGAGATATTTATGAATCACTGAAGCAACACCATCCATGGAAACCAACCATGAGATGTCTAATTTCAACCTAAACAAGTCTGACACTTGAATTATGACAAAAGAGGTATTTATAGCCCTAGGTCCTACCAAGATCAAAAGATTAATAGAACCAAGAGGAGGGATCAAGAGTCCATCATTTGTGTATATAGTTGCCTTTGATTCTTTGTATTCCTCCCTATGTAAAATGCTTATTAGCAAATTGTCTTCTATTACAACATTCACTCAGCTCGAGGGGTCAACTAAGACACCAATCACAATATTTCCATTGACACGAGTGGGAATGTTCAAGGGAGAAGGCTCTTTATTCATAGGTCAATTCAATGAGGTAAAATTTGTGTCTTGCGATTCACTCAATGTCTAGGCAGAAGGAATACATGTGAATGAGACCATATTAACATACGTAGGTGGAACACACTTTTTAGACATAAAATATTGAGATATTGGATAGTGACCAATCCAAATTCCACTCCTAAATATTTGAGAATCCTTCTAACTATGTAGCTAGGAGTCATAGATTGGGTTGCAATGTTGTACGACCTGCAACACACAAATATTCAAAATGCCTAATATATAAGAGAAATCTCTTCAATACCAAGAACCAAAACAAAACTATTTCAGGTTGGGTTCACCAAAATGTAGAGAAGGGGGACCCATCACCCCCAATACTCCAATTTAGGGGAGATCCCCAAGGAATGGGTTGCCCTAAACTACCTCAGGTTTGCTAAATGGATTGAAAAGGATAAGTCATAAAGGTCGAAGAGGAATGGAAAATAGCTTAATGCTTTCCTTCTGGTAAAATCCAAATGCTCATAGTGTTAGAAGAGATGGCTTCAAAGGTTCGTCCTACTACCTAGACAATTCATTGTTTGAGGATGACAATGTAGATCTTGGACTCCAACATGGCATGCTAGTGTCTTAGGGATGCATTGGAATCCATATGGATAGCGGTCCAAAAAATAGGACAAAAAACAAGGAAACCTACTAACTACCTGACTATGTGATTTTTTATCTTCTGATAAACAATAAAAAGGTACATAAACAAAAAATATGATGAAAAAGGCACTGAGAAGAACTATGCTAGAAATGGCAATGAGAGTGAGAAAACGTGTCTTTACACCCATGAGTTGATTCTTAAATTAGTTCCACTTGAAAACAACTACACACATGGGAATGAGAAATAAATTGGGCTATATTTGAGGTCTTCCTCAGTCAGAACCCCATTTTGGTGTTCCCACCACCACCGATAGATAGATGGCCACAAAGTATAAAAATTGATCAAGGAGATAGAAAGGAATTAGTATTGCTAAGAAGAGAGCACAAACAACTAGAATTATACTCAATAAACAAGATGATGTAAATGTTAAAAAAATTACAATATCACCTTCCCCACTATGGGAAATTAAGGCTAATAGCAGAAGGAAGAAGCTTGATGATCCTCCAATAGCAATAGTGTTGGAACAAGAATGTGGTGTTGGAGAAAAAATGAAGATCTTTTAGCCAAGAGAAGTAGTGTACAATCACAAGAATGAAATTAGAATGATAGAGAGTTAAGCAAGAGAGTAAAGAGATTTTTAAGGAATGAGATAACATTCAAATTGGAAAAAGGGAGGTAGAAGTGTCAAAATTCATTAGTCAAGGAGGTATGAGACATTACACTTCAAACCCAATAGGAAATATAATATTTCTATGGAATCCGAGGGTATGTATCATGTCAAGATGGTAGTACAGTGCATGTAATTCCATGTGGCATGCATGCATCCCTCATAGATATTCCCCCATCAACACAAATCAATGCACCAATATGCAAAGAGCGAGGTGGTGGTGGTGAAACTGCATCATCAAGTTTAAATTTTCTAAGGTAGGCATGATGAAATGGGGAATTTTCATAGGGGTGAAAATTTTCTCCATCACATCAGTGAATATTGATTCACCCCCTCTCTTAGTATTCTAGGTTTTCAATAATATCATGGAAGGGTTAGTGTCTGTTTCTAGCTGGGATGATTCTAATGATTAATAAGGAAGAGGACATGTTGAGTGGTACTATGAAGTGTTTCTTATGGGAAGGCTCTAATTGAGAGTGGCACATTCTACTAGTTGGGTGGGAGACAACATACAAACGAAGGAAGGATGATTGGGTGAGATTAAATAATAAGGGATCTTAACATGGTGATTGGTGCCAAGCTTATCAAGAAGATGTACTCGTGTCTAGATAAGATTTGGTGCAAGATAATGAGGTAAAAATATTTTCATACTATGGATTCAAGTTGGATCTTAACAACTGCAAGCAATGTTGGAGGCTTGACAATTTGGAAGTTTCTCTAGGAATGTAGGCTAGTGATCATAAAGCACTTGAATTGGATTATAAAAACCTGGGAGAATGGTATATTTTTAGAAAGGTTCATGAGAAGTGTATCTAGCACATTTTGAGATAGAGGGCTTGAGACCAATGTATATTTTAGATGAAAGAATAATAGGAAAAAAAGGTGATAAATTATATTGGATTGGTGGAAAATCAACTAATATGCTATATGAATGAATAGACTTTAAGAATATTTTGATGGATGATGAATTGAAGGACTTATTGAACAATGAGTTGACATAGAGGAGAATCATGCCAACACTAGGTGAGGACCAAATAATTTGGTGTGGGGCTAAGTCTAGCTAGTACTCGACTAGGTTTGGCTACTAGATAATATAGAAAACTAGAGTGTAAGAAATGTGGGGAATGGATATATGTTGGGGAAATTTGGTCCTCCCAAAGGCAGGATATTTTCTTTATACTGTACTTCACAAATGATTATTAATGGATAGAAGACTATAAAATATTGGCTTAGTGGGGCCAAGTGGGTGTCTAATATATAAGGAGGGTTTATAAAAAATGAATCATTTGTTTCTTCTATGTCTGTTTGTTGTAAAATGATAGAGATATATTTAGAAGAAGGTAACTTTTTTGGACCCACAAATGAGGACAGTAGAGAGTTTACAAAATTTTGAACCATAAAATGAGGAGCTAACCTATGGGGAGGAATTTGGGTTACAACACCCTCAATGGTGCTGTGAAAAATATAGAAGGAATGGAATGGGTATATTTTAATGAAAATGAGTGTGTAGTTGAAGAGGTTATAGGAAAGATTGAAATTGGCTTATGTGAGGTACTCAATAATATAACTAATAGGAAGACAAGTCATGATTATATGGGATGGGATGATGAGATTGATAGGAAGTGGTTGGGCCTCAGAATCCCAAACTTACTCCATGATGGAATGGGGAGAAAAAATAAAAGGAAGAATATAAAATGGATGCCCCTTGCCAAAAGGGAAGACTAAAGATGAACCTTGATGGGGCTACTAGGGGAAACTCTGATGAGGTGGTAATCTAGATACATTTTATATGATGATAAGGGGAAGTTGGTTTGGTTAATCTCAAACAACATTGGTGTGGCCACAAAAAACAAAGTGGAGCTATAGACACTGGCTAGAGGGGTAATGGATTTTTAGTCCTATGGGATGTGCCTTATGGATATATAAGGGTACTCCATATTAGTTTCAATAAAATTATGAAAAAGGTGACACTAAACTGGAAACTACAAGCATGGGTGCAAATAATTTTGCAAGATCTCTAAGGAATAGGTGAGTACATGATTAGACACATATATCAAGAAGGAAATATGGGAGCTAATATGTTGGCCAATGTTAGTGTGTATGGAGAAATGATAGAAAATTTAGATGCAAATGCAAAGGCCTTGGATAGATTGGAAATTATTTTGATGGATGATGCATAGACTTCTAGAGATAGGAAAGCTCATGCCAATTAGGCAATTCAGAGGATAATTTCTTCCCTTCAAACACATGGTGTCCAATTTGTATTTGAGTATTTTGGAGATAATCTATTTTAGATTTCAAAGTAACAAAGAATATCATTCATAGGTGTTGAGTGACCTTTTAGCTACACATAAAGGTGTAGGAATTTTATTTCTTGGTGGATCTAGAATGGACGATCACACACAATGGTGAATAACATAATCTATAGGATTAGGTGTAGTTATACCAATGAGGAGAGGGATTCTCAAATATGGATTTTGTTTAAGGTCATAAACAATGTGGCGTTGGAGGCCATTGTTCAAATTATGAGCACTAAGGGATCAGAGGCTGGTCATGTGCATGATGAGTGTGTATACCAGCTTATTCTCACAAATGTGGTGCAAATCATGGGAACAAGGACATGGGGAAGGTGGTGGCCAATGCCTTGGTCTCATAGAATAATGTTGTTATGATCCTTGCATAGATTTCTTCCATAAACAAGCAACCTGCTCATGAGATGTTGGCTAGCATTTTTGAGGCTATAGTCGTTAAGAAGAAATAGGTCTCTTCCTAGGATCTCACTCAATATTTTTAGGGTTTGATGAACAAAAATATGTAGAAATTTAATTTCTATGTTAGTGAGAATGGGGATCACATGTCCCCTTCCCAAGTTGAGAGGAGTGTGACCTTCATAGAAGGCATGGTGTATGTCATGAAAATATAAAGCTAGGTCTTCTAGTTCTCTTTCCTATGTAAACTCATTTATTGTTTTAATTTAATGAGAGTTTCCCCTATAGTAACATTTACCCAACAATAAATATAAAATAGAAATAAATGATGAAAATTCTACTTTTTAAAAACTTTACCTAATTTTTTTTTTTAAAATTATAGAAACAATTAAAAAAAGAAAAAAGTTAATTTTTATATAAAAAAGAAGAGAATGTCTTTTTTTTTAGACATCTTATTAACCAAAAATGGGTAGCAAAAATAGACATCCTAAGTTAAAAATTGGATAGGCTACGTTTAGTTTGAAAATAGAGATTGAAAAAGAATACTTTAAAAAGAATGTATTATAATTTATTTGAGTATAGGTAAATAATAATGTTTTTATAGATTTTTGTAAAAGTTATATGAAATGTATACGATTTTAAAAATATTATTGTATATTTATAAAAATTTATTGTAGGTTGTGGAAGAAAAAGTATTTTTTTTGAAAAAAATTGAATTAAATTTTGACATATAATCTCTTATTTGAGGGTTTCAAAAAAACCATTTTACATTAAATGTGTAATTTTTTTATTGCATGCAAATTATATAGATTTAACTCAATATATTGCATAGTTTTGCAATCTAAAATTTCCAAAAAAAAATTAAAAACTTAATTTCCTACAAGGTTAGAAAATATGAAATTAAAAATAAATAAAAAATTAAGTAAATCTCAACTCTTTTCATATTCTCTCAAACAATATGTGTCCAAGGTGAGTGCTACAAAGAGAGATGGTAAACCTTCAAGAATTTTTACTCAAACAAGGATTAGTAAAACCTTCTTTGATACCATGAAAGTAAATAAATGAAATGAAATAAAAGTAAATTAAATGAAATGAAATGAAATGAAAGGAAAGTATCAATATAAGAGTAATTGTTTAAAAAAAATATTACCATTGAGATGAAAACCAAGAGAACCATGAGCATGTATACCAAATATCCAAGAGGGGACACAAAATTTTGTAAAGTGGAAAAGGCAAAAGATAAAACCTCCAAATATTATGAAGATGACATAAAGACTAAGAATATTACAAAGAGAGGAAGAGAAATAGATTAAGAATAGAATGTTTCTTGTGAATAATGAGAGAAGAACCTCAAATAAGTAGAGGTGATAAAGGAGTTACATAAGTAACTTGCATGTTTATGCATGTTGTCTTTCATCCTATGTGTGTGCAAGCTGTTAAGATCCTCATAAGGAGGATACTACACCTAAACTTTAATATTCCTTAAAAAATGAATTATAAAAATAAATCATCCTCACACATGTGAAAATAGTCAAATAATACAAAAATATTTGTAAAAATTCCTTTCAAATATTCCTACAAATATTTAAATAATATAAATAATAAATAATCTTCATCTAATTAAAAATTAAATTTTAATAATTAACAAAATTTATAAGTTACTACTTTTTCCCCAATACTTATCTAGAATATTACATAGTTTTGAGGAAAAAATAAGTTGAATTTTAGTACAAGGTGATTTCTTCCCTAAATTTAAAATCATCTTCATAGAAGAGTAAATGACAACCTCTTGCTAGTATATATTTTTCTTTTCAAATATGTTCCTATTGATATTCCAACTTATACGATGTCTCATTTACTCATGCCCTCAAAAGTCATATTCTTCGTTAAAATAAATTTGAGGACTTTTTTATGGAGTGGAAAAGTTACTAAGAAAAAAACTAGCATTACTACTTAGGCAGAAGGTATATAAACCTAAGCAAAATGGTGCATCAGACACTTAGCATTAAAAATTTGGTTTTGGGAGCTAATTTGGCTTTGAAATTTATTTGTTGACTAAATGAAAAAAGTGTAATTTTATTTTTTTTAAATATCGAGACTTGGTTGATATGGTTTATGTCTTTATTATTTTCAAATCCTCCCCTAGGATCTTGTATCTGGTATATTTTAGTTAAAGTTAGGGATATTACTACAAATTGATGCGTGCATTGTACCATCAATCACATTGGTGAGTCATGAGGATTGACCTTTTCTCTTTTGTAGGAAATATTTTTATTGCAATCAAGGAATTTGGCATAATTATTTAATATATTTTCTAGTTGGGAGTCTACTAATTTTATGTATTATTACATGTTTTATATTTTGAAGGTTAGTGGAAGATCATGGGATTTAAATTAGGTATTTAAGTGGCAATGAAAATTTAGAAAATTAGAGTTAGACAAATTAACATAAAAATTTGAATAAATTATTAACGTAATTTGAAAAATATGTAAGAAAAAAAATTATAAAAATTTGAATTTAGTTTCTAAGATACTATTCCTTTATTGGAAATAAGTAAATCTATTTGGTGAAAATTTGAAATTTCAATGCAGCTGTATTAATTTTTTAGGAAAAATTAAAAAAGAGTTGTATGTTTGACCAACCTAAATACAAGAAAAAAAAATATTTGTTTTTAAAACTTTCAACATTAGTAGAGGACAATGTCGAGATGTGCCACATTTTTTTTTTTTTAAATTTTTTTGCAAGTAAATAATTAGTGATGAATTTTTTATTAATTTTTTCTTTAAATATTAAAACGTGTTTGTCTAACCATCATAACTTGGTCAAAAAATTATGATTTTTTTTTTCTATCCTATACTATGGGAAGCATATAATGTGATACATATTTCATATTCAATAAATATGAAATCACTTAAGAATTATAAATGTTTTTCAATCAGCCTATCAATTAGGACTTTAATTAGAATGTGTATAGAAAATTAATAATAATTATTTATTTAATTCCAAATTAAACATATGTTATATTTTTGGAAATCTCACAATTTTATAAATAAACCTTTTCATTTCATCGAATTTAGATAAAAAATTCATCATACACTTTTTTGTCATATCGCCACTTTTTGGACCCCCATGGTCTTGCACTCACCCTTGAGCATGATGATAAATTATAATAACTAATTATAAGAACCATTGATTATATAAAATTTTCAAAATAAACTTTGTGGATTATTCCTTGTTAATATTTGGGATTGACAATTTGTTCATCCTAATCTAGGTGTGAGTGTTATCCTTGGATTGGATTATTTTCAAAAGATCATGGTATAACGAATGAAATTAGTTGGGAAAGATATAAGGATTGGTGTATCATTTTACTTTATTTTAATAAATGCACTAATTTTTCATGTGTCTATTGTTGAGGATACTACTTGTGAGAATATTTTGGTTCTTTGAATTTTTCAATTAGTTCAATGAAATTGGTAGGCAATCCTACATTGCTATCGTAGAAGGTAAACTAAATTAAAACAAGGATAAACATCAGGTAAGTATAGGTGCTAGTTATATACGAAACATATGTTATATGATGTTTTTGATAGTAAGAATGATAATACTAATAATATTAAACAAATGTTTAAAGATTCTTAAGACATATTTAAAGGGTCATAAGAAAATTTTATGCTTTCATTTCCTTTGATAATGAATTTAAATGAATATATAGGTAAAGTAGATTATGAATTATATGGAGGGTTATTAATTAAGCCATGAGATGATCTTTGCAATATTTTTGAAATTTTGTGATTAATGTTGATGACTAACCATGCATATACCTTAAAGATATATAAATATTAGTGTTGTGACAATGTGCAGGGAAATAGATGCTAATGGAAGGGAAGAAGAGAGTGAAATCAAAATCCCATTGGGACACTTCATTTATTGAAGTCTCATGCCATCATCAATGTTTAAATAATGAGTCAACATGATTTTTTTGACATGTCTAAGTTGCATTTTCATTCTTTTGTGTCAATGTCATTTTTTTTCTATTTTGTGGATTTTTTTTAATACTCAAAAGCATGTGTCGTGATGTGAATGTTTTTTTCAAGGGTATGAGATCAATTAAATTTTTTTAAATAGGCATGTATGTTTTATATGGTTTAATAGTATCTTAAAATGTTAATTTGTAACCTTATTTTGGTGGTTTTAAGGACCTTAGGTGGGTATGTGCAGGATCATCATGGAAAAAACATGCCCCTAAGTGGCAATAAAATTCAAAAATTTAGAGTTAGACAACTTGACGTAAAAATTTGCATAAGTTATCTATATTATTTTGAAAATATGTAAGAATATAATATGTAGAAAATTGAATTTAGTTTCTAAACTACTAGGTTTATTTTAAAAAAAAAAAAAAAAACTATTTAGAGAAAATTTGAAATTTCAATGCAGTAGTACTTAATTTTTAGGGAAAAAATAAGTAGGTGTCTGTTTGACCACCCTAACCACAATAAAATGATAATTATTTTTTATAATATTTTAGATATAAGTAGGGGAGTCATGTCTCGATGTGATGCATATTTTTTTGTAATTTTTTTCCAAGTAAATAATTAATTATGATATTCTTATTACAAATTTAAAAAAATATAAAAACTTGTATGTCTAGCCACCTTAACTTAGTCAAAACTTCATGAAATTCATTTTTATTTTTTAATCCTATAGTATGTGAAGCACAAACTATGACGCATGCTTTGGATTCAAAAAATGTGATATCGTTTGAAAGTTATGTGTTTTTTTCATTTAGCCTATTAATTAGGACTTTAGTCATAATTCAAATAGAAAATAAATAATAATTATTTATTAAATTAAAAGTAAAGAATAATTTATATTGGTGGAAATCTAAGAATCTCCTTTAAAAACCCTTTTCGTTTCATCAATTTTGGGTAAAAAAAATGTTGTCAGCCACATGGGCCATCATGATCCTGCACATACCTAGGTATGAACCTAAAGGTTAGGTATATTCTGGAAACAATAAACCTTCTAATTAGGGTGAAAATTCAAAGGATACTAGGGTGAGAATAAAAAGGATATTAGGGTGACAATTCGGGTGGTGCTTTTGGGGAGAATGGTTTTTGTTTTGAATCTCTTAGGTGCTTGTTGTTGGAGAAAGAAGATTTTGGAAGGTTTTGAAACAAGTAGAAGATGGAGGAGGTCAAGAAGAAGAGATATATCTTTGTAACCCTAAGAAATAGAAAGATGATTTGTAAGAGTTTTTCTCTATGTAAATAGTTTTATGGTGTTGTTTTATTAAGAATGAGTCACCCTTGTGCTATTTTTCTTAGATATTGTAAAAACAATGAGAAATTCATATGGGTATGTTATCAAATTTTGATTGAGGCTTGTGGGTTGTTTTTTGTCTATGATTTTTTGGGTTTTAGTGTTTCTCCCTACTTAGGGGATGGATAGAGCCATAAAACAACTTGATGATTCCATATTTTGGATGTGTGGAGAGCTTGAACTTCTCTTTCCATTGGCACATTATCTTTGGAATTCCAATCTTGCTCCTTCCTTTGGAGCTATTCATGTTTCAGTATCAGTGTTAAAAATAGAGGTTAAGGTATGAAGCTATAAGAATTTTGTAGCTAAGGAGAATGAAAAATATTTTTTGTTCAAAAATTATTTTAAAATGAAAAAAATATTAAAACATATAAATAAATTAAAATAGATGTATCATGGTTCTAAATCTAGAATAACAAAGTGTATAATTCTAATTATTCTAAATCTAGAATAATATTGTATAATTCCTTTGGTGATGCAAATCAAGGTTTGGGAAAAAGGGGTATGTTGTTCATTAATGGATGGAGAAGAAATCTTATTTAAAATTTACTAATCTTACTACCTTGCATGGGGATATATCTATGTTTATATTTTTTTAGGATGAAAAATCCCTTGTACAAATATCAAAGGACACTCACCCCCTTACCTACATATTGAAAACATTATAGGATATAAATTTTGAAATTGGGATTAAATACTTATGTTGGGTGTATGAATAAAAGGAATTAGTACACAAATGTAAGATGATCTATGATGCTAATAATTTTATTATCCATAAGCTTAAAATTATGGCTCACTCAATCTCCCACTTCCTCAAACCCTATATTTAGCTCTCACCCCATAAACTATGAGACCAATAAAATAAATTTAAAAGGAAGGATTAATGCTCTAAAAATAATTGAATATATATTTTCCCTTATTTAAAAAACCTAAATGCAAAAAACTATAAAAAAATGAATGTAGAAGAAATAAAAATTAAAAATAAATAATATTAAAAAGTGTAGAAGGTTTTTAGGGGGAGGCACTTCCTAAAGCGGGATCGGCCCCAAGGAATTTGTGGCTCTATCAGATGTATCCTATAGGAGGGTTCACAAATCCCTAAGTAGGGTGCTAACCACATAAGGTTTGTGCCTCAACCATTGGAACTATGTACTCACTCAAGTATGTACTCACTCAAGTATCCTACTATGCCTAATATTTAGCAACAACACTCGCTCACAATTGTGCCCTACAAGAAAAGTATAAAAACTAAGACTTTAATCTATCACTTTCTCTTGGAAATGAACCTGAATTTATTTACAATATAATAAATAACTATCATATTTTTTGTACCCTTTGTTATTGTTTCCATGATCATTCCTTTCCCTGCACCACTACCATGTCCATTTCTTGTCCAACATTGTGAGGGGAGATAGAAAGTAACTAATGTAGGGGCATTGCATGCATTTTATAAGTTTCACCATTTACTCAATTATTTTAGTTTTGTGACAAGATTTGGTGTAACCAAGTTTCTATCAACTTACTGATAGAAAGTATGTTGAACGATAAAGTTTCCTTCGACATAGATTAATGACCAATTGTGGAAAGTTGGGAGTTGAGTAGTTGGGGTTTTTTTTTATGGAGATGAAGTAGTTATGGGAAGCGGTTGGAATTCAAGTGACTGCGATGGTGAAAGAGAAGATATGATAAAGTTATAAAATTCATTGGATGGAAGGTAGGGGTTGGCTAGGTTAAGCTAAAAGGTTAGGGCTAATGAAGTGGTTGAGGAATGGAAAATTAATTAACATAGAAAAGATAGGTCAATGGAATGTTTGGGGGCTATTTGAGTATAAAAGAGAAGGCCAATAAATGAGTGAAGAGGTAGGTATGAAATAAAAGAAGGACAAATAGATGAGAGAAACTAGAAATAATAAAAGAAGGTTGATATAGATGATGAGCAGGCTAATAGTTTGCAAGAAGAAGAGAGGGCCAATAAGATTGAAAAATGGTCAGAGGAAGACAATCGTAATGGTTGATCAGAGTGCAACAGAATGAGCGAAGGAGAGTCTATTTGGTTTGAAGAAATAAGTCATGCAAGTTAGGTAGGGGTTATGGAGAGGAGGAGAGAAAGGGCTAGGTGATTAGTTATATTGATTCTATCAAAGAGGTATTGTGGATAGCCAAAAGTAGAGATTCTATGTAAATAAATACCAGTAATAATAAAGTATTTATTTATATAATTCTGGATTATGTTAATTTACTAATTTGGATTGCTGGTTTCTCATGAATGTTATAGTAAAAATTGTGTGATCTAGTTTAATTTGAAGTTATTGAAGTTTTTCTTGCTTAAGGCTAGAGATATTCTATAAGTGATTAAATGGGGATAAGTTGTAGGTCTTTGTCTCTATTTTAATAGAAGATGTTTGAAGGTTGTATATGAATGTAATGTTGAATTATGGGTCTCTTGAATTTTCTAGTGATATTCTATAAGTCTTTCCTAATATGTCATTGATTTTAAATGATTTTGTGATTAAGTTAATACTACAAATATTTTAATGTCAAAATTGAAGCGTGAGGGTGAGGGCTAGATGATGCTATGATTAGTCTCAGAGCCCAAAAGATTTGGGTAGTGAGCACTAAGTGTGTTCTTGATTTTGATGGGTATTGTTATACAAGTGTTGTAGTCTAATTTATTTTTTAGTTTGGTAAGTTAATAAGAAAGGAGAGGTACAAAAAGAAAAGGTGGAGTGGAAAAGAAAGAAGCCCTAGGTGAGGTATCTAGAATATTAGAATGAATGAAAAGATGCAGTGTATGCATAGGTAGAGCACCAAAGGACAGGAAACCTATTCCTGGATGTGTGTGTGATGTGGGTAGTTGTGTGAACCGATTATCGATTAAGAGGTATTTTTCACTTGAAGAGTAAGAAGTAGTTATGTCTCAAGAAGACCCTAGGTGAATTTGTTGTAGACGATAGTGAAGGAGGCACAAAAGAATAAGTGCAATAGATTGCGACAATGTGAAGGATGGGTATTATTGTAAGAAGACCCATGATAATCCCATATTGAGATAGATATTGGGACGAGATGGAGAGTAGAAAGCATAAAAAATAATTGGAAGAGATTGCAAGAAGAATTAAAATTTTGGAAAAGAGTTATTTTCCTGATAAGGTGGTGATTGCAGAAATTGGACAAGAAGTAGAGGAAATCAAGTCTATAGTAGTGTCATGTCTTTTTGGAAGGCATAAAATATAATAATGATGCAATGAGAAGTGCAACCATGGTTGTAAATGAAAATGAGAATAATGGGAATGCGGTAATTAGAAAGGTGGTAGCAGAGATAGGAATTAATGAAAGGATATAAGATGTAGTAATGGTTGAGGAGAACATGGGAAGAAATAAAAATAAAAGAGGGAAAGAAAAAGTGCAGCAAGAAACCCTTGGAATAGAAAATAATGAGGAAATGAAAGTGTCTAGAAGAGGTACTTAAGGAAACAATGAAGTCTCTTGATTTATTTGCTACTAGTTTTTTTGGAGTTGTGAATGTAGGTATGAAGAAGGTTGAGAACAAGCCTTTGGAGACACAAAGAGTAAGGGCAAGAGGAGAGATAATAGATAAGGAAAGAGATAAGGAAGAAAGAATATGAGTTGCAACAACATGCCCCAAAGATGAAAGGAGAACTATTGTAGGAAATATTAAAGAGAAAGAGATGGTAAGATGTAATATAAGCCAAATGGGATAGTAGATCAATGAAGAGGTAAAAGTGTGTTTTGATGGTGTTTTTTATTATGCAAGTAGAAATGGGAATGTAAATATTCAAGTTCAAAAGAAGAAAATTAAACTAGTGGATCATGGCTATATAGTGCCATTTTGGCAAAGGAAATTAGTTGTTGATGAACAACATAAAGAAGTGAGGCAAGGAGTGGCTGAAGATAAAAGAAAGACAACACCAAGGATATAAGCTATGGTAAAGTGTCATAGGAGAGTTTAAGATAGGCCAAGTACAAAAGTAGCAAGAAGTCACACCCAAAAGATAGAGGCCCAAGAGTGGGTAGTAAGATATGGGACAACAATAAAAGGAGAAGATAACAATAAAGGACATGGTGATAAGAGGAAAAATCAAGAGACTAGAAGATGTGAATAAGAAGATAAGTCCAATAAACAAGGAAAAATGGATAAATCCATAAATGCTAAGAAGAAAGATTATGCTATAGAGCTTTCAATAGAATTTGTAGAGAAGTAGCACAATAAGTATAAGGTAAAATTCAACCAAATTGATATGTACGAAGATGATTTTGAGGCTTTGAATGAAATTTATGAATATGAGAGGAAGATATGGTTGAATTTCGATGAAAAAGAAATGAGAAGAGAAAGATACAAAAAGGATACCAAAAGAAGGCATATTAGAAAATTTGAAAGTGAGTATAAAAAGGATACAAAGAATAAGAAGGAAATAGAAGAATTCCCTAGAAATGACATGTAAATTAAAGAAGCAAAAAAAAGTCAAGGAAACTAATAGTACACAAGATGAAGAAAATACATCTTTAAGGGAAGCATACAAGAGGCAGAATTTAAAGTTAGGGTAGCAAACAAGAATGGTGAATTGTAGGCACAATCCCCTATGATTGAACAATAATTCTAGGAAGATATTGGAATGCATATAAGTGGGACAACAAAGAAGTATGAAGAAAAAGATATTGTAAATGGTAATACAGAGGTTGGAGCAACATTGCAAGCTGAGATAAACATAAATGTCATTTTATAGAATGTGGATTTTTATTTCTTCAGTGTTTTGATCAATAAAAGGGTTGAGCATAAATTTGTAATAGAGCATGATATTGTGGTTTGTTATAAGAGAGAGGATATTAAAAATAATTTATGATTGTTTAATTGGTAAATGGAAATAGGGGTATATGGAATGATGAATGTAGATTTGTTGAAGGCTGAGCATGCTTTTACTTGAGTTAACAGGTTGAAAGATGAGGTGGAAATAATTTGGGAAGAAAATTTAGAATGGACTGATTTATCCATGATTGAGAAAGTCAGGTATCATATGCATGGGAAATTGAATGGAGAACAACAATGTCGAAGGAATATATTAATGGTTCTAGAAATTTTTTGGAGGAAGCAAAAGAAAGATAAGAGGTAGTATGTTTATTGACCTCATGTGCAAGAGAATATGAATTTTTTCCCCTAGTGAGTTTGATGCAGGGGCATCACATACATTTTATAAGTTTCACTATTTACTCAATCATTTCATTTTTGTGACAGGATGTGGTGTAACCAAGTTCCTATTGCCTTAGCAATAGGAAGTATGTTGATCGATAAAATTTCCATCAATATAGATTAATGAGCAATTGTAGACAATTGGGAGTTGAGCAATTGGGGATCCTCGATTATGGAGATGAAGTAGTTATGGAAAGAATTTGGCATTCAGGTGAGTGCGATGGTGAAAGAGAAAATAGGATAAAGTTATAAAATGAATTGGATGGAAGGTAGGGGTTGGTTAGGTTAAGCCAAATAGTTGAGGCCAATAAACTAGCCGAGGAATGGAAAAGTAATCGACATAGAAAAGAGAGGTCGATTAAATTTTTGGAAGGGATCTAAGTATAAAAGAGAAGTTCGATAAATGAGTGAAGAGGTAGATAGGGAATAGAAGAAGAACCAATAGAGGATAGTGTCTACAAGTAATAAAAAAAAGCTGATATAGATGATGAGTAGGCCAATAGTTTGCAAGAAGAAGAAAGGGTTGTTGAGAGTAAAAAAAATTGGTTAAAGGAAGACAATCGTAATGGCCGATCAAAGTGTATCAAAATGAGCGAAGAAGAGTCCATTTGGTTCGAAGAAATATGCCATGCAAGTTAGGTAGAGGTTGTGGATAAGAGGAGAGAAAGGACTATTCGATTAGTTATATCGATTTTGTCAAAGAGCCATTTCGGTTGGCCAAAAGTAGCAATTTTGTGTAAGTAAATAATATAAATAATAAAGTATTTGTCTATATCATTCTAGCTTATGTTAATTTAATGATTTGGATTGTTGTTTTCTCATGAATATTATATTAGACATTATGTGACCTGGTTGATTATGAAGTTATTGAAGTTTCTATAGCTTAAGGCTAGAGATATTCTATAAGTGATTAAATGGGGCATAAGTTGGAGGTCTCTGTCTTTGTTTTAATAGTAAATTCTTGAAGGTTGTATATGAATGCAATGTCAAATTATAAGTGTCTTGAATTCTCTTGCGATAATTTATAATTCTTCCCTAGTATGCCATTGATTGTAAATTATTGTGTAAGTAAGTTAATACTACAAAGATTTGAATGTCAAAATTGAAGCGTGAGGGTGACGGCTATATGGTGCTATCAATAAATTAGGAAGTGAGTATAAAAAGTATACAAAGAATAAGAGTGAAATAGAAGACCGGCTTGGAAAAGGCATGGAAATTGAAGATGTAGTAGAATTTGAGGCAAAAAATAGTACAAAATATGAAAAAAAATATATTCTTAAGGGAACCATAAAAGAGGCAAAATTTGAAGTTAGGGCAACAAACAAGAATGGTGACTTGTGGGCACAATCCTCTATGATTGAACAAGAATTGCAGAAAGATACTGAAATGCATATATGTGGGATAGGAAAGAATGATGAATTAAAAAAGATAGTAGATGGTAATAGAGAGGTTGGAGCAGCAATGCAAGACGAGGTAAACAAAAATGTTTTTTATAAGAATGTGCATTTGTCTTTCTGCAATGTTCTAGTCAATGAAAGAGTTGAGAAAAAACTTGTAATAGAGCATGATATTATGGTTTGTGATAAGAGAGAAGATATTAACAATGATTTTTGTTTGTTTAATTGGGACATGGAATGAAAAATGTAGATTTTTTGAATGTTGAGCATGCTTTTACTAGAGTTAACAAGTTGATAGAGGAGGTGGAAATAATTGGGGACGAAAAGTCAGAATGTACTGATTTATGCGTGACTAAGAAAGATAGGTATCTTATGCATGGGGAATTGAATGGAGAATAGTAATGTCAAAGGAATATATTAATGTTTCTAGAACATTTGTGGAGGATGCAGAAGAAAGAAAAGATGAAGTATACTAAATGGTCTCATGTGTAGGAGCACATGATTTTTTGTCCCCTATGGAGTCTGATGCAGGGGCATCATATACATTTTATAAGTTTCACTATTTAGTTGATTATTTTAGTTTTGTGAAAAGATGTGGTGTAACTAAGTTCCTTTCGCCTTAGCGACAGGAAGTATGTTGATCGATAAAGTGACAGTTGGGAGTTGAGTGGTTGGGGGTCATCGATTATGGAGATGAAGTAGTTATGGGAAGCGATTGGAATTCAGGTGAGTGTGATGGCGAAAGAGAGGAAAAGATAAAGTTATCAAATTCATTGGATAGAAAGTAGGCATTGGTCAGGTTAAGACGAACAGTCGAGGCTAATTAAGTGGCCGAGGAATGGAAAAGTAATCGACATAGAAAAGAGAGGTGGTTCGAATGTTTAGGGGCGGTTTGAGTATAAAAGAGAAGGTAGATAAATGAGTGAAGAGGAATCCAAGGAATAGAAGGAGGACCGATAGAGGAGAGTGGATAGAAGGAATAAAAGAAGGCTGATATAGATTATGAGTACGCTGATAGTTTGCGGGAAGAAGAGAGGACCACTGAGATTTAAAAAAATCGGTTAGATGAAGAAAATTATAATGACCGATCAAAGTGCAAAAAAATGAGCGAAGAAGATTCAGTTTGGTTTGAAGAAATAAGTCGTGCAAGCAAGGTAGAGGTTGTGGATAGGGGGATAGAAAGGGCCAGTCAATTAGTTATATTGATTATGTGAAAGAGCCATCCGGACTGGCTAGAACTATAGATTTTGTGTAAATAAATACTAACAATAATAAAGTATTTGTCTATATCATTCTAGCTTATGTTGATTTAGTGATTTGGATTGTTGGTTTCTCATGAATTTTATATTAGACATTGTCTGATCTAATTGATTATGAAGTTACTGAAGTTTTTTTTGTCACTTAAAGCTAGAGATATTATGTAAGTGTTTAAATGGGGATAAGTTGTAGGTCTTTGTATATGTTTTAACATTAAAATTTTGAAGGTTGTATATGAATACAATGTCGAATTGTGGGTTTCTTGAGTTGTCTGGTGATAGTCTATAAGTCTTCCCTAATATTCCATCAATTGTAAATAATTTTGTAACTTAATACTGTGAAGATTTGAACATGTCAAAATTGAAGCATGAGGGTTAGGGCTAGATGATGCTATGAGTAACCTTCTTCATTAGTGTAGAGAAGTTCTCTAATATTACAGTTGTAATTTTATTTGAATGGTTTGTGGCTATTTATTTTAACAAATAAACATTTTTTATAAATATCCTTCTATGCTTACACATGAATAAAACACCTAACCTATTTTATATGTTCCCTATGAACTTTGAAATTTAGAACTTTCTTGAATTATTTTATCTTTCAAATTAAAAGTTTTATAACTGCATCTTAAAGGTAGGTACATTCATATTTTAAACATACCTTAGTGGTGTTTTTATTAATCTAATTAAAATTCCCATTCAATATATGAACATTAGCTTTGTGCAATAAATATGATAGATAAAATTCGGTTGGTATTATTTACCTTCAATAGAAGGGTGGTTGAATCATAAATATAATTGAGGTTAAGAGTCGCTATTTACTTTATTATTTAATTCTCTCTATTGTCACATAAAACTACACCCTACTAAACAAAGAGTTCAGTGTTCTAATAACACAATGGAAACAACCTCAAGGTGTGGGACCTTGTGTGAGTGAGGTTGAGTCTTCGAAGAAGACCGACCTCCTCTTCTAATCTAAGTGAAATTGTTTTGGTCTAACTCAACACATGAAAACCTATCACCACTCTATTCTAACAACTCACAAGGAAAAGGGATAGAAAGAGAACATGAAATGGAAAAGGAGGTGATACACCAACATATAAATTGTTCCCTCTTTATTTAATATTTCTCAAGACATCAACAAATCAACTAAAAAACACACAAAGAGATGAAGGTAAGATGTTTTACTCAAAAATGTGAGAAATAGCAATGACAATAGTTAGATTTCATTAATATGGAAATAGCTAGATTGCATAAAGCCAGACTTTACGATGGAAAAATGTAGAGATATGGTGTCTACAAAAGAAAAATTGTTAGAGGAGCCCAAAAGAAGAACCTTTAGATTGCAGTCCATTCCTTATGTCATAGTGGATCGCATACATTTCAAAAATTATTTTAGTGGTGTCCTAATGAGATGCATAGAGTTAGATCCCGGTTGGCAAAATTCTAGAAGAATTCTATGATGGTCCTTCAGGTGGCCATTTTTCTATAAGGACCATTATTGCATAGATCATGAGGGTTGGTAAGTATTGGCCCACCTTGTTATATTATTCTTATAAATGGGTGAGAAATTGGAAAAGGTGTCCTTTATCATCTAGAAATCAAAGGTTGGATTCCCTCCCTCTTCATCCCATTCAAGTAGATCAATGTTGTACATAGTGGGGTTTTGATTTTATCGACATGATAAATGCACCATAAAATGGATCTTAATAGCCACAAAATCCTGTAATAGGTGGAGAAAGGTAGTTTCCTTAAATGATGCCACTAATTCTTCAGTTTTGGAATTCCTTGATGGAATTATTACAAGATTTGGAACTTCTTCTATAATCATTTTAGATAATGCCATGGATTTTTACTAGCGCTCAAATCCTTGATTGAGAAATTAGGAATGGCATTTACTTGAAGACCTCGTCTAATTATTATCCTAAAAATAATGGCTTGGTTGAGTCTTCAAATAAAAATATCATTAGGATTATCACAAGGACCATTGAGTAAAATCAAAGAGTCTAGCATAGAAAACTGAAGACAACCCTTTAGGTTGATAGAATTAATCCTAAAAGAGAATTCGGTAACTCTCATTTCATTATAGTTAATGGAAGAGAGGTAATGTTACCATTATCATTGGAGATCCCTTCTCTTGAGTTGACACATAAATTGGAGTTAGAGGGAAATGATGTAATGATAATAAGTTTGGTTAAGCTTTTGGAATTAGAGGAGATAAGGAACAAATCTATGAAAGTTATAAAAAATCATCTTGAGCATAGGTC
The DNA here is from genome assembly GCA_007115665.2 of Sequoiadendron giganteum. Lineage (NCBI taxonomy): Eukaryota > Viridiplantae > Streptophyta > Pinopsida > Cupressales > Cupressaceae > Sequoiadendron > Sequoiadendron giganteum. The sequence goes on along the minus strand of CM021106.1, from coordinate 116,590,771 downwards.
AAAAGAAATTCTGACAAAAAGTTAGTCCATAGGGTGTGCTAAGAGGGGGATATAGTACTAAAATGAGATGTAAAAAAAGACAAAGTTGGAAGACATTCCAAATTTCATGTCATTTGGACTGTGCATATGTCATCACTAACTACAAGGAGGCCAATGCATTCCATCTTTCCAGGTTGGATGGTGTGGTTCTTCCAATCTTAGTCAATGGGATTCATCTAAAACCTTATTTCTAATGAGTTTTGAGTTTCATGTACATATTATAAATATATTAATTTTCATGAAGTTCTTTTGCACACCCTACATTCTCCTCAAGGGAATGCATGTTCTATATTTCTCACTTTTTTCCAAGTGGAAGCTTGTACACGGTTTTTTTGCCTTTGGGAGGCTCAATTTTATAAACCCCCTTCATGATCTATGCCCAATGGAATGATAAGGCCCTTGGATTCCAATATTAGTAGACAATCATCCCACATAAATCACCAATAATTTTGACATTTCATGCCACCCTTTCATGACCCACCATTGATAATCGATCTGATAGATCCTACATGGGCCATATTGCATGAATTCTCCTTGAAGGCTCATAAATTTGGCTAAATCCTAAGTTATTTTTCTTTTTGGTTTTCACTTACCTCTCTAATTGCATGAATTATCCATTTCTCACTCTTTCTTCTTTGATCTTCTATTTTATTCAAGTGTTTTGGGTTTTGAACTTTAGCCTTACCCTTTAACCCTTATCGCTCTCTCTTTGCAAGCCTTAAGCTTGCCTTCTGACCCCCAAATTTCAATGAAGCCTTCATCATTTTTCTCAAGTCTTCATTCTTCGATCTTCCAGGTGTTGGTCTTTTCTCTAACCTTGTATCGCTTCCTTTCAATAGCATGTAACTCTTCCTACTAACTCCCAACCCCAAATTTCACCTTTAATCTTTGGTGATCAGGTATTCCTTCTTCTCCTTTCTCTCAAAGTCCCAAAAAAAATTTCCTGAAAATTTGACTAAGTACCAAATTGTCAAACTTTAGACTTTGGGCTTCCCTCTTACCATTTACCTTCCTTTTGATAAGATGTATCTCTTCCCTTCAAAGCTTGATTGCTTCCTTCAGACTTTGGGCTTCAGTCTTCCCCTTTACCCTTTTTTGTATTTTGTGATAAGCCATAAGCCTCCTCCTAGACCTCTAAAGCTTGAAAAGGGTGACCTTTTCAGAATTTAAAGTTCACTTGTGTTAATTTATTCCTTCTTTTTTATTCTAAGCATGTCGTAAGTGGTATACCTAAAGCTCGATACCCAACAATTTGATGCCAATGATGTGAAAATAGTATGAAGCAAGCCCGATGCTCAATGTTTGATGAAGGATGTTATTTTCAAAGTTTCAAACCATTAAATGATGCAACGGTTTCCTTTTGGGCTCGTCAAAATCACCTTTCCATGGATTTGGTGTATTTTCTAGGTGATGCCACTAATTCTTGAACCACTTCCTAAGCTACATATTTCAACTTCTTGGCTTTAAGGACAATATTAAATACATTATTTGACTTCTACAAGTGGATTTTTCAGATCTCATACTCATTCATTATTGCTTCTTTGTCCCTTCTAATAGATTTATGCCCATATGCCTAGTTTTATGGGGGATTTGGATGCACTTTCGAGAAAACATTAATTTTTTGGTATGGCATGTAGGTTGTGTTTTCTCTAGGCTCTCTTTTTGGCATGGATTGCATGAAAAAATCCTTCCTTAATCAAATATCTTTAACTACTAACCCTAGTTGGGTTAGGGTTTGAGTTGCATTGATCAAATTTATTCTTGACCTATAAAAGAAACAATAGTGTTCTTTTTAGGGTTTTTTCTTTGGGCTCCTCTCATAGCTTTTTATTTTTAGACATTATATCTCTACATTTTTCCATTGTAAAGTATAGCTTTATGCCTTATATTATTCAAATCTAGCTATTGTCATAGCTATTTCTTACATGTTTGAGTAGAAATTCTTACCTTCATGACTAAATGTGTGTTTTAGTTGATTTGTTGATGTATTGAGAAATATTAAGAAAAGAAAAAAAAATCTATCTTGGTTTATCATCTCCTTTTTTATTTCATGTTCTCTTTCTATCCATTTTTTCCTGTGAGTTGTTAGAATAGAGTAGTGATAGATTTTCATGTGTTAAGTAAGACCAACATATTTTCACTTAGATTAGAAGAGAAGGTTGGCCTTCTTTGGATACTTAACCTCATTTTTGTAAGGTCCCACACCTTGAGGTTCTCTCCATTATGTCATTAGAACACTGAACTCCTTACTCCATAGGGTGCAATTTTATGTGACAATATTTTTTGGCACACCTAGTGGGACACATAAAATAAATTTCCTATAATCATGTTGATAGAGTGGTGTTTCTCTCAACATTCTATCCTTAAAGACACTCTCAAAACAAGTACCTTAGGGTTTGATATTTGATAGAGGGACTTGAATGTTTTAACATCCTAACAACTTTGAGAAATTAGAATAAGAATGTTGATAGATTTGTAGTAGTTGGTTCCCAATTTGACATATGAGCACATATTTAAAGTAAAAGGGAGAATAATATTAGGATTTTTGGGAAGCATGTTTTTCTAGATAACCAAGATCATTGGCAGGTCTTTGATAGTGATTAACATATAGTGAGTATTTTACAAGAGGAGACCGAATTTTCTAAAAGAAATCAGTCCAAGCTGCAAAATCAATATGGTGATCAGATTATGTAGCTCACTAGAAATAATCTACCAAGTTTTCTCATCACTCTTGAAGGTATCTTAAACCCTAATGATCATTTAAAATGAAAAATGGTGAACTTAGCTACAAAGATGGGTGACTTCAATCCAATAGATATTTAAGAGGGAAAGTATCTAAACTTGGGAAAGGTATCCTCTACCATTGAACATGAAGGTTTCATAGATCTTTACAATAGATACAATGATGTAGTTTCTTGGAATTATAAATACCTAACGAGATTTGACCTAGGCCTTGCCCAATATACCATTAAATTTGTAACATAGATTATAGATATGGAAATATAAGATAATCTAAAACTAGAATAAATAATGTTAATCCTAACCTAAATAATATTAATCTAAAATCAAACAACAAAGAATGAATAAGTAAACATAATAAATAAACAAATTAATGGAAAGCTCTCACCGAATATGCATTCACTCCTTCGAATTATCTTGATTGTTCTTCTCCATTTTGCCTTTTCATTATTCTTGCCCTCAAATTTATGTATTTGAATGCAAGCATAACTTCGTCGAATGTCTAAGAAAAATATCAAAGATAAGTTTCTTCTCAAAAGTGTATGATTTTAGGAGGAGGAATAATGATAATGACAGGCCATTTTATAGATTTTGGGTTTTCAAATGATCGGCTCAGATTGAAAGAGAGATCGACAGACGAGATTGATGAATGCCATGTGATATGAGTTATGTCTCAAATAGAATGTGAGTTAGAACATGAGTTAGAAAAGACTGCATGATAAAGACTAAGTTAGAACGTGAGTTAGAACACGAGTTCAAGATCTTAATTTTTAGTTAAGAATCATCAAAAATAGAAGAAATAGACTTTGTATGTAAAAAAAAAGTTAGAACTTGAATAATAATGCATTCAAATGCAAATAGGAGTTAGAACTAGTTAATCGACTAGTTGTCACAGAGAGTCTTCTCACAGAGATAAACAAGTGTTGAATCCAGAGATAACTGGAGAACTAAAAATAGATCTCGAGTCAGAAGGTGAGTGAATGATGTAGATAACTGAATGATAGAGTAATGTGACATAAATAATTAAATAAATGAATTAAATGTTAATTTAATTCAACATTAAAAAATGAGAGACTTTAAATAAATAAATAAAGATAATTTATTTAATTTGACTATTGAAAAAATTAAATAAAATAAAATAATAAAATAATAAATATATAATTATAGATAAAGGGGGTGAAATGAATAATTAAATAAAGATATTTAATTATAGCTGAAATATGACAAAGGGGGTAATTAAATAATAAATATTGAATTAAGAAGGAAGAATTAATTAGTTAGCGACATAATTAAACAAATATGATTTACTTAATCAAGTTGAATAAAGGGTGATAATGAATTAATGAATTAATTAAAAAGGGGTATTTAATTAATAGAGGGAATATCTTTTATAATGGGTAATTAAATAAGTACCATTATTTATCATGACCATGGATGATAGAAAACTATGTCCAATGTGTCCTCGTAGGCCTAGACCAATTTTTGGTGTCTACAGTTGGCCCCTCTTTGATACACTATTGGTATGGTGTTGTCTCAAAGAAAATATGCCCTCATCGTGCCCCAGCATGAAACAAGTTAAGGTATGCCCCCTCAGGAAAATTAACAATTTTTGAAAAATTCCAAAAAAAATAGGAAATATTCTCGATAAGTCAATTTAATAGTTAGAAATGCTATGGAGTTGAAAAAATTGAATTTGGAGATGATACAAACATGTATGGGTCATTTGAAGTTGAAAGGTTAAGCGGCCAATAGACTAGGGCAAAAGAAATGCCACCCAAACCCTCGCTATAAATAGGAATTAGGTTGAAAATAAATTCATTTGCACCCAAAGGAGTTAAGAAAACTAAGAATTTTCTCTAACCAGCGGACGAAAATGGCACCCATTCCCTATTTTGCGCATCAAGGATATCAGATCCGGACCTTCAGGCGGCCATTCGATGCAGGACCACCGGTATGTACCTGAAAATGAACCTTTGAAATTTATTTTTGCATGCATTTCTAACTCTTTAAAAATTATGTTGCATATGTGGACCTTCGTGAATGATGCATATGTCGTCGTATTCATCGCATTTGACTGTGAAACGATGCATGTGCCAAAACACATCTAGGCTAGGTTATGCATTTTAGGGAATAAACACATTTGAATTATAATGCACCACATATGTAGTTATGCAATGAATGTGCATCAATATTAGATGCATGTGGGGTAGTGAACTGCATATGCATTAGTGAAATGCATATGTAGTAGATAGATAGGCTATAGAAAATAAACCACATTGAGTTTTTCGCACTACATTTGGTTATTTCACCGTATGTGTAGTAGGTAAAAATTTTGTGTCGGAAATATGTGATGCATATGTAATATGCACCGCAAACGAGGAGTTATGCAACACATATGCTAAAATGCACCGCATCTGTGAAAGTGATTTGCATTTGGCTGGTAAAATTTTCCAAAAAATTTTCCTTAGAAAAACTTGAAAATTCTTGACATCATGGTTTAAATGCAAGTTGTATTAGATCCTATATATACATGGGAGACATGTCCTGACATATTCGATCTAAGTGATCATTTCACTAGTGTAGACATATGACTTCTCTGGAGACTTGGTCTACATCACTGTCTATCGATGCCCACTACTCGGGTGAACAGGGGGATGATTACGACATTGTGCGAGGGATGGCACTTTGAGACATCATCATTTCATTTGCCGAGTGGGGAGGCAATTGTCACATTTGAGGATGTGTACAAGATATTGAGACTTTTGATTAGAGGAGAGCGGGTTATGTACGATACCTAGCACGGATTGACCGAGCTAGTAATATTTTAGCAAGTGGATGATATCAGTAGGCTCAAAATGGAGCATTATGAGATCAGATGGCTAGTGTTAGTGGATATATATGATAGGATTGACTACATATTGTGTACACTGATAGGGGGAATAGTTCTACTTGATTGAAGGGGTCATGGTTTTCCGGTTGGATGGGGTGCGATGTTGGTCGGTATGGTGGAGAGAGAGACTATGTATGCTTGGGGTCCATGTCTACTAGGGATGTTATATTTCCACTTACATGATATTTCATACAGAGATGCATAGTCACTAAGTTGTGGGACCACTCTATTGATGGTGTGGGATTTGGAGAGGATAGTTGTGTTTCATCCTCCAGTTACTATAGAGTGATGGGAGATATTCTTGTGTGTGCTCTGGTATATGGGACACATCACTTAGACACATGTAGGAGACACTAGATTTTGGATACATGCACTAGACATTCAGGATTAGTTCACGTGGAGACCATACATGGATTGTGAGGAGTGGTCGGATGAGGATAGACATTTGGTGTTCTACAGACAGACACAATACCTTTATTGGGAGGACTATTTTGAGTGTGCACATCATAGAGCGACTCTTGCCAAACATAGTTTTGAGACAGTTCGATGAGGTTCAAGATGAGCCTCAAAGTAGAGCAGAGTTTGTTCGTTCTTCCAGAGAGGTTCCATATTGGGGGGCCATGATTCTTGTTGCTACTATAGAGGCAGAGATACAAGCCTTACATCCAGTACAGTGGGGTTGGAGAGATGGAGCAGCATACCCAGGGACTATAGTTGCGTATCATGCATGGTGGGCAGAGCATCGGCTTGTTCCTTACACTGATCTGGATCAGCTGACACCCATTGAGAGACGAGGCACAGGACCGAGAGGACGATGAAGAGGTGGAGGTTCCAGAGTTGGTAGAGTTGGAAGGAGAGGTGATGATGGCAGAGGTGGTAGGCAAGGACGAAGAGGATGGAGAGGGGGTTAGGTAGGTGGAATTTCACCTATCTGAGAGGTAGTAGTAGAGGAAGCACCGATGTTGAACATTGGAGGTGGAGCCAATGTATAGGCTAGGGATGAGCATGCTAAAGAGGAGACAGTTGTAGAGGAGCGTGCAGAGGTAGAGATTGGGGGAGAGGATGTTGCAGAGGATGTGGACATGGATATGGATATAGACCGTCTAGGCAGTCTGGCAGGATATGGGGAGGATGATGTTGAGGAGGAGGCACCGATGGAGGAGCAGGAGAGAGAGCTCAGGGATCAGATTGTTGAGGGGAGATGGGAGGATGATGCTCCTAGGGATGGTGATAGGGAGGCTTTGGAGGAGAGACTCAAACTAGTGATAGTAGAGTTTGATGCTATGAGGATAGAGAGAGAGAGTGCCTATGCAAAAAGAGACAGGGCACATGCAAAGAGAGATAGTGCTCGTACAAAGAGAGACAGTGCACTCATGGAGAGAAATCAGGCCACAGCTCGAAGACAGGAGATAGATAAATAGTTCATAGAGGTCAGAAGCCTTTGCAGTGAGTCTTCATCTGATGGCATGGTATGGGATTTAGTCAGATCAGTTGAGAGAGCTACCTATTACAGGGACTTATATGAGGCAGTGGTGCCAATAGAGAGATGAGTTCCTATCTTTTCGAAGGTTCATAGTCAGAGATCACAGGGTAGGAGTCATACCAAGACACAAAGTACAAAGGGTGTGGTAGGACCACCGAGGGTAGATCCGTATGAGAGGCCTTCCACCTCATAGAGAGCACCTTCAAGGTTTTTCCTACACCCTTCACCATGTGACAGTAGTGGCAGTGGGACACGATGATAGTTATTATACATGTAGACATTCTATTTTGATCAGAGAGCTTGTGATCTCGTGTTTTATTTATGGATACACTCTGACATTGTACTATGACCCATTATTTTGAGCGATATATATATATATGATTTTGGCGGCTTCTATATGATATGCAGTTCTATTTTATGGATGATGCATTATTTCTACATGATTATGTTTCCTAGATGATGTATGTACATGTGTTATGAATGAATGTTTCTACATGTATGAGTTATGCATTTTATAATGATTCTATTTACTTAGGATAATTGATGCAATGCTCTATATGATGCTTATTCATATGTGATGGTGATATGTACATGCAATGTTTACATTATTTATGCTATGATGATGAAATGCCTATTATGTCATGATTTCAAATGTATGCAATGAAGATCTTAATGTTACTATCTATATGTTTGAAAGGCAATGCAACCATGTGAAATGTTATAGAGTGTATGAAAATGTAGATTTATCTAATGTTTTTGGGTTGTGTCACAGGAATTTATCATTATGTCAGAGAAGATAAATGTTAGCATGAATGAATTCAGAATGTTAATAGGAAATAATGATGGTTGATTGATTGAGAAAAACATATAATCTTCGATAGATTGCCAAATATGCTATGCTTGCTTGTTATCATCATTGGACAGGACATGACACAAATGGATAGTACACACTATAATATGAGATAGACCATAGTGTACAAAGTCATCCATCTACGAAGAATAGACAGCCACAAACAAGGAGTGTCTTAACTCATACTAAGGACATAATTTCCCCAATCATTTTGTCAAGAAAAACCACAGAGAAAAGACAAATAAAAGATGGGTCATGAGACGTCATTGCTCCTCTAAATCATTGATAGGACATCCTTGAGGAGACTAGTAACATGACTCAAAAACCAATGTTAAAAAGATAGTTGACAGACAATAGCCAAAGAAAAAGAGTCCTAAGACATCATTGCTTCTCTAAATCCTTCAAGGGACATCCTTGAGAAAGCTAGTAACCAGACCAATTCACAAATCAATAAAAAGATAAGACAAAGTAAGATGTAAAGTCCTAAAGTCAAATAAAAGTATTCGCCAAAACTTGATCTTGTAGGATTGTTTGATATTTGATGTTTGACATAGCATAATGTGAGAGATGATACATACCGCATAAGATGTTGAGTCTAGTTTCGACTTGGTGACTATCTGTATAAGGCATGACAAAGCCTGGTTTCAGGAAGACACGTGCCATATAAGACGTTGGAGCCTGATGACGGTGAAGTGACAAGCTACATGAGACTATGAAAATTTGATGACGTTGTTGACAAGAAAGACATATCTTGCTTAAGACATAGGTTGATCACTTTGACAATATGTTTGATATTGACTTGAGGACTTTGAGATATTTTTCCTCGTTGATGCATGACTTGTTTTGATTCCTTCATTGATAAAAAGTGTGTGTGTAGACACTGTATGACTTGAGATGATACCCTAAACTATGATATGCAACTTGTGTGATAGCGATTCTGAATTAAACCTATTGGATTGACCTAGTGTGGTCTCGAGAGCTCATCAATTGATTAGCCTTGCCTATGTTATACACACAAAGACCTTGTAGTTTGACACAACCAATGAGTTGGAATGTACAAAGAGTCATGATTTAAATGTGTGTGATACATGAAACACCTAGACTGACAGACCTAATGCCTCGAGGGCACATCGATTGATGGCCTTTCCTACGTCCCTATCACAAAGGCAATGTAGTTTGACTATGATTGACTGAACATGAGGGTGAACCCACATAAGTGGTGAACACTTTTGTGGAGGAAGGGAAAATTTATTTTTTCCCTCTACACAAAGTGAAGGGGTTTTGCCGAACCAACTTGTTTGCTCAAACCCCTTTTTCATGTGAGCGGAAATATTAAAATAAAGGGGTTTGAGCGAACTAGGGTTCGGTCGAACCCCCTTAATAGGGATTTGAAAAAAAAAAAACCCATCATTTTCTCAGACCCCATGAATTGTTTTCATTATTTTTAATTGTCTAGGTTCGGCCAAACCCCTTCAAGTAGGTTCGGCCGAACCCCCCTTTTACCCTAGCTTCTCAAAAAATAGTTTTTGTTGGTAAAAAATTGTCATTCGAAGCTCAATTTGAATTTGAAAATATAGAAAAATTCAGAAACCCAACTAGATAATGATAGTCCTCAGAATGAGCTATCCGTCGAATATAGTTTTAATATGATTTTCTTTTATTATGTATTTTATTTTTTAGTTTTATTAAACATAGGTTTTTCACTGAAAATCAAAATCTCTGGTCTGCACATGTGGAAAAATAACAGATTATCAAAACAAAAATTTTAAAAATCTGCTGAGGCTGGGTATTGATGTCCTTGATCCATTTAAAAAAAAAAAATTGAATTTTGATTCATACAAAAAATGTTATGTTGTATACAATCCACATATGTTTGAATTGCAATTGGTTTGACTTTGAAACTTGATTAAGGAAAAAATATTCAATAAAAAATTATGAGACCAAATGCAAGTGCTAGATATCGTATTTACAAATCTAAATTCGAAAAAATTAGAATTTTATCCTTCATACAAAAAAAGTTATGTTGTATACAGTGAGCGTCACTTTCTAAAAATGTTGATTTCTGAAAAAAACTAGTTTTCGTGGGAGATGGAAAAAAAAGTGCAATCTCATTCCAAAAATTTTCAAAAAAATATTTTTAGAATCTACAGACAAATTGTGATGAGACTCTAGTTTGCATCATTTTCAAATTCCTCACGGTTTAGCCGCTACAAGAGCCCGGAAGTGAAGATTTAGTTAAAAATAATAATTGCAGTGTCCAGTTTGCCCAAAAATTGTAAACCACTATTGTGGGATCACCCATGACTGACTTGACTCTGTTTTTAGTATTTTTTGACATGTTTTGACTTTTTTGGATTTTGAAGTTTTCTAATGTTTTTGGGATTTTTCAGGATATTTTCGATGGTGTGAAGTTATGTACAAGGTGTCAGGAATAGAAAAAGGATTTTCCCCCAGTCAGGAATAAGACTTGCAAGATGGAGTGGGTAACGTGACTGAATGGACATTAGATGTCAATTGTTCCAAGCAATGGATAAGACAACCATTTATTATGAGTGATGGTGAAAAAGTCTCATTAGAATGATTGTAGACGGCAGAGTGAGCTTGATTACACATGGTGCCTATTTGCCATGTTTTCACCATGGTACTTATCCATAGCACCATCAAAGCGATTTTCACTATTGGACGGATTTATTTCTCTTTACTTTTTTTATTTTCTCAAAAAAAAAAAGAAGTTTTTTTTTCATTTTTTTTCATATTTTCTAGATTAAGACAAGAATTCTCAAAAGCTAAGCATAGAACCTCTTTAGATATAGACTATTGATAGGTGATGAAAGTGACTCTCCTTCAGTAGTAGAGAGTTGGTATGCTCCTGATCCAAAAGCTTCTATGAATATATAAGGCCCTAATCAGTTAGGTTCAAACTTACCTGGTTTTTCTCGTTCAGCTTGATTCTTAGGATTCTCCATTAATACTAGGTAACCAATGTCAAAGTGTCTATTGAGAAATTTCCTATTGTAGCTATGACGCAAACAATTTTGATGTGCTTACAAATGATCTAGTGCTTTATGTCTTCGTTCATCCAGTAATTCTAGCTCTTGTAACCTAGATACACGGTATTCTTCATCATCAATGTGACCCTTCAAGGATACCCTCAAAGAAGGTATTTCAACCTCAATAGGAAAGATAGCTTTAGACCCGAATACGAGGGAATATGGAGTGGTGCCAGTGGGAGTACGGGTGCTTGTGCGGTAAGCCCATAAGGCGGGATTCAACTGTAGGTGCCAGTCATGACTAGCATCATTGACAATCTTCTTCAAGATTCTTACAAAGGTTTTATTAGATGCCTTAGCTTGGCCATTACCTTGTGGGTAATATGGGGTGGAGAAATGATGTTTGATATGGAACCCTTCACATAAATGGCATAATTCTTGGTTCTTGAATGGGTGGCCATTTTTTGTGATTGTGGATTGGGGAACACCATACCGATAAATGATATAGTTTAGGATAAACTTAGATATGTGTGTGATAGTGATTTAGGTCATGGGAATAGCGTCAATCCATTTGGTGAAGTATTCAGTGGCGGTTATGATGGACTTATGGTCGTTGGATGATGGAGGGTGTATCTTACCTATGAGGTCAAGTCCCCATTGGGAAAAGGGTCGTGGTGATGTAATCAGACGAAGATTTTGTATTGGTGCTCTTATCAAATCTCCATATATCTGACGCTGTCTATATTTATTTACAACGATATATGAGTCTTTCTCCATTTTAGGCCAATAATAACCTAGTCTCATAATCTTATGGGCTAAAGTAGGACCACTTGAATGAGATCTGCATATACCCTCGTGCATCGCTCATAAAGTTTTTTCTACTTCTTCAACATCAAGACATCTCATTAGGTTTTTTCTAAGGTACGTCTATAGAGGGTTTCTCCGATGATGGTGTACTTAGCTGACTTCCGGATGAAGGTTCAGCGTTGGTTATTTGACAAGTCTAGAGGTAAGGTTTGGTCAGTGAGATAGTCGAATATTTCTTTATACTAAGGGGATGTAGGACCAACAATGCTACACACCATCACAGTATTGGGGACATCATAGGCGAGGATCGACAACTGTTCAACCAGAAACTCAAACTTAGGCACGTTACTCGGAATATCCAACAAGGAACCCATGGTTTCCATAGCATCTACAACCCTATTCTTAATACGTGGTATTTGTTGAAAGGTAACTTCATTGAAGTACTACTTGAAACTATCAGCCATATGCTTGTAAGGGAAAATCTTCCCATCCTTAGTCTCATAATCATCATTTACCTACTAGATTACTAGCTAAGAATCACCAAAAACATGTAGACTCTTAATCTTCCACTAGGCTGCCTTTTTTAATCTTGTCACTAAGGCTTCATACTATACTATGTTGTTGGTACAAGGGAAAGAAATCCTGAATGATTTAGGAATGGTATCGCCTTGAGGTGTAACAAATAGGATACCTTCTCTTGAACCACGATTTTTATGTGACTCATCAAATTATAGTTTCCAATCAATTTTACTATCAATGTTGAAGAGAAATGCATCAGGAAAATCTGCCTCTAGAGGATGGTCTGCCTTCATAGGTGCATTAGCTAACTGATCTGCAATTACCTACCCTTTTATAGCCTTCCTCTTGACATATTGGATGTCATACTCGCTAAGTATCATAACCCATTTAGCCAATTGGCTTGTTAATGCTACCTTACTTATGAGGTATTTGAGGGGATCAATCTTTGCAACCAACATTGTTTGGTGATTGAGCATATAGTGCAAAAGTTTTTGGGTAGCAAAGACTACTGCAAGATAGGCACATTCTATGTTGTTGTAATTCAATCCATATTGCATTAGGGTAGGACTGATGTAATAGGCTACTCTTTCATGACCTTGATCATCGTTTTGTGCTAGAAGAGCCCCTAATGCCAACAGAGTTGCTGAAATGTATAGTATCAATGGTTTTCCATATGTAGGTGTCATTAAGACTGGTGGGTAAGAAAATAGTCCTTGATTTGGTGGAAAGCATCTTGAAATTTAGCTTTCCACACAAAAGGTACTCCTTTCTTGAGTAGATGTTGAAATGGGTGTATTTTATCTGCCAATTGTACAATGAAACACCTAATAGACTGTAATATTCCCTGTAGGGTTCTTAGTTGATCAATGCTGACTGGAGGAGGAATTTCTATGATAGCTCTTACCTTCTCTAGATCTACTTCAATGCCTCTTCTGGAAATGATATACCCTAATAGTTTCCCTGATTTCACTCCAAAGACACACTTCTTTAGATTTAGCTTGACGTTGTAATTCTCTAGCCTCTAGAATATCTTGTCTAGAACCTTCAAATGATCTTCCCTTGTTTCTAATTTGGCTATAACATCATCTACATAATCTTCCATGAGAGTATGTACAAAGTCATGGAAAATCGTAGTCATTGCCTATGGATAGGTAGCTCCTAGGTTCTTAAGCCCAAATGGCATAACATTCCAACAATATGTGCCCCATGGACACATGAAATTTTTCTTGTGTTTGTCTTCGTTTTCTATTTTGATTTGGTTATATCTAGAGAAGCCATCCATGAGGGATAGCATCTTGTATCTTGTTGTAAGATCTACTATCATGTCGATGTTTGGAAAAGGGAAGTCATCCTTAGGGAATGCCTTATTGATGTCTCTAAAGTCTATGCAAATGTGAATTCCCCCAATTGGTTTAGTCACTAGTACATGATTTGATATCCAATCTTCATAATCTATCATCCTTATGAATCCTACATCCAAGAGTTTCTTAAGTTCTGCCATGACCAATAGAGCAATTTGCGGATGCATTTTCCTTAAATTTTGTTTGACTGGCTTAATACCTGGCTGTAGTGGTAAATGGTGCAATATTATGTGTGGATCCATCCCAGGCATGTCAGCATATGACCATGCAAAGTTTATCTGTCTCTTTGTGAAGAAGTCCTTAAACTCAGGTTTTTCTGTCTTTGTTAAAGAAGCTGCAAAATATACCTTATGAGGATTCTCTTTTGTACCTATGTTGACTTCAACTGACTCTTCTACTACCATCGATGAATTTTTCTGTTCAATGGGGAGAATATTTAAATCTCTATCCTTGGGTGCCTCTGAGAGGTTTTCGCCCTTGAATATGTCCTTTATTTTGAGTGTTTCTTCGTCCAAAGGTGCCTTTCGGTTTTCACCTAGGGACTCATCATTTTTTTTTTCATTTTCTTTTTTCATTTTATTCTCATTTTTCTGACTAGAGGAGTAAATAGACTCCCCAAAATATGCTTTGTCTTCCAAGCCTATGGTAAAATCAACTTTATGATCCCCTCTAGGTATGCCTTATCTAAGCCCCATGAACTCAACAATTGCTTCATCATTCTCGAATGTATCTATGATAGGTGTACCTTGTTGATCCCAGCCTATAAGTTCGGGATATACAAGGGGCATGTCATCATCAGAGTTTTTAAAGGTAGTTGTTGACAAGGTGAGTATAGAATGGTTGACATGGTCATAGAATTTTTGGACTAACTCCTTCTTGTTCCTCTTCCTAGGGGTATGTAAGCTTTGATGTGGGACTATTGTAAGGGCTGAATCATCAGAAGATGGTTTGTCAAGTGCCCAAGATGCATGATCAAGGGTTTCCCAATAATATTTCTTTTTCCATTCTTCTTTGGACAAGTGTTTCCTATGGTGAGGATTAGATGGTTTTGGTATAGGTTTTATCTTTAGGTCCAATTATCCAAATAGAGCATCTATGTTCATGGTAATGGTAGAGGAAAGGGAATCCCATTCACAATCACTTGAGTCAGGGGATTCATTGTAAACTAGGGGTTTGTCATAAACTGGGGGAGGTGGTTCATGAGATATCTTGATATTTGTGCAAGCACTCACTTCCTCTTGAAATGGTGACGATGTACTAGGAAACCCAATTCTAAGTGGTTGAAACCCTAGCCCTAGGTATTTCAGTCGTGGTGAGATAGTGATCAGTTATGTCCTTCCATTTTAATGTAGTCCTAACCTACTATGCCCATCATAGCCTTTGTTTTGCATTATCTTAAAGCCTTTTCTATAATAATCCTTAGTTATTTGAATAGATGGGGAGGGGTATGCATTGTCTTCCTAATACAACCAGGAGTTAATATCATCTTGATCCACAATTTCTTCACTTAACTCTCCCCATTTGGTCAATGACATTGTAGGGGGAACATGAAATGTGACTATTGACTGTCTTCTATCTACCATGGGTAAGCCATATGCCTTAGGTGGAATCAGTTGACTGACATAGTATGATGCCTTTATATGATATTCGCCACAACCCTTGTCTTGGATCTTGACCTTAGGAGTGGATGATGGTGGTTTGAATGAAATGGACTTAGTAAGATGTGATGGGTCAATGTATAGGGATAAAGTGGATGATGAATCTTCTTGGTTAACTGTTACTTGTTGTTGTGGAATTTACCTTAGGCTTGTACAATACTGAAAAGGATGTGGATCACCATCAATCATGATCTTTGTGCCATTATACGGGAATCTAAGACATTGGTGATATGTTGAATGTACAACTTTCATTGCATGTATCCAAGGTCTACCTCATAACAAGTTGTACGAAAGGGTGAGATCCAAGACATGGAAGCTGGTGTTCATGATTGCTGGGCCAATTCTGATAGGGAGTGTGGCAACTCCTTTGGATGATCTTTCCTCATCATCGTAAGCCTTGATGACTATACTCTTAGAGGTTCCTACACAGTCTTTTGAGAATCCTAATGCCTTAAACAATTTTAGGCTACATAGGTTCAAACTTGCTCCTCTATCTACCAAAATTCACCAGACTTTGGTTTGATGGACTAAGACTTCAAGATGTAAGGGGTCATTATGATCAAAAATTTTAGTTGAGTAATCTTGTTGGGAAAATGTGGCATAATGCGAGTTGGTTAAATATCCCACCATTTATTCAAAATGATTGACATCTAAGTCTATAGGAATAGTTGTGTTTTGTAGATCTTTTTCAACAATGGCTCGATGCTCAAGTGATAAACTTAACAATTCCAAGATAGATATTTGCATGGGGGTTTTACTCAATTGATCAAGAAGGTTGTACTTAAACTTGGAATTTTACGTAGGTGGATCAAAAGAAGGACATGGAATAGTAATCTTAGTTCAGCGTGTGTTCACATTACATTCCGGATGCTTCTTAATGAAGATGGTATTGATGTTCTCATTTGTGGCTCGAAGGTGATTTATGATCATTCCTTTACCATAGTCATACTTGGTATTGGTATAATTGGCTGATGGATTATTCTTTGTTCTAGAACTGGAGGCTTTTCATTTTGTGTGATCATGTAATGGGTCTGTGAAGACCTTATGATCATTGTTCTTGGTATTATTCTGCCCACCGACCTCTATGGTTCTATTTTCAACAAAGTCTTGTATAATATTATTTAGTTGGTGACATTGTTGTAGGTTGTGTCCTTTCATTTGATGATATTCACAAAAAGAGTTATCGTCCCACCATGAAGGTTTGAATTGTCCAGAATCATATTCTCTTGGTTCCAAAGGTTTGATGAGATTATGTTTAATCAACTCTTTGAAAATTGTCTCGATTGGTTGTCCTAAAGGTGTAAATTCACGTGTAGGAAATCTCCTTTGTGGTCTTTGTTGTTGTGAATTTTGGACATAATTGGTTGTTTGATCTGGAATATTCACCTTGTCTTGATTGGATTTATAACCTCTAAGTATGATAATTGGCCCCATGTGTATGTTTTTAGCATCAACAATGCCATTATTTGTAACATTTTTGTTTCTAGACCATAATTTGTTTCTATCGTTTGGTGCATTCTGATGTTCGACAACTAGATTTCTACCTGGTACCTTAATTTCTCCTTTGTCTATAAGGCATTTTTCAAGGATGATTCCCTTTTGTACCAATTCTAGGAATGAAGTACAATAGTGTACCCTAAAATCACTTCACAGTTTTGGGTTGATGTTTTCTAAGAATATCGTGACCTTTTTTTTTTCCAGTATTTCAATTGGACATTTGCTAGCTAGACTTCTCCATCTCTGAAAGAAAGTGGTGAAAGTTTCATCATCTTCTTGTGCTGTGTGGCACAAGGTTGCTATTGTTACTTCATTGTCTATGTTAAAGGAATTTTTTTTGACAAACTTCTCAGCTAATTCACCCCAGGATCGTACGCCATACAGTAATTCAAAAAACCATTCTAGTCCTATCTCGATAAGGGTTCGTGAAAATAGTCTCATCAAGTTTGTGGGGTCATACGATATGTCCATGCATGCCGTTGAGAATTCTCTAATATGTTCCAAAGGATTATTTCTCCCATTATACTTAGGCAAAATCAGTATAATGTATCCATGGGGGGAAGGTGTCATATAAAGTGCTTTGTCAAATGGGCATGGACATAGGTCTTGCAATGAGATAGTTCATTTCCCTTACATAGACATGTTGTCCATCTATTGCTGAAGAGTTTGCATTTGGTTCTGGAGGACATCTACTTGTGACAAGGACATGGTGTTTGCATTGTTTGGATCAATGTAGGTGTTCTAATATGCCATGTTTTGTGATGGGTTGTGATTTGGCGAGGGAATATATCCTGTTAAAATGTTTTAATTTGGCATAGGAATATTGCCTGTATGAATGTTGTGATTTGGTATGAGAATACTTCCTGTCTAAATGGTCTGATTTGGTATAGGAATATTTCTAGTTTGCATGTTTTGATGTGGTATAGGAATCCTCGTGCCAACTTTGGATCTCTTACCAGTAGTGTTGGTGCCAAATGGGTTTGAGAAAGTTGCTCCCGTAGTAAATTGTAAACCCTATGTTACGTTGAAATGGATTGTGCTTAAAATTGATGATGTTTGAGTAGATACGCTAGTTCGTATCACTACGGTAATTTGAGGAATAGAAACACTTGATGTGACAGTTTGTGTTGGTTGAATTGGCTATGTTTGCAAAGTATGAATATCAAATCCTATTGGTAGTTTAGCACCTTCTGCTAGCAACTTTGCTAGATATTGTTGGGGGTCATTTGCTAGACATTCATCCATAAATGACGTAAATTCAGGGTCTTGTACTATTGTGTCTATGTCTTCAATGTAAATCTGTCCATGTGTGTCTCTAGTGACATGTTTTTCAATCAAAGGTTTGTGTGGTCTTTTACTCCCTGATGGTTGATTTTCAAATGGATTGATGAATTCGTTGGGTCTGACATTGCTTTATGTTTCTTTTGAGACCTTGTTTTGACCATGAAAATGTTGCTCAAAATGGGGTAATGCAGACTACATCTAAAAACTGATATGACCTATGTTTCTATTTTGGGATTTTTCTTTTTTTGGCAATAAATGATGTTGCTAAAATCATTTCTAAAAAGACGTATACTAAGATGATGTATGATAGGACAAAAAATATATGAAATCTTGAGTATATTATGATGATAAATGAGTCTAAGATGGGGATAACCTACCACCTATGGAATAAATGCATACAACGATTTCTATTTGACCAAGGAACCTGATTGTAGGACAAGGATAGTTGACAAGGTGAATTTTCCAAACTAGACTGTTGAGCTGAAAAGATCCACTAAATGGGACGAAAGTGACTAGGTTCAATGATTGTGACAAACCGAAACATGAACATTTCCAACAACGATGAAAGTTATCTATTTTGTGATATGCAATTTCCTAGGAAGTATCTATATGCATGCAACTTAGGATGACTATGACTAAGACGTATATGACACCTAATGATGCAAATTTTTTGAGCAAAATTTACTGGTTTTTGTCCAAGGTTGATCTTAAGAACCAAAAGCAACTAGTGACAATGATATTTCAGACTTAGTTTGTATTTTTTCGAAGTTTTGTGTTGACAATTAAATGTGGTTCACTTAACAGTTGCGGTTCAACTTTTGATAGATGTAGTTTTGTTTATGACAGATGCGGTTTTGCAACACGAATGCGGTTTTCTGACAGTTGTGGTTTTTCCTATGAAAAATGTGGTTCTCCATTATGCATGCAGTTCTAAATAATGGAATCTATAAACCTATATTTTCTAAAAGACAATTGCAGCTTGAAACTTGACAGATGCATTTTGCATGCACACATGCAACTCAAAATGCGACAGTTGCGGCTCATAATATCCAAACTGTGAATGATGAATTTTTTTTGACAAACACATGCAGCTTTTCCCCGAATAAATGTGACTCGCTAAGACATATGCAGTGTTAAAACTGACCGTTGTGACTCACGTTTTGATAGTTGAAATTTTCCCAAAATATTTTTTGACTGACTTCGTTTGTTGATCAAGATTTTTGACGAATACAATAGAAAATAAACACAACAATCAATGTATTTTTAGTTTGTGACAATAGAACTGTTAAGATTCAAAAATATTTACAACCTAAGCTTTTTGGACAATACTTGTTGAGTTCTTACTTGGATTTCTCCAGCTATGCATATTTATGGTGAATGACTAGTAGCTTGACCCCACTGGCTCCCCTCCGTGGCACTCACTTATACGGGGTAGCCAAGCTACTATACCCATGAAACTCCCATGGAATACATCTCATTTCCACACTTAAATCATAAGAATGTTAGATGGTTTCACAGGGCCGACCCTGTTGCACCAACAAGCAAGTAGGATTTTGATAAATCTACAACAAGTTGTTTAATAAGGGCATTCCATTCATGGGTCACTATCCAACTTCGGTGAGATTCCATTTATGTCCATCTCATCAGAATAGTGAGCATGATTTGTGGGCTTTCTCCAAAAATCCATTTTTATAAACCGGGTGGAAGTCAGTTGGTTTTAGCGTGTTACCAGTTTGAGTCATCTTGGGGTACTTTTTCCCACCAATACAGGCCCAAGTTCTAGAGTTAGTAACAATTTCTCTTACACCTAGGATCACATGAGTATGCAAGGGGAGAGGATACTCTGATATAGTGAATCATAAGGTTGAAAAATATGTGCAACGCACCAAACAAAGAAAACACTTATTCTTTTTATTCCAAACGACAGTTATCTATCTGCCAAACATAAATCTTACTAAATAAATAAAGACAAAGGCATTCAGTCCTGCATGCAAATTGATCAGTAGATCATTGTTCTTTTCTTCAGCTTTTGTCCTACAAAAAATAGTCTTTGACTTTTATTGTCTTCTATGCTTCGTCTTGCAAAAACTACGTTATTCCCTCTTAGCACAACTGAAACAAACATTAGAAAAAAATGAAAAAATCACACAAAATCCATAAAAAGAAAACACAGATGTATGGAAGTCAATAAAAAATTGAAAAAGATTTACCAGCCAGATGTGGCTTTTGGAGCCACAGATGCGGTTCGATGTTGACAAGCGGATGTGATTCAAGAATTTGTTGATAGGCAGATGCGGTTCAGAGTTTCGTGGATGCGATTTAGAATGAAAGATGCATTGTTATTTTTAGCATTTGTGGCTCGTGGATACAGATGCATCGGTGTGTTGAACACATGCGCTGCGCCATATGAAAACCTACAAAAAAAATGAAAAACGGAAAAATTGAAAGACGAAAAGATGTGAAAATTTTGAAGTGTGTTCATGTTGGGTTCACCAAATGTAACATAGATGAAAGATCTATGAGAAATATAAGATTATTTGCAACTAGAATAAATGATGTTAATCCTAATCTAAATAATATTAATCTAAAATCAAACAACAAAGAACGAATAAGTAAACATAATAACTAAACAAATTAATGGAAAGCTCTCACCGAATATGTGTTCACTCCTTTGAATTATCTTTATTGTTGTTCTCCATTTTTATTTTTTAGTATTCTTTCCCTCTGATTTCTGTGTTTGAATACAAGCATAACTTCACCAAATGTCTAAGCAAAATATCAAAGATAAGTTTCTTCTCAAAAGTGTATGATCTCAGGAAGAGGAATAATGATAATGACAAGCCATTTTATAGATTTTAGGTTTTCGAATGATCAGCTCAGATTGAAAGAGAGATTGATGGATGAGATTGATGAATTCCATGTGATGTGAGTTCTATCATAGATAGAACGTGACTTAAAACATTTTTCAAAAAAGACTGTAGGATAAAGACTAAGTTAGAATGTGAGTTAGAACACGAGTTCAAGATCTTAATCTTCAGTTAAGAATCTTCAAAAATAGAAGAAATAGACTTTGTATGTAAAAGAAAAAGTTATAACTCGAAAAATAATGCATTCGAATGCAAACAGGAGTTAGAACTAGTTAATCGACTAGTTGTGATAGAGAGTCTTCTTGCAAAGATAAACAGGTGTTGAATCAAGAGATAAGTGGAGAAATAAAAATAGATCTCGAGTCAGAAGGTGAGTGAATGACTTAGATAATTGAATGATAGAAGAATGTGACATAAATAATGAAATAAATGAATTAAATGTTAATTTAATTCAACATTCAAAAATAAGAGACTTTAATTAAATAAATAAAGATAATTTATTTAATTTGACTGTTGAAAAGAATAAATTAAATAAAATAATTATATAATAAATATTTAATTATAGATAAAGGGGGTTAAATGAATAATTAAATAAAGATATTTAATTATAGTTGAAATATGACAAAGGGGGTAATTAAATAATAAATATTTAATTAAGAAGGAAGAATTAATTAGTTAGCGACATAATTTAAAAAATATGATTTACTTAATCAAGTTGAATAAAGGGTGATAATGAATTAATGAATTAATTAAAAAGGGGTATTTAATTAATAGAGGAAATATGTGTTACAATGGGTAATTAACTAATTAACATTATTTAATCATGACCATGGATGATATAAAATTATGTCGAATGTGTACTCGTAGGCCTAGACCAATTTTCAGTGTCTACAAAGTTAAATCCACATTCCAAGCATGTAAGGAGAAAATAGAGGCCTATAAATCCTAAGATTGAGACTTTGATGAGAAAAGAGTTGGCCAAATTGATTGAGGCTAAAATCATTTTTCCTATCAAGCATTCTTCATGGGTGGAAAACATAGTGCCTATCAATAAAAATAATGGGGAAATAAGGATTTGTGTATATTTTAGGGATCTAAATAGAGCCTCCCTTAAGGATCATTATCCCCTCACCTCCATGGAGTATATTTTACAAAGATTCAGTGGGTCAAAAAGGTTTTCTTTCTTGGATAGTTACTCAGGCTATAATCAAATTTTGGTCCAAGAATCTAATCAACAAAAGACAAAATTTACTACAAAGTGGGGCACCTATGCTTATTTTAAAATGCCTTTTGGTCTAACCAATGTAGGTTCTACTTTTGAAAGAGCCATGGATATGGTGTTTCAACATGTGTTTAAACACTTATTATTAGTCTAATTAGATGATATCAAAATGTTTTCAATACATTAAAGAGACTATTTTAGTCACCTTGAGCAGGTATTTTAGAAATACAGGGAATATGGTATTTCCTAAATCAAAATAAATGTTTCTTTTCCACTGATCAGGGAAAACTTCTTCGACACATTGTCTCAAAGGATGGCTTGGTCATTGATCCTACAAGAGTAAAATATATCTTGTCCATGTCCCACATCCCAATCACAAGAAGGGATTACAGATTTTCTTAGGCACAATTAAATTTTGTAATTCCAAATCTTGCTTCTTTGGTAAAGCCTCTTACCTCTATGCTTAAGAAAAATATAGTTTTCAAATAGACCAAATAATGTACGAATAGCTTTGAGGCTATCAAATAAGAGATTTCTCAAGCTCCCACTCTTTTCAATCCTAATTATGATAAGGATTTCATTCTTTATACTTTTGGAGGTGAAGCATGTATATCATCTATCCTAACCCAACTAAATAAAGAAAATATAGAGAAACCCATTTCCTTCTTTAGTGAAAGGCTTAAAGATTATGAGGTCAAGTACAACTATGTTGACATGAAAGCTCTTGTTTCTATTGGGGAATTTTAAAAAAATAGGCACATGTTATTTAACAAAAAGATACAACTAATGGTGTCCCATATTATTTTTAAATATTTCATGTTGAACAAAGATATCAATGAAAAAAGGGTTGGATAGATCACCAAGGTGATGTAGTATGATGTTGGCATCAAAATCATCAAGCTAGTGAGATTCAAAGGGTTGTGTGATCAACTTGTCTCTACACTTGAGAATCTTGTAGAGGTTTCCCTTCTATTATAAGAACACCAAGAACCCAACATTTATGCCCATAATAGCTAGGTAAATTATATGACCACATTTTTTAGGAAGGTAGGTATCCTCTAGGTCTAGATAGGACCAAAAGAAGAGACTTTAGATTACAGTCAATTCCCTATGTCATATTGGATGGCATACTTTACAAAAAATATTTTAGTGGTGTCTGATGAAGGTGCATAGAGGTTGGTAAAGTTAACAAAATTCTAAAATAATTCCATGATAGCCCTTCAAGTGGCCATTTTTCTACAAGGACCACTTCTGCAAAGATCATGATGGCTAGCTATTATTGGCCCACCTTGTTCAATGATTATCAAAAATGGGTGAGAAATTGCGAAAGGTTTCTATTCTTTTCTATAAATAAAAGGTTGGCTTCCCTCCCTCTTTACCCCATTCTGGCTGATCAACCTTCTACACAATGGGGTTTGGATTTTATCGACATGATAAATCCACCATCAAATATTGGTCATAAATGGATTTTAATAGCCAAATACTACTTTACCAAGTGGATAGAGGTATTTTACTTGAAGCATGTCATTGATGCTTGAATTTTGGAATTCCTCGATGGAACTATTACAATATTTGGCACTCCTACGATCGTTTAAGATAATGCAAAGGATTTTACTAGTGCTCAGATCTTTGTTTTGGAAACTAGGCATGGAATTTAGTTCAAGACCTCATCTAATTATTATCTTGAGGGTGGGTAATGTCTTGGATGATTCTTCAAATAAAAATCTCATCAAGATTATCAAGCAGACCATTAAGGATAATCAAAGAGTCTAGCATAGAAAACTAAAGACAACCCTTTGTGGTAATAGAATTACTCCTAAAAGAGAAATTGGTAACTCTCCTTCCATTCTAGTTTATGGAAGAGAGGAAAGGTTACCATTATCATTGGATCTTCCTTCTCTTGATTTGGCACATAAAATAGAGTTAGAAGGAAACTATGCTATGATAGTAAGGTTGGCTAAGATTTTGGAACTGGAGGGGACAAGGAATAAATCTATGCAAGTCATAGAAACTCATCAAGCACATGTCAAAAGAAATTTTAACAAAAAGGTAGTCCATAGGTTGTTCCAAGAGGGAGGTCTAGTGCTCAAATGGGATGTAGATAGAGATAAAGATGGAATACATTCCAAATTTGATGCTATTTATAGTTCCATATGTCATTTATAGCTACAAGGAGGCCAATGCAATCCATCTTTCTAGGTCAAATGGTGATGTTCTTCAAATATTAGTCAATGGGATTCATCTTAAACCTTATTTCTGATGATTTTTGAGTGTCAGGTACATATTTTAAATATCTTACTTTCCATGAAGTTCTTTTGGACACCCTGTAGTCTCCTTAAGGGAATGTACGTTCTATATTTCTTACTTTTTTCCAAGTGTAGGCCTGCACATGTTTTGTTTTACCCTTGGGAGGCCTATTTTTGTAAATCCCCTTAAATAGTTTGTGCCCAATAGAATAATAAGGCCTCTAGATTGCATGATTAGTAAGCAATCATCCTACAAAAGTTGCCAAAAATGTTGACATTTCATGCCACCCTTTGATGACCCATCATTGATAACCAATCTAAGAGATCCTACATGGGCCATCTTGCATGAATTATCCTTGAAGGATCCTAAATTTTGGTAAGTCCTAAGTTTCAGGCTTTCATTTTTTCACTTACCTCTCTACTCATACACCTTCTCCATCGCTCTAACTCTTTCTTCTTTGACCTTCTATTTTTCACCAAGTGTTTCAAGTTTTGGCCTTTGGCCTTACCCTTTAACCCTTACTACTCTCTCATTGCAAGCCTTAAGCTCATCTTCTAACCCTTGAAAATTTGATGAAGCCTTCATCATTTTTCTTAATACTTCACTTTTTGGTATTTTAATTAAGTGTCGATATTTTCTCTTACCTTTTATCGCTTCATTTCAATAGCATGTAGCCCTTCCTCCTTACTCTCAACCCCTAATTTCACCTTATTTTTTGGCGATTAGGTCTTCCTTCTTCTCCTTTCTCTTGAAGTCCTAATCAAATTTTCCTTGAAATTTTACTAAGTATAAAAATTGTCAGACTTAAGAGTTTATCCTTCCCTCTTTTTTTTTACATTCTTTTTGGTAAGAGGTGTCTCTTCCCTTTGAACCCCGATTGCTTCCTTTAGACTTTGTCCTCTAGTCTTCCCTTTTACCCTTTTTACATTTTTTCATAAGTTGTAAGACTCCTCCTTGACCTCTAAAGCCCAAAAGGATGACCTTTATGGACTTCATGGTTAGCTCTTGTTTCTTTCTTCCTTATTCCTTCGTCTAAGCATACAGTATGTGGTATGCCCAAAGCTTGATCCCTGATGTTTTGATTCCATTGATGTGAAAATAGTATAAATAAATATTGACACCTAATTTATTATGAGGGCTACTCTTTTTTGAAGTTCCAAACCATTTAATAATGCAAAGGTTTCATTTTGAGCTTAACACCTTGACCTTTCCATGAATTTTGTGTGTTTTCTAGGTAATTCCATTAATGCTTGAAACACTTCCTCGACTACCTATTTTAAATTTTGGGCTTTGAGAACAACATTAAATACATTCTCTAACTTCTACAAGTGGATTTTGTGGTACGCATACTCATTTATTATTGTTTCTTTGTCCCTTTTGATGGATTTATTGCCATATCCTTGATTTTATGGGGGAATTTGGACACACTTCAAGAAAAAATTCACTACTAGGCATGGCATGCAAGATGTTTTTTCTCTAGGCTCTCTTTTTGGCATAAATTTTATGAGAAAATATTTCCTTGATTAGATCTCCTTGACTGCTAAGCCTAGTTGGGTTAGGATTTGAGTTACATTCATCCAAGTTATGCTTGATCTATAATAGCAACACTTGTATTCATTTTAGGGGTTCTTATTTTGAGCTCCTCTCATATTTTTTCTTTTGAAAACACTATATCTATACTATCTTCCATTGCAAACTGTAGCTATTGTCATAGCTATTTCTTGCATGTTTGAGTAAATATTCTTACCTTCATATATGAATGTGTGTTTTAGTTTATTTTTTGGTGTATTGAGAAATATTAAGAAAATAATGAACAATTTTTATCTTTGTTTATCACCTCTTTTTCCATTTCATGTTCTTTTTATATCCCTTTTCCTTATGAGATGTTATAATAGAGTGGTGATAGGTTTTCATGTGTTAGGTTACAACGACACCTTTTTAGTTAGATTAGAAGAGGAGGTCAACCTTCTTTAGAGATTCAACTTAATTCAAACAAGGTCTCACACCTTGAGGTTGTTTCCATTTTTTCATTAGAACACTAAACTCTTTGTTCAGTAGGGTCCATTTTTATGTGACAACACTCTCTTAAACCCTAATGATGTTATGGTATTTTTTAATTTCAATGTTTAAACTATGATAGAGATGTTGTGTACATTAGCCTAATATTTTTCTTAAAAAAAATCCTAAATTCATACTATAAAAAAAGTGTCCTTAAATTATTACATATATATATAATTATTTTACTGAGTTAGGAATGTATATTAAAAACAATTATATAATTTATATAGAATAGATTAATATGAATATGAAATCAAATATTAATGTGTAAATTGAATTAACCTTTAGTATATAAAAGTTAACTCATGTAAGGGAAATTATTTGTATAGGGTATAATCTATGTAATCCTAAATTTTACATAGAAGATCTTACCTTATCTCATTTCTAGGAAAATCAAATAGATTCACACAATATTATTATAGAATGAAATATAAGGGTTTTAATAAAATTATTTAATTGAATTTTAAATTTCGTTAAGCAAAATAAATTAGTGCCTTTGTAAAACCTTTTACCATAGAGGCTAATTTTAATTGCATTAAGTGAGCAGGTTTATCAAGGAACATTAAGAGTGTATTTTTACAAGCTAATTTTGTTAGATGCACAAAAAAATTGAGAGGGAAGGAAATTAGTTGTGCATTAAAACATTCAATCTCTCATTTTATTTCAAACCCTTATCAATATTTAAAACCTCATTAAACAATAGCGGAAGGTAAAAATGTGAAACAAAAACATAAACACAACCATACACAAGAGAACACAAGATTTACATGTGGTGGAACCTTCAAAATTTCATTTTCCACTGATCTAATAGCTTTACTTGCATGGCTTCTTGGTTTAAAATGATACAATGGTTTAGGGTTTTATGCTATAGGTTTGGTTTTCCTTGTCATATTTTCTTTCCTTCTTAATCCTTATTCTTTTGGTCTAATTTCCCGTTGACCTACTATGATCGGTTTTAGGTCATTTAAAAACAACTTAAGTCTTTGGTACCCATGTTCGAATGGTCCCTTATGTCTAGAGTTACCATCTCACACCTATATTAAAATATTTTCCCCATGGAATTATTCTCCTATGGTTGAGCTCCATTTTATTCATCCATTGTCCTAAGTCTTTATCATGGGCAAGATCCTATGTCTATCCTCCTCATGGTCCTAGGTGATCCCCCTTTAAAAAAACTTATGAGCGCATGCAATTTTTTCTTATTTAAGTCATGGCCTATCTCTCAGTGTATCACCTATTGTGCATTACTTCATGACCTCTAGCCTTTTATTGGTGATGAGTGATAGATTTTCTCCTTTGTATCGTGGTTTTTCTTTGCATTGCGGGTAGGTAAAGGACCTAAAGTTTTATATTAGTGATACATGATTTGAAATCATTTTCTTTGTATCACTATCAGTTCTTGTATTTCTAATTTCTTTAATTCTCTAAGTTGGTGATGTGTGATAACACTTTAGCCCTTTGTATCACTAGCTCATCGCCCATTGTGCATTGTCTCCTGCTATCCATTTTCCTATTGGCAAGGAGTGATGAGATTTGTATCTCTATTATTTCAAATAATTGTATTTCTAATCTATTTGCTACTAGGAGTGAATCCCACCATAACCATTGATCCTATAGCTAGGACACATGACTAAATCTTCAATTATCACTACTTTTCTTCCATCACTAGTGTGATTCAACTATTGAAAGGTGAATCAGTGATGAACGATGGAGAATGATAATACAAGTTCTCATCACTGGGGTCCAAGGCATCACTAGAAATCCCTTCAAAAGGAATTTCCCATTAGTGATGAGTGATAAAGGAAGCAATGGAAGACGATCTAATCTGATAGTCATGATTTCATCACATGTGTTGCTCACATCATTGATGGTGTATGCGAAGGAAAATGAATATCGATGATGAGTGATGAAGAGTTAAGCATTATATCCATCACTTCATCCTCAAGAATCGTGGTTACATTTTGAAGCATGGAGAACACATTGGTGATGAGTGATGGGGGAATTAGGGATATTCAATAGAATATTCCTCCCATCTCTGGTTTCTTTTGCATTGTAGATCCTTTTAGGGAGGTAAAGGACGAAGTAGTGATGAGCAATGGTCTCAAATAAAAAATTGATAAAAGGAAAAATTCCAATGTGGAAACATCAAGGGACATCATTGAAAGAAAAAGGGGATAAAGTGTGAATAAACTGTTGTAATGATAATGATGTTGTTTGGAAGGCAAGAAAAAATCTTCATCGAAAGATAGAAACTATTTTGTCCCATGTTTTATCCCTCCCTTGAATGAAAAATGTAACTATAATGATCAAATAGGAATTGGACATCTATGCATTATGTCTTGAGGCTTGTTTTTCTCCTTCATTTCTATAAGAAGGAATTCATGGCTAGTAATATGGGTTTCAATTTTTAGGAAGGCTCTTAGCTTTAGGTTTTGGACATGAAAGAGGCTATGTGCTGTAATTTTTCAATGCTAAGGGTAAAGTTCCATATGTTGTGAGTCCATATATTGCAATGCTCCTGTAACTTGAATGCACATATATGAATGCACACTATTATTTTATTTTCTCCACATTTGGGATATAACACCTTTTGAACTGAAATAAAAAGGTTATTGAGGTTTTTCAAACACATATGTTGTTTGAGTTGTCTATTTGTTTGCTTTCCATTCAAGGAGTGCTGTAAATTATTATAAGTAGGTAATGAGTGTATTATATTTTCAGATGAATTACTAAGTATGATTTCATGACATGCTTAAGTAGACATTTCTATCATAATGTGATGGAACCGTGAAGGTCATCAAGATTTATTTTATAGTATTATGATATTATGTGCATCATATGCAACTCTGTAGCCCCAGAAAATAAATGATCTTGCATTGTTATATTTCCCCATCCTCATAAATAATCTTTAATTTCAGACAACCTTTAAATGCTCTTTTTCTATGATTTTTTTGTGTAGTGTAGAAAATTTTATGCTCTTAAAAGAGATGCAATTTCACACTTAATTTGGACCTATTTTGGAACCCTTGAATTAAAAACCCTTTAAAATCAGCATTAAAAGGCCCCTAAGACCCATTATTTTTTATCTCAAGGTTATTTCAGCTAAAAATTTGACAAAATCATTTAAAACATCACAAATCCCAAAAATCGACATCAAAAGTTGGACTCATTCACCACCTTAGGAAAATAAGCCCCCCTAGGTGGGACCCATTTGCCACCTTGGGTGAATGAGTCCCATTTGGGGCTTTTTTCAAATTTGAGCAAGAAAATCACCTTTTTAATTCAAATTTTTGGTTGTTGTTGGCCTTTGAGATCTGAATAATGGTAAATTAGGTATTAATTCCTATATAAGCAAGTTTATAAGTCAATTTATCATATAAGCAAGAATTCTCAAGAGAAATTTCAAGATTCAAGCATTCAAATTCTTCAAGCATTCTTTCACAAGAGCATTCAAGTTTTAAAAGCAAGCAAAGTTGAAGTTTTGGAGCAACATTAAAGTGTATTGGTAGGTATTAAAGCTCACTTTCATTCAAGATATATCATTTTCAAGGGTTGATCATAGTTGTCTATGGTGAATCATGATGGATTCTAGGTTAGGGAGATGCAACTAGCCATCAATCCAAGCCTAATGACTTATTTCCTTAGTGATTCCATCCTCTATTATCACTCTACATTCATCCTAAGGAAGGTATAAGCATTATTAAGGCTCATTCAGGTGATTAGAGATATCTCAAAGTGAATCATTCATTTTCATTTTTCATTCATGCATCTCATTCTTACACATTAGAATAGGGTTGCATTATGTTTCATAATTCCTAGTATTAAAAACACTTAAGGCTAGGGTTTGCAGTCCTATTTACATGCAAATTTCATTATTTACATTAATTTTTAATTACCAAACTATGGGTTTTACAGAGGAAAACTCCCATAAGTAGTTCAAGTATATATCTTCTTGTGCCCTATCTTTTCACTAATTTGGATCCGAAAATCAATTTTGAAGAAAAGAGTATGTGTTGAAGTGCAGGCCTGAACTTTGAATTCCTAAAAAAATGGAATGGGACTGATTTTCTAGAAGTGGTGAATGATTCCAACTACATGTGATTTTTTAGAATTTTTGTAGATTCGGATACCCTTTTGTTAGAAATATGTTCTTGTGCAAAAACCTAGATTTGGGATTGATTCACTGAGATTCGTGAATGAGTCCTAGTTGGTTAAAATTTTATATTTTTCACTATTTCTGATTTCATCTAGTTCTTCTTCAGATTCCCAAGTGCATACAATTAATCTTACAACTTTTTTTTTGTTTTATATACATTTTTAGGTCACTTAGTTAAGGTTTTCATTGAATTAGGGTTTAGCATTTCATCTTGCATTGCATTTTTCTTTCCAAACCCTAATTGTGTGGTGAACCCATCATTATTTACATTCAACCCCTAGGAAAAGCCTATTTCAAGATCTCTTTCTCCTTTGTATTGAGATCTCTAGGGTTTTTTCTTGAATGAGAGAGAGTGGAGATTGTCATTCTAGGTCCTCAACCCTAGAAAAGCATACAATTTTCCACATTTCATTTTTGTGAACCTACATTTAGAACATCATAATTTTGTTTTGGAGTGCATTATCATCCTAGATCTTGCTTTCATTAACATTGCATTAGGGTTTGAATTTTTTAATTGACATTCTAGCGTTTCAAATTTTGCATTAGTGAAAGTTCATATAACTTGTAGTTTTTCATCCCATTTCATTGCAAATCAAACAAAATCTAGATTTTCACGTAGAATTTGCAACATACAAAATCAAAAGCATAAAAATCAATTGAAAAATTATAAAAAGCTTTGAAAAAATCCCCATTGGGACTCATTTGCCACATTGGACGAATTAGTCCCAGTAAAAATTTTGCACGATGTTTTCCAAAATTTAAAATCCTAGTTTTAGGCTTCTATGTATAGTTAAAATCTTTCTATTTCAGTTTTCATCACTTCTATTACATTCAAAGCATTCGAATTATCATAGTTTACATTCATCACAATTGTGGATAGAACTAGCTTCTTCCACTTTTCAATTTCAGCATTAGTTCATAAGTCAATTATATTAGGAGTATATTTGGAATTCATTAGAAAATAAAAACAAAAAACCATCTATTAACTTATGAGCCACTTGGAGAAAGTATAGCTATATGAATATGTCAAATCTCTTTTTCCAAGTTAACCTAACCCTCAAGCCTTTTAGTAGTGATCAATTTGACATGTTAGATGAATCCCTTGAGGATTTCATCTCACAAATTTCATCCACTAAGGCTTGTTATGAAAAACCAAAACCAAGAGTTAATATAATTCAACCCCATCTTATCCTTTACCCACCTATATGCAAAAATCAAACACAGAGAAAACCTATTTACACTCTTGAACCACCTAAATTTTTTTGTTTGCAACAATCAACTCATAATACCATTGCTCATATGTACAACACTCAAAAAAAATTTCAACCAAAAGAACCAACTCCAAAAACCTTACCTTTGCCTAATCCATTTTTCCTAGTGCTCCTTATTTAACTTCTCATGGTGGAAAGGAGTATAATATTGTTGAACAACTTAATAATACACCTACAAAGATATCCCTATGGGACCTAATTTAGAATTCACCTAATTATCACACCATCCTTCAAACAACTTTACAACTAGTGGTTCACCCTGGTACAAATGCAAATGATGCAACAACTCTAATACAAGGAATGAATACATTTAATATATTACCTTCCATCAACATGAGTTGCCTTCTTTGGAATTGAGAAAGAAAAATGATGCCATCATGATAATAGCCATCTTTAATAAATTGGAAATAAAGAGAACCCTTGTTGACAATGGTTCTACCAAGTTAATGTATGTATTATCACACTTTTGGATAAACTTGGTGTGGATAAGTCAAAAATTCAACCTAATTCCTTTTCAATTCATGGATTTTATAACATAGGCAAAAAACCATTGGGTGTGATTAATTTACCTATTACAGCTGGAAAACCAACCTTCCAGACCCTTATTCATGTAATTCTCAATAATCTTTCATATAATCTTCTTTTAGGGTGACCTTGGATTCATGAAATGCATGGAGTTCTTTCAACCCTTCATCATATAATGAAGTATGTCTACAATAATAAGGTATATCAAATTGAAATAGACCTTGAACCTGAAAGTTTCCTATAAGTTGAAAAAGGAATGACAAGTCCTCTAAACACATTGATTCCAACATTAAACATAGAACCTATGAAAATGGAAAAACAAGCTATTGAAACAGTTTCAAAATTATTAGATCATGATTGGAGTTCATTGGAGTTCACACCTTCACTTATGGGAGAGTACAAAATCACAAGTAAAGGAGATGAAATGCAAAAACAACCAATGGTGATGTCAATGCAAAATTCAATAGAATAGTCACAAGCATCTACCTCACCAACTTTAGCAGAAGATACAAGCTATACAATCAACTTTGATGAGAGGTTATCAACAACCACCAAAATTGAAAGACTTTACGGGAAAGGCTATGAGTTTTAATGGAAAATGATGTGGCAAGAAAGATCAAGGTATTCATGTTCCTATTGAACCTAATATAGAATAAACAAAAAGTGGTTTGGGATATTTCCCTTATAAGATTATGCAAGTGATGAAGAGACCATCACTAAAAATCAAAATCATTATGTGTAATCCTAAAACAACCCTCACCTGAATTGGTCGATACAACTTTTAAAGAATCATTGGAGTTTTTCAAAGATGATGAAGCCTTGAAAGAAATACTAGAAGTTTAAGACAAACCATTTACTCCTCCTTAAAAGAGACAAGTGACATGTGGTATGATTAGTACCAAGAAAATAGATGGTGAAGAAAAAAGTAGTGAAGTTGACATGAACAAAGAAGAATACAACCTTGAATTTCTGAAACAAAATGTGCTTCCTTTAGGAGATACCATGGATATACTGATCGATATTAATAATGAAGAAAAAATGATTAAGATAGGAAAGTGCCTTGATTATTATGAAAAAGAGGACCATGCAACTTTATTTCATGAATTTCTTGAACTTTTTACTTGGACTTATTCAGATATGCCGAGAATTGACCAAAAATTGTGACACATAGTATAGTCCTTGCTGAAAATGTTAAGCTCGTTAGACAAAATATTTGAAAAATGAACCTTAAGATAGCTTTATTAGTTAAAAATTAGATTAAAAAACTCTTTGAAGAGATAGTTTTATAATACCTATAGTTTATTCTCCTTATATCTCAAACATAGTTACAGTCACAAAACATGACAATCATATTAGGATGTGTACATTTTTTTGTGATTTGAATAAATAGTCTTTGGAAGATGAATTCCCCCTTCCTAATATTGACATGATAGTAGATTCGACTTTGGAACATGCTTTTTTGTCATTCATGGATTGGTTTTCTAGATATAATCAAATATTTATCAACCCTCAAGACCAATATAAAACATTTACAATAGCTTGGGGAAATGTTTTTTGGGTAATGATTCCTTTTGGATTGAATAATGCAGGTGTAACATATCAATGAGAAATGAAATTGATATTTTACGATTACATACATAAGATTTTGTGAGACTATGTTCATGATATTCTAGGCCAAATATTTAACAAGGCAAGACAATGTGAATGTCCTTCAATAAATCTTTGAGCGAATGCAAAAATACATGAGATTGAATCCAAAAAAGTGTGTCTTTGGTGTAGATAGTGGAAAAATTCTAGTTTTTATCGTATTTCATAGAGTCATCGAGGTGGGCACAAATAAAATTAATGTTATTGTTAAAATGCTACCTCCTAGAAGTACCTCTCAATTGTGCACATTACAACGAAGAATTCAAGCTATTTGTCATTTTGTAGCATCTTTAGTTGATCGAGCATTACCATTTACACCTCTCCTCAAGAAGGATGTGCACTTTGAATTGAACAAGGATTGTAAGTAGGATTTTGAGAGTTTGAAGGATTACATTGCAACTCCACCCATTTGACAACCCACTATGAAAAAAAACCATTCATCCTATATACAACAACATCAACCCATTCTCTTGCATCATTGTTGGCTCAACAAGATGAAAAGGGTAAAGAACATCCTGTTTATTACATTAGTTGAACCTTGATTGATTACGAGAAGCGATACACAATGATAGAGAAATAATATTTGGCTCTTGTATTCGATAAAAGTAAATTGAGACATTACTTACTGAATGTAGAAATACATGTGATGACGAAATTTGATCCTCTAAAATATATTTTCAATAAAATAGATTTATCAGGATGCTTGACTAAATGGGTTATGTTAATAGAGTTAGACCTTAAATTTGTTTCACAAAAATCAATTAAAGGACAAGCCTTAACTGACTAGTTAGTAGATGCTACCTTACCCTTGGAATTACCTAATGTAGAAACATTTTTTTGATGAGAATGTGTGGACTATTCAAAAAAATTCAATGCAACATGGGAATTATACTTTTATGGATCTAAGTGTAGAACAAGCTCTGGCACCAGGGTTATAATAGTATCGCCCATAGGAAATACTATTCCCTTATCATGTCGCTTAAAATTCCTACGCACCAACAACATGACGAAATATGAAGTATTAATTAATGATTTGTACACTATTTTATCTTTATGAGTTTGAAATATTAAGATACTTAATGATTTCCAATTATTCATTAAGAAAATAAATGGGACATATCAAGCAAATCATGAAAAATTAGTGAAATACAAGGATCTCATAATGAATTTTTTAGAGAAGTTTGAATCATTTATGATTGACAACGTCCCACAAAAGGATAATGGACATGTAGATGCAATGGCAAGTGTAACTTATCTTATATCACATCAATATCCTTCAAAGGATTTCACATTTATTATCCATCCAATTATGAAACCATCAATAAAATCCAAAACCGAAGAAGTATTAACAAAAAATATGGGAGGCTCTAGTGAATGGTATACACTGATATTCAATATTTAAAAGAAGGTACCTTTACTAAGCCAACAACTAAAAATACTCGAGATCATCTTCACAAAATCACAACTAAGTATATAATTATCGCCGACATATTATATAGAATATCCTTTAATGGAATTTTACTTAGATGTCTTAAAGAATCTAAAATCCCCATAGCACTTTATGAAGCTCATATAGGTGCCTGTGGAGTTCATTTTGGAGGAAGATCATTAGTTCAAAAAATTGTTTCCATGGGATACTACTGGAGACATATGTAAAAATATTGCTTTGAATATGTTAAGAGATGTCACAAATTTCAAGAACATAGAAATTTGATTCATGCTCTTGGTTTTGAGCTTCGAGCCTAAATTCCTATTTGGCCATTCTCAGTATGGGGTCTCCAGGATCTGATTTAAAAAATATCACCACCTTCCTCCGTCAGACATACTTTTATAATTACCACAATAGATTATTTCACAAAATGGGTAGACACTATCCCTCTTGTATCAACAACTACCAATCTGATATGTCATTTCATATTGAAACACATTATTGCTCACTTTGGACTACCTTCAACATTAGTTTCTGATAATGGTACACCATTTAAGAATAATGACTTGAAGAATTTCCTAGAAACATTTAATATCCAACATCACTTTTCAACACCTTACTACCCGCAATCTAATGTTCAAGTTGAATTTAATAATAAGAGGCTAGAGAAAATTATAAGACAATAAACAAACACAATAAGGATTGGTACACACAATTGATGTATGCATTGTGGGATTACCATACTAGTATCTAAAACTCCATTGGGACTACTCCTTATAACCTTGTTTATGGCACTAAGGTGATTATGCCCTTGGAGTTATAAATCCCCACATCAAGGATTGCTCTTCAAGGACTTATTGATGACAACACTTATAAATAACAATAATTGCATCTCCTTGAGATGCTTGATGAACAACACATTAATGCTCTTGACCATATCCAAGCTTATGATAGAAAATTGAAATGTATTCAAAGTGATCATGTCATCCCTCTTGCATTCAAAAAAATTGATTTGGTTTTATTTAAAAATCAACATAATGTTATGTTGACCTAACTGAAAAAGGAAAATTTAGTCCTAACTGGTTAGGAATTTATCTAATTAGTTAAATTTATGGGTTTGGTGCATACACGTTAACATAAATTGATGGAATCTATGCCAATATTATGTCTGATCTTCTCGAATAGTGTGAATTATAAAGGAGCGGTGTTATAGTTAGTGGATAATATTCTATATTCTCTTTCATTGCTTCACTCTTAACACACAATTATTTGTGTGTCTTGAATACTACAATGATTATTTAATTCATTTTAAATGATTACTTTAGGTTTCATGCTATTTGAGGTCATCTTGTATGTTGTGTTTGATTAGATAATTATATGCATTTAATATTCTTTAATTAGATCATAGGAGCATTTAATTTAACACAATATACTTAATCACAATGTTGCATCGAAGAGAAACTAGAATAAGTTTTAACTAGATCACATAAAACATGTTAAATCATGCAGACATTCATTAAATAGTCTTACAAGGATTATTTAATCACATTGCCATTTAACATTAAACACATAAACACAAGTAATAAAAAATCAAATGATCATATATATATACACATATATCAAAGTTTTATGTACATGTCAGCAATATATACAATGCTTATGAGGTCTGTGACTCTTAGATTCCTCAAGATCTGGTGCTCGCATCTGTCTAGAGGTGATTTGTCAAGATACGATGGTATGTGATCATGATCCGAAGTTGATTAGTGCATCAAGAGAAAACAATAACCTTGTACCTATCCAAGGGCTTCACAATGCTCCCCTACTAGCTGATCTATCTTTGTCTATAGTCTAGCTACCTCTAACTGTAGTCTCTCAAAATTTGTGGGGGTTCAAGATGAGTGGTCATCCTAGGAAGCCTTGGCTTGGTGGATGCACCTCCTAGGAATCTTATTATGCTACCCATAGTCTGGCGTATGGCCTGAAGAAATCTGGATCTCGCTTCATGATGGGTGGGGGCACATAGTCTATATAAGTGGCCTCCTCTTAAACTAATGGAGGCACTATCTCAAAATCCACCTGATGATAGAGATCATGAAGATATCTCACAACTCCTACAAGATAGAAATTATAAATAAAATTAGTAAACGTCATGATATATATATGGACATAAAATTAAAGCATAAAGCATAAGCATAAGCATAAGCATAAGCATAAAGCATGACAATAAACAAAATATCATCACATAGCTCTCTCACTAGTTGTGTGAAGACAACCTTGTCATGTGTAGGAGGCATGGAGGATGTGCTAGCCTCTCCAGGACTATAGGTACTAGTATCTATTGCAACTATTGATTGTAATCTAGTAACATGAATAAGAGATGGCTCTCCCCACTCATGGCCTATTGGATCTTCATCTATTGCCTTACCACCCTCACTCATCCATTACTCCTCTTCCTCATCCTCCTCCTCATCATCCTCCTCATTCTCCTCATCATCATCCTCCTCTTGGCCATCATAATCAAGATATGTAGCCTCATCATACTGCTCATCTATCACATATGTGAATGTGTGTAGCCCTAAATCATGTCTCCTAAGCCCTATCTTCCTCATTTTCTCCCTCATGTAGGAGTGGCCCTACATCACCTAATGGATTTTCTATCAAGAATATGGGAGCTGACCATGATGCTTCCCACCTCTCCTCATAGGCATCTGTGGTATCAATGTCATCAAAATCAAAGAATAGAGGCATATCCTCATCATCATCATCAAATTCATTGTAGAAAAAATTATTGGTAGTGAACCATCTAGCATCATTAGGTCTTCAAGCACTTTGTACTGATATACTGAAATGGGGTCATGCCTTGGGTGCTATATGGACTTGACCAAACTGTCACATGACATGATCATAGTAGAAAGGTTGTACTATGTAATCATGTCTTCCAATAAATAACCTATCCATCTATAATCTCCTCATCTAATGAGTCTCATCTGACCACTGTGGAATAAGTTGGTAATGTCTCCAAATGATCTCCTCCTTATCTAGACAGTCGAATCGGGCTCTCAAAAAATGTAAGTCACCATATTGACATAATTATCGCAATGGATAGGTGAATTCCTGAGGATACCCTAGGGCTGATACACATAGAAATCCTATCAGTTTGGTGCATGTGATATGCTCCAAGAACCACACTTGCAATAGCATACAGTGTACCATACTGTCGATCTCTCGAAATGAAAATAACCCAAGATCATAATTGTATAGGAGTAAATTTGCACCCCTTATGAAAATTCCCCCTTTACACATCCTCACCTTAGAAAACCAAATCCGAAGGAGAAATTACACATAATCCTATTGCCTTCATTCCTTTTGGTGTTTGATTTGTGTGTCGATAGAATAATAACTATCGGGGACACCCATGCAATGCGCAAACATCCACATGGCACACTTATGTTCTTGGGAAATTCTCGTAGTTGGAGCCTACAGATGCATTACACTTCCCATTGCAAGTCAATTTTTAATGCCCTCTTCAACCAACCGATCTAAATATGGTTGATTTACTTCATCTCTACTTCAAATTCATCCCTTCTTCATTCATTTTGGGTCTCTCTTGGTAATTCATTTCTTCAAAAACTCTAAGAATTTAGTCCATCATTCTCAAGAATCACTTTGCACTCCATAAACTCCGTAGAGAAAGTGTAGAAAAAACACCATTAAAAAAGAGGCTTGAGTCCTCTCATTCTCTCCCCCATTGGCTAGTGAACTCTTGGTGGAGGTGGTAAGCTTTCTACTCCTCTCCTCTATGATTTGGTTAGGTAGCATAACACTATTTTGTAGTGTTTTTGTGTTTTTTCATTCATTTCATGCTTTATCAAACTTTTCTCTATTATCATTATCTTGGTTGTCTATGGAGGTGGAAACACCAAAATGGGGATTTGACTAAAGCAGACCCCTATGCAGCCCCCCAGTAATTTTCCTCTCTTGTGTGCAGGTGGAAGTATTATTGGAGCTAGTTGGTGAACAAGCACTTTTGTGAGATCATTCTTGCCACCCTCACTCTTGTGCATTTACTTTATCACATTCATGCATACTTTGTTTATATTATAGTGTTATTTGGCATTTCAAAAATAGCTAGATAGGTTGTTACTCTATTTTATTTTGTTGAAACTTTTCTCTTTAGTCCTCTCATCGTATGGACACTAACACACCTAGGATATGCCAGTGCACCACACTATCATCCTAGAGCTGCAGTTTCATCCACGGATAGAGAGCTCCCTAAGACACATTGTTGACCTTGAAAACTGACTCACCTAGCCCTATTTGAAGTCTCAAGTCTACAGAGTGATCGAAGGACCTTATATTCCTCATAATTCTCATCTCGTGTTTCCTAACACTCCCTTAAGTTGAGGTAAGTTAGGGCATCCTTTTATCTTGGCCCTCCTTGCCTTGGGGCCTTGACGTGGTTGGTCCCCCTCTCTTAAATTTTTGTCAAAATTGACATGAACCATTTTGGTTCCATTTTACAATAATGAAAGCTCCTTTCCTTGTATTCTAGGAGTGTTGTAGGTGAGTGTGTTGTGAGGATTTTTCCTTACAACCCAACTTGTGACCCCTAGTAGGTGTAGTTGGAAGGTTCCAAAGGTATTGTGTAATGAAACCTTAATTGGGTCACTACCTTGTCCTATACCCTTTAGGAGGCTCTATGAAAGTGTCATTTACTGTGTTTAATGGTCTTTTCTCTGCATCGACCTATTCTCTCTATGCAACCTATGAATAGTGGTACTAGCATAAATTTCACTTCACAAGACTTGCTGATGGGCTTTAACAGAGAACTATCTCCTCTTTACATTCCTACATGAATCAATGGGAATAGTGTGGGAGGTGTTCTCATTGATCCAATGTCTCAAGTAAACATTATAATTGAGGAGATCATGTTAATCAAATTTTTGCATAAATATGGATACAATGCAATTGTGAGTACCATCCATATGCACGATGGATTGTCCATACCTCCTCTAGGTAGTATTGACACAACTGTAATATAGAAATGGACACTTGATTATCATGGACTATGGAAAGTATATTATTTTAATGGTATTGTCCTGTCGGTTCTCATTGGACCTAAGTCCGTGAACCTTATGTTTGACATTATCTTGAGGTTTGAACTCTTTAGAGTGAAGCTAGGTATCACCTAGCTGATAGCTACGAATGTGGTTCCTTCGGTTGTACATAAATGTTTCAAATTCACTCATGAGGATTTCGTGCATGTGATTCATGACACTTGCTATAGACCACCAGTTGTGTATGGTAGTTACTCCTTAGATTAATTTTGGCATGCACCCATTGTTCCTCTCCCACCTAGAAAGGACTTATTATATCACACATATCAAAATTACAAGAAATGGAATTCTAGTTCAAAAGTGAGATACCCTCCTTCACCTTATGCTATTTCACATAGGGCTTGCTTCAATTCTGATAGTGATGTCACTAATGCACATAGAAGGGAAGAAGAGAACTAGTCATGATTTCCTCCTTTTGCCTCTCCCACTATTTACCTTGATGCTTCCTCTTGCTTTACTATGGTGTCATTTGCTTCTGCCTCATGTCTGCGATATTATCCTATGGTGCTCACTTGGTGAAGGCCCAAGTATCCTACATTCGAGATTCTTGCCCTACCCACAGAGCCTAGCTCATTCGGTACAGTAGGAATAAATCCTCCATGGGGAATCCTCTATGTCTCAACCTCCATGGCCTCTTATTGCTTGTTCTCCTAAAGCAGTGAATGGAAAAAGGCCCACTATCGAGGTGTTAGAGCCAATTCCCCCTATTATTTATGAACTTTCTCCTCGTACTCCCATTCAAGAGTCTATCCCTCAACTTGAAACAATTATGGAGGACACTGCCATGGATGAGTAAGAGCCTTCCATTCATTTGCGACCTTCGGTCTCTAGTTCAAAGAGTCACATAAATTTCCTTGTGTGTGAGCACAATCATTGGGAAAAGGCTCTCCTGGCTAAGCAGACCAACTTATAGAGGAAGGAAGAGGAGATGATCACCCCTGTATCAAGACCTCATGCCCTGTCCTCCTCTCTACTCCCCTATATTTCCATTCAAACTTTTTTTGTATAACTTCTGGCTTCTGTTACAAGTGTAAATGCACCTGACCCCAAAAACGTGTAGGTGTTCATCACGCCTTCGATGGAGCCACCTTTGTTGACTTTCATTTCAAATTTCCCACCTTTCTCAAAGCCCATAGATATGATAATAACTCGATCATATCTATTGTGGTTATTTCCTCCTCTTCTTCCTCTACCCTTCTTTCCTCATCTATGGGAAGTTCACCTGCCCCGATGAAGCAAAACATAGAGAGTAGTCCTTCCAACAATGAAGGACATAGGAGGATCCCACTTCTCTATAAGGTGGCCCCACACTAGCTTGTTCTATCCTAGTAATGGAACCAATCTCAGCTTCTCATGACTTTGCCACCACTCCTAAATCACTCAGTGAGCTTAGTGGTGAGCCTCAAATACAACCTCCTCTATCTATCGAGGTGAAACATAACACTCTTTTTAAGTGAATTTTTAACTCGATGGATGGAGTTACAGCCTTATCACTAATTTTGGTGAGGTTGTTGACCTTAGATCCACAAGAACAAAATGAAGGAGACCTTGTGGGTCCTTCTTCCTTAGCCCTTGTTGTGGAAGGGTTAAAATATCCTCCCCTTAACATTCCACCACTATAGGCTCATCCTCTTTCCCCCTATGATGATCTAGAGTGGGAGGTGAATGACCTATTGGATGATCAATGTTAGGGGGAGGACTCCACTTTATCTTTAGATTAGATGTGCATGTGTTGTGATGTGTTTCCCCTGTAATCATGCTATGTGAGATTTGATGATTCTCATTACCTCTATTGGTACTTAGATACAAGTGTGGTTCTTGTGTTGTAAACCTTCTTCTATTTCTATCATCATTCTTCCTTTTTTTTTATTTTCTTTCAAAAAATTGGGGACAATGCAAATCATTCGGGGCATTAAGCCTTCCCTTCCATGTTTACCCAATTTTTTATTTTTACTGTCTTTTTGTGCATTCTACACATGCCTTGATGTAGTATGG
Organism: Sequoiadendron giganteum; assembly: GCA_007115665.2. NCBI lineage: Eukaryota > Viridiplantae > Streptophyta > Pinopsida > Cupressales > Cupressaceae > Sequoiadendron > Sequoiadendron giganteum. The sequence goes on along the minus strand of CM021106.1, from coordinate 116,548,120 downwards.
GGATGATAACAATTCATTTATATACTATTATTATACTTATATATATATATATATATATATATATATATATATATATATATATATGAGTAGTTTTGACCCTGAAATATCAGGCTACCCCTATACCCTTTGTTCATGTTCTTTTTTTTTCTTTCATTTATCTTTCTCTCTTCTTTTCTTGAGTTGGCCCTCTCATGTGTGACAATGCCATGCCTACATCACTTTGATCTTCAGAAAAAAAATATGTTGCCAATAAATCTCATCTGAAGAATCTTCACACATTTCTTTTTAAGAATTGCATTCTCAACTTGAAACCCTAACAAAACATGTTTCCTTCATCAAGGGTTTGTAAAGAAAGAACCTGAGAAACTTCCTCCATAGTGGGAACAACTTTGATCTTCCCCTTGCATGGGGCCATATTCTTCCATTCGAATTCCTTGATGAAGTGAACATATTTTAAAATGATGAATTGATTTGAGAAAGAAAAAATCAGCTTTCGAATTTTTTTTCCCTTGAGTGGACCCTTTGTTGTCCTAAAGGGTTCCCAAGGGACCCTCATTTGAAATTTTATCCTTTGAATAAAATCATTTGCATCTAGCTTGGGGGCAGCTTAACTAGACATCGCTTTTTAAATAGTGCGTCCCTTGAGTGGACCCCTCCTTTTGAAGGGTTCCTGAGGGACCCCTTTGAAAAATTTCCAACTTGTTGACGATCTTTTTGACTATTCGCTTACTTACCTACGTGGCCATTTCTTCACATGTTCTATCTATGGGTAAACATGTCACTTTATGGGTGCACCTATGAAGCTACTTTTTTACTTTGTAGAGCCCACTTTCTTGGGTTTCCTTCATGCGAGAGATCTTGGAGGAAACCTTCCTTCCAAGCCTGTGGCCTTGTAAGGAGCTTACTTCTTGGGGCTTCCTTCATGTGAGATATCTTGGTGGTTGCCTCATTGCAGGGTTGTAGGCCTATAAGATGTTTTCTTTCTTCAGCTTCATAGTTCTTTGGAGCTGTGAATTCCTTTTCTTGTCCTGCACTCTTAGGTTTTCCAGATCATGGTCTACTTCCTCGACGGTTCATGTATACATTTCTAACTCTACTACTTCTCTGATCTACTTTACAGAATTACTCATTATAATTTGTGCTCACTAAAGTGGGGGAAAAATCCATAGGAGTGAATTTACACCCCTTATGAAAATTCCCCCTTTACACATCCTCACCTTATAAAACCAAATTTGAAGGAAAAATTCCACATAACCCTGATTCCTTTGTTCCACTTGGAGTCTATTTTGTGTGTTGAAAAAGGAATAACTATCAGGAATTCTCACACAGTGTGTAGATTTCCACATGGAATGCTTACATCCCTAGTAGATTCCCATAGCTAGAGCTTGTAGAGGCATTACACTTCCTATTGGAGGTCCATTTGTAACACCCTCTTTCACCAACCAACCCAAATATGGACATTTTACTTAATCTCTACTTCAAATTCATCCCTTCTTCATTAATTTGGATCTCTCTTAGAAATTTATTTCTTCACAAGCTCTAAGCATTCAATCCATTACTCTCAAGCAACACTTTGCACTCCATAGTAGAAACATGAACACTCCATCAACTCCATAGAGAAAGTGTGGAACAAACACCATTGCTACAGAGGTTGAGTCCTCTTTTTATCTCCCCCATTGGCTAGTGAGCTCTTGGTGGAGGTGGTATGATTTCTAATCCTATCCTCTATGATTTTTTTGGGTAGCACAACACTATTTTATAGTGATTTTTTGTTCTTTCCTTCATTTCTTTCTTTCTCATAATTTTCTCCATTATCATTGTCTTGGTTGTTCGTGGAAGTGGAAACACCAAAATGGGGCTCTAACTAAGGTAGACCCCTATACAACCCCCCAAAAAATTTCCTCTGTTTTGTGTGTAGGTGGAAGTATTCTTGGAGCTAGCTAGTGAACGAGACCTTTTGTGAGATCATTCTTGCCATCCTCACTCTTCTGTATTTACTTTATCACATTTGTGGATACTTTTCCTACACTATAGTGTTATTTTGGCCTTTCGAATGTAGTTAGCTAAGTTGTTACTCTATTTTCCTATGTTTAACTGTGTCTCTTTAGTCCTCTGGTCATACAGACACCAACACACCTGAGAGATTTCAGCACATCATGTTTTTATCTTGGAGTTCCACTTTCATCCTCTGGTTCTAATATTGAAAGTTCATTTCCTCATATTCTAGGAGTTTTTTAGGTGAGTGTGTTGAGATGTTTCCATACAGCCCAATCTATGACCCCTAGTAGGCATAGTTGGAAGGTTCCAAAGGTATTGTTTAATGAAACCTTAATTGGGTTACTACCTTGTTCTATAACATTTAGGAGGCTCTATGAAAGTGTCATTTAGTGTGCATAATGACCTCTTTTCTACATAAACCTATTCCCTCTATGCAACCTATGAATAGTGATACTCATATAACCTTCATTTAATAGGACCTACCAATGGGCTTTAACAAAGAACCATCTCCACTTTACATTCCTATGCAAATTAATGAAAATACTGTGGGAGGTTTTTTCATTGATAGAACATCTCAAGTAGACATTATAACTGAGGAGATAATGTTAATCAACTTTCTCCATAAAGATGGATATGATGCACCTATGAGTACCATCTGCACACACAAAAAACTTTCCATACCTCCTCTAGGTAGTATTTTCCTGTCAATTCTCGTCTGACCTAAGTTTGTGAACCTAATGTTTGACACTATCCCAAGGTCTTAACTCTTCAGAGTGAAGCTAGGTATCCCTTGGCTAGTTGCTATGAATCTAGTTTCCTCAGTTGTGCATATATGTTTCAAATTCACTCATGAGGGTTCCATGCATGTGATCCATGACACTGGCTATAGAACATTGGTTGTGTGTGGTAGTTACTCCTTAGATTAGTTTTGGTCTACACCTGTTGTTCCTCTCCCACCTAGCAAGGACCTCTTGTATCGCACATATCAAAATTACAAGAAAGGGAATTCTAGGCCAAATTTGAGATACCCTCCTTTACCTTATGTTATTTCACATAAGGCTTGTCTAAAAGCTGATAGTGATGCTGCCAAGGCATGTAGATGGGAAGAAGAGAACCAGTTATGAGGTCCTCCTTCTTCCTCTCTCATTTTTTAGACTGGCACTTCCTCTCACCCTATTAGGGTGCCATCTAGTTCTACCTCACATTTTTGAGAGACTCCAATGGTGCCCGCTTGGTGAAGGCCTAAGTATCTCATGCTTTAGCTTCGTGTCCTACCCATAGACCCTAGGCCTATTTGGTACCATAGGAAAAAACCCCTCATGGATAATCCTCTATGTCTTAGCTTTTGTAGCCTCCTACCACTTCTTCTCCTAAAGCAGTGAATAGAAAAAGGCTCACTATAGAGGCATTAGAGTTGATTCCCCCCATTGTTTCTAAACCTACAACTTATTCTCCCATTCAGGAGTTTGTCCCTCCATTGGAAATAGCTATGGAGGGCACTCCCATAACTAAGCAAGAGCCTTTCATTCCTTCGCAACCTCTAGCCACTAGTTCAAAGAGTCACAAAGAATGCCTTGCACACAACCACAAGCACCGTTGAAATGCTCTCTTGGCTGAGCAGGACGCCTTACAAAGGAAGGAAGAGAGGATGATCTCCCCTTTCTATTGTTTCTTCTTCTCTGCTCCCCTTTAATTCCATTAAAACTAGCTTTGTATCACTTTCAAATTTCGTTCGAAGTGTAAATGCACTTGACCCCAAAAAGGTGTATGTGTTCATCACTCCTTTAGTGGAGCTTCCTTTTTTGACATCCATTTAGATTGTCCCACCTTTCTTTAAGCTGATAGATATGACAAACACCTCGATCGTATATAGTGCATTTCTTTCCTCCTCCTCGTCCTCTACCCTTCTTGCCTTATTTTTGTTATTTTTGCCTCCCTCGATGAAGAAAAAGGTAGAGAGCAATCCTTCTAGCAATGGAGGATGTAGGAGGATCCCACCTTCTACAAAAGGTGGCCCCATGCTAACTTGTTCTATCCTAGTAATGGAACTAGTCCCTACATCGCCCGAGTTCATCACTACTCCTGAATCACTCAGTGAGCCTAGCAATGAGCCTCAAGCACAACCATTGTCCATCCATACAGGTAAAACATTGAACTTGTGAAGTTGTGGATGAAGTTTCAACCTTTTCAACGATTTTCATGAATTCATTGAACTTAGATCCACAAGAACTGAGTGAAGGAGACCTTGTGGGTCCTTCTTCCTTAGCCCTTATTGTGAGAGGGTTAGAAGCTCCTCCCTTTAACATTCCACCACTACAAGCTCATCCTCCTTCCCCCTATGATGATATAGAGTGGGAAGCGAATAACCTCTTGGTTGATCAATGTTAGGGGGAGGCCTCTTCTTTATCTTTATATTCGACGTGCATTTGTTGTGATGTGGTTCCCCCGTAATCATGCTATGTGAACCTGGATGACCCTCATCACCCCTATTGGCACCTGGATAAAGTTGTGGTATTTTTTTAGTAAAAATTCTTCTATTTGTATCATCATTCTTCCTTGTTTGTGATTCACTTTTAGTAAATTAGGGATGATGCAAAGCATTGGGGTAATTTACACTTCCCTTATATGTTGACCCAAATTTTATATTTTTACTTTTTCTTCTCGTGCATTCTTCACATGGCTGGATGTAGTAGGGGGTTGATGACAGTTCATTTATATACTATTATTATACTTATATATATATATATATGTAGTTCTAACCCAAAAATATCAGGCTAGGTACCCTATGCCCTTTGTTCATGTTCTCTTTCAAGTATTTCTTTCCTTTATCTTTCTCTCTTATTTTCTCTCATGTGTGACAATGCAACCCCTACATCACTTTGATCTTCAGAAAATGTATTCATTGCCAACAAATATTTTTTAAATAATCTTCATACACTTCTTTGTAAGAATTGCATTCTCAACATGAAACCCTAAAAAAACATGTTTCCTTCATCAAGGGTTTGTAAAGAAAGAAGTTGAGAACCTTCCTCCGAAGTGGGAATAGATTTGATCTTACCCTTGTGTGGAGGCATATTCTTCCTTTTGAATTCCTTGATGAATTGAACATATTTTAGAATGTTTCCTTGATGATGAATAAATTCAAGAAAGAAAATATCAACTTTTTAATAGTGCATCCCTTGAGTCGACCCTTTGTTGTCTTGAAGGTTTCCCAAGGGACCCTATTTTGAAAGTTTTTCCTCCAAATAAAATCATTTACGTCTAGCTTGGGGGTAGCCTGACTAGACCTCACTTTTCAAATAGTGCGTCCCTTGAGTGGCCCCCTCCTTCTTTTGAACTGTTCTTGAGGGACCCCTTTGTAAGTTTTTCAACTTCTTTTATGGTTTGTGTGACTATCCACTTACTTTCCTATGTGGCTGCTTGCTGACATGTTCTATCTACAGCTAAACATTTCACTATATAGGTGTGGTTGTGAAGCTTCTGTTTTACTCTATAGAGTCCACTTTCTTTAGTTTCCTTCATGCAAGAGATCTTGGAGGAAACCTTCCTTGTAGGTCTCCATGCCTATAAGGTGCTTAGTTCTTGTCACTTCCTTCATATGAGAGATCTTGGGGGTTGTTTCCTTGTAGTAATATAGGCCTATAAGGTGCTTTCTTTCTAAGCTTCATATTTCTATGAAGCTATGAATTCCTTTTCTTTTCATGCACTCTCAGGTTCACCAGATTGTGGTCTACTTCCTCGATGCTTCAAGTATACATTTCTAATTCTACAAATTCTTTGATCTACTTTACCGAAGCACTCATCATTATTTGTGTTCGCTAAAGTGGGGGAAAAATGTATAGGAGAGAATTTGATCCCCTTACACAAATTCTCCATTTGTGCATCCTCACCTTAGAAAACTAAATCCGAAGGAAAAATTTCACATAATCTTGTTGCCTTCATTCCACTTGGTGTCTATTTTGTGTTTCAGTAGAGGAATAACTATTGAGGATGCCTACATGGCATGCAAACATCCATGTGGTGTACTGTGTCCCTAGCAGATTCCCATAGCTAAAAGTTGTAGAGTCATTACACTTCCCATTGGAGGTCGATTTGTAATTCCCTCTTCAACCAACCAACCTAAATATGGCCATTTTACATCATCTCTACTTCAAATTCAACCATTTTTTATTCATTTGGGATCTCTCATAGCAATACATTTCTTCACAAGCTCTAAGAATTCCATCCATCACTCTTAAGAAACACTTTGCACTCCATAGTAACAACATCAATTCTCCATCAAATTCGTAGAGAAAGTGTCGAACAAACACCATTGTAGTAGAGGCTTGAGTCCTCTCATTTTCTCCCCATTGGCTAGTGAGCTCTTGGTGGAGGTGGTAAGATTTGTACTCCTCTCCTCTAAAATTTGGTAGGGTAGCATAACACTATTTTGTAGTCTTTTATGTTGTTTCCTTCATTTCATGCTTTATCATAGTTTTCTCCATTATCATTATCTTGGTTGTCTGTGGAGGTGGAAACACAAAAATGGGGTCTAACTAAGGAAAACCCCTATACAGGCCCCCAACAATTTTCCTCTCTCTTTTGTGTAGATGGAATTATTCTTAGAGCTAGCTAGCGAAAAATAAAGTTTGTGAAATTATTCTTGCCATCATCACTCTCATGTGTTTACTTTATCACATTTGTGCATACTTTTCTTCCTATGTTATAGCGTTATTTTGGATTTTCAAAAGTAGCTAGCTAGGTTATTACCTTATTTTCCTATGATTAACCTTGTCTCTTTAGTACACTAGTCGTACAAATGAAAGCACACTTGAGAGATGCCAGTGTTCCACACTATTATCCCAAAGCTATGCTTTCATCCTTAGGTAGAGAACTCCCTAAAACATAGTGTTGACCCAAAAAACCAACTCTTCAAACCCCATTTTGTGTCTTAGGTCTATAGAGTGATCAAAGGACCTTATAATCCTCATCATTCTTGTCTCAGATTTCCTAACACTCCCTTAAGTTGAGGTATGTTAGGGAAACCTTATGCTCTTGGCCCTCCATGACCTAGGGCCTTGAAGTGGTTGGTCCCCCTCTCTTATAATAATATGGATGCATTAGGATGTTGCACCCCCAAAAAAACACTATTTTATGCTCTGCCATTTCCCAAATCATACCTACTAGTCCTCCCTCTAAGTGTTCTCCCCAATCATTAGGGATGAGAACTAGTGCTATAGTGAAAATTATAATCCATGCAACCAGTGGGGCCCATGAATATAATAGCATAGCTAGATCAATCTGAGGCCTCGCCATACCATCATGAACTAGATCTCCAAGGAAATATTGCATATCATATTTTATCTCCCGGAAAGATGACTCCACTAAGAAATGTAGCCTCTCACCCTGAATCAGAACTCGAAGTACTCAATGTATGTCCACTAGTGTGATGGTAATCTCACTAGTGGGAAGATGAAACATGCATGTGTCTACATTCCAATTCTCTTCCAGTGCCATCAACATAGCATCATTGTACCTCATGGGGGCATGAGATACACCTAGTGTAATCTCATAGTTTGAAAAATCTCTATGTCCTTTGCTGAAAGTGTGGGGCTAGGTCTTAGAGGTAGGTGATCTATTTGCCACCTAGAAGTTGTCATGAATAGGTAGGAATCTAACTAAAAAAGAAAAAGTATACTCTATAAACATTCTAAAATCTTAAATCTTTACTTCAACAATAAAAAATGTGTACTAAAGTTGTTCTAGAGTACTCTCCTAAGGGTCCTAGACACTTTAGACCATTTTTTGGGACACTTCACAAAGAAATGAGACACTTTGCAACAAAAAGGGACACTTCGTGGCAAAAGGGGTCACTTTGTGAAAAAATGGGAAAATTTGCAAAAAGAGGGGAAACTTCACGAAAAAGGGATGTTTTGTGAACTTTTCTTCCAAGGCTGTATATTAACCTAAAAATGCATATAAATCATAAACTAAATGCGTAAAGACAAAGCTAAGGCCAAAAAATCAACTCACCTGTTGATAATGGTCACCGCAAGCCACCTGATCTTGTAGGACATCCAATTTACTAGGCATGTAATCTTGTCAACTCAACATCTTCAATCACTCTTAACCAAACTCAAGATACAAGAAGGTAAATGACAAAATAATTAGAATTTACTTCGCTTTTTTCTCTTATATAAGTTAAAATTAGGGTTTTACTATATTAGGGTTAAAAAGTGCCTTTCATTAAAACTAACATAATGGGTACTATAGAGCTTTGTTCTCAATGCCATTTGTTTCATTGGAATTATGATTTCATTCCCATTCTCATCAAATTTATATCATCATGTGGAATGGTACATGGAAATACCCTATGATACAACTTAACTTATTTGAAGTGTCTAGATTGCTACCTTGATTCCACCTTTGTAAAGCAAGTAAATTCAAGGGGGGCATACATCTACCCTTGAATGTGATTTCTAGAAATAAGTTAGATAAGAGGATTTTTGGACAAGTAATGAATTTTTGTTGTAGGATGTGGATCCTAACATCAAGTGGTTTTTTAGATAGCTACAGTGGGGGATTCATTCTCTCGTACTATGATTGAACTTATATGTGTATCCTTTTATGAAACAAAGAGTATTTTTAGAGTCCTTTATATTACATATGCACATAGAGTCATAGGGGCACTAAAGTGGGTGCTAAATGTAGTGTAGAAAATTATACACTCTTGAAAGTGATGCAATTTCACACTTAATTTGGACCTATTTTTGCACCTTTGCATTAAACACCCTTTAAAATCATCATTAATAGGCCTCTAAGACCCATTATTTTTTATTTTGAGGCTTATTTTAGCTAAAAATCTAACAAAATTATTTAAAACATCAAAAATCCATGAAGCCCACCTCAAAAATCTAGGGTGGGAGGAAAATGAATCCCTCTTCATGGGACCCATTCGCCACCTTTGGTGAATGAGTCCCATTTTGGGGCGTTTTTCAAATTTGATTAGGAAAATCACCTTTTTAATTTAAATTTTTGGTTGTTGTCATCCTTTGAGATCTGAATAACTATAAACTAGGTGTTAGTTCCTCTATAATCAAGTTTCTAAGTCAATTTTATCATCTAAGCAATAATTTTCAAGGGCAATTTCAAGATTCAAGTATTCAAAGTCTTTAAGCATTCTTTCACAAGAGCATTCAAGTTTCAAAAGCAAGCAAATTCGAAGTCTTGGAGAAGAATTAAAGTGTTTTTGTAGGATTTCAAGCTCACTTTCAATCAAGATATAACATTTTCAATGGTTGATTATGGTTGTCTATGGTGAATCATTATGGATTCTAGGTTGGGGACATGCAACTAGCCATGAATCCAAGCCTAATGACTTGTTTCCTATGTGATTCTAGCCTCCATTATCATTCTACATTCATCCTAAGGAAGGTACAAGAATTATTGAGGCTCATTTGGGTGATTAGATATCACTCAAAGTGATTCATTCATTGTCATATTTCATTCATGCATCTCATTCTTACACATTAGAATACGGTTGCATTATGTTTTAGATTTCCTAGTCTTAGACACACTTAAGGCTAGGGTTTACATTCCTATTTATATCCATATTTCATTATGATCATTGAGGTTTAATTACCAGGGTAGGGGTTTGATGAAGGCAAATCCCCCATAAGAAAATCTAGTCTATATTCTATTTTGCAAGTCTTTTCACAGGTTTAGATCCAAAAATAAAATTGGGAGAAAAGAGTGGGTGTTGAAGTGCAATTCTGAACTTGGAATTCCTGAAAAAAGAAGAATGAGACTAGTTCACCAGAACTGGCCAATGAGTCCCACTACAAGTGATTTTTTTTTAAAAATTCAGATTCAGATACCCCTTTTTCATAAACCTATTCTTGTGCAGAAACCAAGATTTGGGACTAATTTTCTCAAATTGGTGAATGAGTCCTAGTAGGTAAAAAATTCATATTTTTTAGCATTTTTGAGTTCATCCAAGTTTGCTTTAGATTCCTAGGTGCATACAATTCATCTAACAAATTTTTTTTCTATTTTATATGCATTTTTAGGTCACTTAGTTAAGGTTTGCGTTGAATTAGGGTTTAGCATTGCATCTTGCATTACATTTTCCTTTGCAATCCATAATTTAGTGGTGAATCCCTCATTAGTTTACATTTAGCCCCTAGGACAACCCTATTGGAAGATATCTTTCTCCTTTGCATTGAGATCTCAAGGGTTTTTTCTTGAATGAGAGAGAGTGAAGATTGTCATTCTAGGTCCTAAACCCTAGAAAATCCAAAAATCTAGAAAAAAAACTTCAATAGGGACTAAATAACCCAAGTGGGAGAATGAGTCCTAGATTAGTGTATTCCAATAAGATTTAGTAAATTCTTAGTTGATTCTAAAGTTTCTAGTTTGTATGTTCACTTGAATATTGGCAATTATAGATTTTCAGTGAAATTGAATGATTGAAGATGCAAAAAATGCACCATAAATGCAATTTTCACTAATGCAACATTTAGAATCGCTAAATCCAATTTAACTAATGCAAATCTAATGCAATGTTAATGCAAACTAGGTCTAGGACTATGATGTTATCCAAATCAAAAATTCAAGGGTCCAATGGTCGAGTTCCCAAAAAATGAATCAAAGGAAATAGGCTTCCAGCTTCTGGGAGATGGAACTAAACCTATTTCACACTTTAGTTCATTGGGAAGCCAATATATCTCAACCAAGTGACTCAATTGAGGGGAGGACTATGGTTTTCCTTGTGTGATTATATAGGGGTTCACCATTAGAAAGAAGTTTCAAAGGAGGAATGCAAACACTCATGGACTAAACCCTAGAAAATTAAACACATGGAATAAGATTGATAAATAGAAGGATGCAAGGAAATACCTAGAAGAATGGAGAGGTCAGAACAAGGTCTAAAAACCCTAGAATTTTTTTTTTGAAGGTGCATTGGGATTGATATGCCAAGTTGGGCAATTTAGTCTTACTATAGGAATCTGGGTAGAATCTAGAATCTTCTAGTGACTAAGAAGGATCTACACAAAGATCCCAAAAAGGGTTATACTATGACTCATACACCCAAAGAGGCACTTTAGTCCCAATATTAGGCTTTGAATGATATTTTTGTAGCCTCTAGTGATCTTATGTAGCTTTCGTCTTGTCCAATCTTCAAGTCCAAAAGTATAAATTCAAGTATGTAGGTAAGTTTCCATGAATATGAAAACTTTTGTAACTTTGTCTTCAAAGGATATTCAAGCTCTAATTCACTTAGATTTTCAATCAAACATAAAGAGGGGAAAATTTTGCATTAGGGAATAGGTTTTTGGGTTGGTCAAACCTGATTTTCATAATTAAACCTTGAAATGAAATAGAATAGCATGGAGGAATGATGAATGGACCATATACAATGTTTCAACTCACCAAACCCTTGAAATAAATTTTACAAACTTGTTTGGAAGGGCTTCAATGGATGTGGAGATTTACTCTTGAACTTGACATGAGATAATGTCTTTGAATGCTTGCTTGAATCATCAAAACCTACATCACAAATGTTAGCTTAAAAACACACATGATACATGAATACTCTGACATAATGCTTGAATCTTGAGTATTGCTCCAAATGCCTTATGATTTTTTCTTGAATTATCTTGATCTCAAAAACATTCTTTCATGAAAATTGCTTAGATTGCTAGATTGCTTGTTAGGATTGCTTAGATGAACTATGTGAAACAAGCTTGTATTTATACTTGTTTATTCCAAATTCTGTAAAATTACAACACTACAAGCTAACATCAAATCTAGGATAATAAAATCTTGTGAAGAATTTTATTTAAAATAGGTCCAAGTTAAAGAAGGACTCATACACCAGGTTGGACATATGAGTTCTAGTGGCTAAAACCTAGGGCACACACTCCAAGAAGTATTAAGTTCAGTGCAACAGTTTAAATCAAGTCCCGAGACCTAGGTGGGACCCATATGCCCAAGGTGGCATATGAGTTCCAAATCCATAGATCTGGAACACAACCAAAACCATTAGATTACGATTTTTCATTTGTTGAATGTCAAGATTATCCATAGAAAAATGCATTATATAAGGCTTGTGGATGTAAAATAGGACCAATTAAATCATAAATAAGCCATATTTTAATAGGGAGGGCCCAAACAAGTGAAATTGTAAAGGGATAAATTTTCATACACTACAAGGTGTATGATGTTGCAAAGGATTTTTTTGATTTCAGGGTGTTGATGGAATACTCTAGATTGTGTTTAAATGTTGTGTGTATTCTATGCATCATCTTTGGATTGTGTGTACTTAAATGTTTATTGGTGTTAACACACATTCGACCAACCTTGGGTGTTTACACTAATTGTAAATATGATTAGGTATTTTTGGAAGCATGGAGTGGCATGTATATATGGATTTAGGTCCAAAGCAAGGTGTGATGTGATCCACCTTCATTTCTCTCCACCATTGGAGTTTTTGGTGTTGTCAACCTAATTTGAATTTTCACATTTGAGGTGTGTAGCCGACCTTGAAAGATGTTTGTAAGGTTGTCAATTGTATAAAGGCAAGGTGAATTATTGGAGAAGTGTATCTAGATGTGGGGATTTGAGGATGTGTTGATATGTGAATTTAATTAGTCTAGATTTAAAGTGTGAGCATAAAGTCTATGAATCCTATCTAGTTAGAAAAAGGGTCTACATTTGCAAAAGATCTAAATTTTCTAATAGCAGCAAGTTGGAGGTTAAAATGATCGTGCAAAATTTGTATTGGTGCATATTTTCTACTGCTTTGAGATTTATTTCATATTGTAACAATATTTTATCTTCTTCTTTCTAATTTGGTAGTTAGCCCTTCTTTCTTTTTGGCAATGATCCCTTTGGTAATGAGCCTATTGTGTTTAGTGTTGCAATTACTTTATATTGTGAGCTAATCCTCACTACCATTTTTCCCTTCTTTAGTTTTCCATGTAAATCTAATCTTCTCATGTGTTTGGATGTGTTTGAATTACTATTTCTCATGTTTATATTTTGCTAATGAGTGATAAGGGTTTAAGGATTAAAGTAGATCTAAATTTTATTGAGGTTTTTGGTGCTTTAATGTACAACTAATTCACCCCCTCTTAGTTGTCTTGTGCATTCAACAATTAGTATCTAATAAAGTTTCCTTAGAATAAATATTAACCATTTGAGGTAGATCTAGGATGGTGCCTAAGAAGGAGGTTCCTCTATTTGATGGATTAGATTATGCATTTCGGAAAACAAAGATGGAATATTTCCTTGTTTCTCTCAAGTTTAGAGTTTGGAATTCTATTGAAACTAGATATACAATGCATGCAAATGTTATGAGTACTAATGATGAGATTAAGGCATATGAGAAAATGGAAAAGCATGGTATAATATTTTTTGGTGGTCTTTCAAATTATTAACTAGCAAAAGTTATGAGTCTTAAAACTACTAGTAAGATCTAGAAAATTTTGGAAAGCATCTATGAAGGAGATGATAAGGTCTATCAAGAAAAGATACAAACTATAAAGACTAAGTTTGAAACCCTAAGGAATGATTTAAATTTTGTTGGAAGTTTGTGTTGTCATTGATTTCAATAGATCTTTATTGTTACATTGATGTAAACCTATGGAGATTCTTTGATTGGTTGCATTATGTTGTCTAACCACCATAACTTGGTTAAAAATCTATGAAATTCAAGTTTTTCTTATTTTATGCTATAGTATAGAAAGTATAGAATGTGCTACATCTTTCTGATTTAAAGAATGTGAAATTGTTTGATAATTATAAATATTTTTCAACCAGCCTATAAATTATAACTTTAGTTGTAATGCATGTAGAAAATACATAATAATTATCAATTAAATTTTATAGTGTCAAAAAATGTCATCTATGACATTTCCATAGTTTTTTGGGCCCTCCTTGTTGAATTGGACTTAATGTTGCCTTTATTTAGTTTTGGAATGTGTTTAACGCATTCACATTAGGTCTTGGGACCTTGCAAACTAAATAGACTTAATGGTTCCTTATTTAGGGTTTTGTAAAGTGTCGTACCACACTTTCACAAAAACCTAGAGTTTTCATTATTAATTGGGCTTCTTTATGCCTTATTTCGCCCTATTTTGTATTCGCAAGCCTTAATTAATGCATATTTCCCAGGATAATCCTAAAATTAGCCAACATCCAATCATAATTCATGTCTTTTTAGGTTGTGTGGCCTAGATTTAAGGATCTAGGACTCATATACCACATTAGGCATATGAGTCCCACCTAAGTTTCGAGGCCGCAATCCTGATTTTACATCATTCTAAGCATTTTTTAAAAATGTGTCCCATAGTTAAGCCTTATGGGACTCATACACTAGAATTATGGTATATGAGTCTCGTGTGACCCAAAAATTAATCTAATTCAAATTCGTGGTGGTATTTTATCATCCTAGATCTGACGTTCGCTTATAGTGTTGTAATTTCAAGAAATTTTCCACTAAAAAATATAAATACAAGGTTATTTCACTTATTTATCACCTAGCAAGTTGAATGAGAATTCCTAATATAAAATTTAAGTTTACAAGAGCATTCAAGAGTCTTCAAGAGTCTACAAGACCATTCATGAGCTGATTATCAAGTGTTTTAGAGCATTATTCAAGTGCCAAGCATCATGTCAAAGTCATCATGCATCATGTTTGTTTTTGAGCTAAAAATTGTGATGTGGTATTTCATGATTCAAGCAAGTGTTCAATCAAAGATCTATCACATTCAAGCAAGAGTCAAGATCTACATCCATTGGATCCACTTCATACATGTTTGTAGCACTTTATTGCTAGGGTTTGGTGAGTTGTAACATTGCATGTTGTTCATTCATCATTCCTTCATTTCATTTCATTACAAGGTTTGATTACCAAAATAGGGTTTGACCAAGGAAAACTCCTTTCCACTAACAAAACAATTTTTTTCCCTCTTTAGTGTGTGATTTGAAGATCTAGGTTGAAGACATACTTAAGAGAAAGTTTGGAGAAAGTTTTTAAGGTGTTCAAAATTTTCAAAGTGGTCTCATCACCTAAATCATCATTGAAGGTCATATATAATATAGAATTCAAAAATTCAAACCCAAAAATCAAGTTGAGAAGGTTAATCAAAGATTAGAGAGAAGATTCAGATCTTGATTCTTTGAAAAGAAAAAAATGGACTAATACACCACTTCTGGTGTATTTGTCCTAGTATACTAAAGTTTGTATATTTTAGGTGTTTCAAACATATCTTTGGTAGATTCCTATTCATTTCCAAAAACCCTCATCTAGAACTAAATTTCCTGGACTAGCGTATGATTCCCAATAGACATTAATTTTAGTGTTTTTGTCATTTCAAGTCTCCATTCAAGCTCCTATAGGTTTCTAGGTGTAGACCTTTGATCTCTCATTTTTTTGTTTTGATTTATGTGCATTTCATGGTCATGTAGTGAAGTTTTGCATTACACTAGTTTTAAACATTAGGTTTGGCATTTCATTAGTCTTTCCAAGCCCTATCTTATTAGTAAACCCTCTTGTAGTCATTAATTATACCCTAGGACACCCTATTGCAATATCTCTTTCTCCTACTTCATTCTTGGACTGGGATCGCTAGGGTTTCCTTGAATGAGAGTGTAGAAGATGTTTATTATATCTCCTAAGCATAGAACATACAATTTCCCCCCTTTAATTTTGGTGAACCTGCATTTAGAACATCTTAATTCCAATTTGCAATACATCATCATCCTAGATTTAGCTTGCATTGAATTTGCATTAAGGTTTTCATTAGTTAATTGACATTCTAGGGTATCTAAATCTTGCATTAGTCAAAGTGCATATAGGTTGCATTTTTTGATCTTGCATCATTGAATATGATTGGAAATCTACATTTGAACTTATCTTAAACATCATACAAATGAAAAAGAATAACTTTCACTTGGAATTTTTTGAAATTTGCATTAAAATCCTAGAACTAGGACTCACACTCCTCTTGGTGATTTAGTCCTAGTATAGGAAATTTTGCTTGGTTTTTGGGTATTCTATAATGATTGGCATTCAACATTCAAACACTTTAAAAAACCTATTTGGGACTCATACGCCCCTCTCAGTGATTTAATCCTATTTTTTATTTTAAACTACATTTTTTAACATTAAATTCTCTATTTTTGTGTTTCAATTTTCTATTGTTAGTTTTTTGTTTTAGTTTGTAGAGATTTTATTACATTTATTTCATTGTATTTAGCTTAGTTTCATTACATATTATATTTCCTTGATTGTCCCTTGTATGATCTTTTATACTTTGTGTTCTATTGCTAATACTATAGTGAGATGAAGTTCGAGACTCATGCCATCCCGCAATAGCACAATCATCATGGATATTGGATTATCTAGCTAATTCACTACTAGTGTTGATACTGGTCCACTAGGTATGTACCATACCCTTACCAACACTTCACCTTCAAGTAGTGTAATGCATATTGAAACAATGGTTGCTAGTATTTCATAAGAAAACATAGTCCAAATCCATGAAGACCTTGCAAACTTACAAAATGAAATAAGTATTGAGAATATTTCAACCACTACTATCCCTACCATAGATAACATTCATCACATGCTTGAAAGTTAAGGCAAAGTTGCTCAAGTTGTGAATAACATAGTTCAGATTTTTGGAAACATCTTACCTCAAATACTAGTTTTCCTTTAGTTTTGAATAATGTTACAAGCCAAGGGGGGACTCAAATTCCTCCTCCTACAACCATTGCCTCTATTCCTACCTATACCAACCCTTGAGTTGCAACAACCATGCAACCTACTAGTAATGTGATTCCTTCCCTGGGTATTTCTGCTAGCATCTCTAGTACCACCTTACCTCCCAAAATCATTCCATTCAATTGTCCATTGAACACATACAAACCACCAGCTTATTCACCTACATCTCAAAATGAAAACAATGACCCTCTCATAAATCAACTTTTACAAATAGTGTCATCCCTCCAAAATAAATTTTCCGCCATAAACCAAAATCAAAATGGTCGACCTAAATATTATCTCCAAAGAAATCCCTTGGCCTTGAAGATATTGAGAACACTGATGCCACAAGGTATAGAGGTACCTAGATTCAAGAAATATGGGAGGAAGGGAGATCCTTCTAACCACAGTTTTTCTTATACCACCTTATGTAGTGACTTTATTCTTAAGGATAAGCTCTTGGCTAAGGTTTTCCCCAGATTTTTGAAGGATACTGCATTAGAAAGGTTTTCCTTGTTACCAAAAAATTCAATTCCTTCATTTAAAGAAAATTTTGAGGCCTTTATAAACTATTTACAAGTGCATATGACCCCTAAGATGACCTTAGCAGATTTGAGGAGATGTAAGAAAAAATACGAGGAAAATTTTACTTTTATTTCATACTATCAATCAGTTTACTCCCAAAGCGATGTAAAGATTCCTGACCTCCACCTTCAAAAGATATTCATTGAGAAATTAAAAAGTATGATACTATATGAGCGTGAATTTGCACCCCTAATGCAAATTCCCCTTTCACCCCTTTACAATTTAAAAAACCAAAAGCGAAGGTTTAATTTCACTAAATCTCGTTGCTTGCATTCAAATTGGCACCTTGTTCATGTGTTGGTGCGCGTGTTTCTATCAAGGATGCCTGTGTAGTGTGTAGATGTCTATGTGATGCCCTTATGTCCTTCGTAGATTCCTATGGTTGTAGACTACAGAGGAATTACATTTTCAATTAGAAATTGAAGAGGTAACACCCGTCTTTGGTTGGATGACTTGAATATGGCCATTTTTCATCTTCTCCTTCATATTCTTGACCATTCCATCCATTCTTAAGTTTTGAAAGATCAACTTGATCCCTCTCTCCATTTCTACTCATCCACTTTCAAGCTTTGTAGTACCATTCTTCACTCCATTCCAACAATCTACCACTCCATCACTTTGATAGTGCAAGCATAGGACAAACAACACAACAACAGAGATTTGAGTTCCTCTCATTCACTCCTCCACAAGCCTTGAGTACTTTGGATAGAGGTGATAAGCTCCTCTCATCTCCCCTATTTTATTCATTTGAGTAAGCACATACTGTTTTGTCTTGTTTCTTGCATAAGTAGCTTGTAATTCCTTCCTTTATCGTTATTTCTATCACTTCAAACTTGGCTATCTGTGGAGGTGGAAACACCAAGATGGGGGTCTGACTGAGGCAGGGCCCTAAATAGCCCCAATACTTTCCATCTTTGTTATGTGCAGGTGGAGAGATCTTGAAACAAGCTCGTGAGAGGATTGTTCTATGAAATCTTCTTTGTCACCCTCGTGGTAATATACTTCTTTTATCACATTCATATTTTCCTTTCTCTTTTCTTAACCTTGTTCTTTACTTCCCAAAAGTCTTAGACTAGACTAACTGTCCTTTCTTAGGATTCCAACCTTGTTTCTTTGTTTTTCTAGTTGTACGGACACTAGCGCACATGTGAGATTCCAGTACGTCATGCTATAATCCCAGAACCATGCTTCTATCCTTAGACATTGAGTTACCTGAGACACAAAGTTAACTCTAGAAAGTGAATCATCTAGTCTCCCTTCAACTCTCAAGACTGCAGAGTGATTGAAGGACAAATAATCCTCATCATTATCATCCCTTCTATCCTAACCATCCTTTAAACTGAGGTATGTTACGATAGCCTTTCTACTCTTGGCCTTTTGTGACCTGGGGCCTTTGCAATGGTTGGTCCCCCTCTGCTACATTTTTGGTAAACCGAACGTGAACAATTTTGGTTCCATATTTTGATACTGAAAATTCATTTCCTTGTATCCTAGGAGTGTTATGGGTGTCAATGTTGTGAGGCTTTTGCCTTGCAACCCAACCTATGACCCCTAGTAGGCATAGTTGTAAGATTCCAAAGTATTGCATAGTGAAACCTTGATTGGGTAACTACCTTATCTCAAAAACCTTGGGGGGATTTGTAGAAGTACTATTTGTGTGTACAATGGTCTATTTCTTAAATAAACCTATTCCCTTTGCATAGACTTTGAGTAGTGGTACAAGCATAAATTTCACCTCACATGACTTACCGATCAGCTTCAATAGGGAAGCATCTCCTCTTTATATTCCTTCTAGGATAAATGGAAATATTGTAGTAGGTGTTCTCATTGATCCAACATCACAAGTGAATATAATAACCGAGGAGATCATGTTGATTAACTTAATACATAAGGATGGGTATGATGCACTTGAGAGCACTGTCCTCACACATGACATACTTTTCATACCTCATATACACATGACATACTTTTCATACCTCATATAGGGAGTATCATCCTATCAATCCTCGTTGGACCTAAATTTGTAAGCCTTAAGTTTGACATCATCTCGGGGTATGAAATCTTTAGATTGAAGCTAGGTATCCCTTGGATAGTAGCTATGAATGCAATTCCCTTGGTTATACACAAGTGTCTAAAGTTTATGCATGGAGGTTCGGTACACATTGTCCATGACACCGGTTATAGACTACCAATGGCACATGGTAGCTATACCTTAGATTATGTTTGTCCCACATCCCTTGTTCCTCTCTTTCCTATGAAGGACCTCCTGCACTACACGTATCAAAACTATAAGAAGGGGAACGTTAGGGTGAAAGTTACATATCCTTTGTCACCTTATGTTGCTTTGCATGGAGCTTTTCTAAAGCCTAACAATGATTCCAATAAGGCATGTAGTAGAGAAGAAGAGAAGTGGTCCCAAGACCCTCCTTCCTCTCATACTATTCAGCTCGATGCTTCTTCTCACCCTATCATGGCACCATTTGCTACTATCTCACGTTTACGAGATAATCCTATGGTGCCCACTTGGCAAAAGGAAAATAATCCTCAATTCAAGATTCTTGTCTTACCCATAGAGCCTAGGCCTATTTAGTATGGAAGGCAGAAATCCCCCCATGGTGATTCCTCTTTGTCTCAGCCTTTGTAGCCTCCTACTGCTCCTGTTCCTAGAACAATGAATGGGAAGAGGCCCATCATCGAGGCAGTAAAGTCAACTCCTCCTGTTGTTGCTGAACTTGAACCTCCTTCTCCCATTCAAGAGTCTACCCTTCTATTGGAAATAGTCATGGAGGACACTCCCATTGCTCAACAAAATCCTTATGTACCTCAACAAATATTAAATTTTGGTTTGAAGAGTCATAAAAACTGTCTTGCACGTGAGTGCAAGCACCAGCGAAAGGCTCTCCTAGCTAAGCAAGCCTCCTTAAAGAAGAAGGAGGAGGAGAAGACAAAACCTCCTATTACATCATCCTCTTTCACTCCTTTCATCTTTGAATCTCTTTCGGCTCCTGCTGTGAGCACACATGCACCTAGAAGGGTGCAAGTGTCCATCGCCCCTTCGAGGGAGCTACCTTTGTTGACTTCCATCTCGAATGTCTTGCCTTTCCAAAAGCCCGAGGACATGGTGAACACTTCGGTTGTGTCTTTTGTGGTCCTTTCCTCTTCTCCCTCAACCCTCTGTGTTTCATCTATGGGGAGTTCACCTCCTCCAATGAAGAATAAGGTAGAGCATGGCCCCTCCAACAATGGATGACAAAAGAAGATCCCACCTTCTTTGAAAGGTGACCCCAAGTTGACTTGTTTTGTTTTAGTAACGGAATTAGTCTCGGCCTCCCCCAAGTTTGTCACCCCTCTTGAGTCTCTTGGTGAGCCCAGTGGTGAATCTCAGGTGCAAACTCCTGCGTCCACCGAGGTGAAGCATGGAACTCCTGTTAAGTGTATCTTGAACTCGATGTATGAAGTTATAACCTTGTTAGTGCACTTTCCAAGGTCATTGACCTTGGACCCACAAGAGCTAAGTGATGAAGACCTTACAGGTTTGTCTGCCCTGGCCTTTGTTGTAGGAGGATTGTAAGCTCCTCCCCTTAACATTACACCATTGCAGGCTCATCATCCTTCCCCCTTCAATGATCTAGAGTGATAAGCCGATGACCTCTTAGTCAACTAGTGTTGGGGGAAGACCCTCTTCTTGATCTTTAGATTAGATGCATGTGTGTGTGGTGATTTGTTTCCCCGTAATTGTGCTATATGTGCCTAGATGACCCTCATCACCCCTATTGGTGCTTGGATACATGCATTGTGTTTGTGTTGTAAATATTCTTCTATATGTATCTCTATTCTTTCATGTTTGTGATTGACTTTCAATGAGTTTGGGATGATGCAAAGTGTCGGGAGCATTTAGGTCTCCTTCCATGTTGACCCAATATTTTTTATTTTGTCTTCAGTGCATTCTTCTTGATCTGGTTGGGGATTGATGATCTTTCACCTCTTTCCATGGTTACTTAATGTAAATAAAGGTAGATCTGACCCCACAAAACTAAATCTACCTATGCCCTATGTGTGTGATCTATTATCTTTTACTTTCCCTTTATCTTCCTCTCTTATTTGCTTGAGTTGTCCAGTTCATGTGTGACAATGTTACTTCTACATAACTTGGTCTTTGGAAAATACATTCATTGCCAAATGAATCTTTTCTCAAAGACACTTCACACACTTGTTATAATGCATTCTCAACTTGAAACCCTAATGAAACATGTTTCCTTCATCATGGGTTTGTAAAGAAAGGACATGGAAATCCTCCTTTGAAGTGGGAATGGTCTTATATTCCCCTCACATGAGTGCATCTCCTTCATTTTGAATTCCTTTATGAAGTGAACATATTTAAAAAGGATTTTTTGGTGATGAATCAATTTGAGAAGGAAGATGTTAATCTTTTGAATAGTTTTTCCCTTGAGTGAACCCCTTATTTTCATGTCGGGTTCTCGAGGGACCCCTTCAAAAACTCTTAACAAATTTTATGGCATCTAGCTTGGGGGAAACCCTACCAGACTAAATTCACACTTCTATTCCTAGTTCAGGGGCACCCTGACTAGACCATCTTCACATATTTACATCTAGCTTGGGGGCAGCCTGACTAGAGCTCACATTTCAAACAATGCATCCCTTGAGTGGACCCTCCTTCCTTTCAAAGGATTCCTGAGGGACCCCTTTGAAATCCTTGCAACTTAGCGATGGTCTGCATGACTATCCATTCATTGGCATGCATGGCCACTTCCTGATGTGTTCTATCTGAAAGTAAACATGTCACCATCTTTGACTTTGAAAATTACCGTTTGCTCGGTCTCCCTCATGTGAGAGTTCTTGGGGGATACCTTCCTTGCAGTTCTGTGGGTCTGTAAGGCAATTCACTCAGTCTCCCTCATGCGAGAGTTCTTGGGGGATACCTTCCTTGTAGGTCTGTGAGTCTCTAGGGTTCTTCTCTTAGTGTCCTTCATGTGAGAGTTCTTGAAGGATACCCCCCTTGTTGGATTATGAGTTTGTGAGGCATATTCGTACTTCAAATTTGTGGTTCCGCAAAACTATGAAGTCCTCTTCTACACTTTCGGGTTTTCCAGATTGTGCTCTAATTCCTCGTTAGTTCAAGTATACATCTCTTACTCTGTTACTTCCTACTACTCTACTTTATCGAGGCACTCATCAGTACTCATGCTCACTAAAGTGGGGGAAAAATGTATGAGCGTGAAATTGCACCCCTAATGCAAACTCCCCTTTCACCCCTTTACACTTTAGAAAACTGAAAGCAGAGATTTAATTCCACTTAAGCTCATTTCTTG
Source organism: Sequoiadendron giganteum (assembly GCA_007115665.2). Classification (NCBI taxonomy): domain Eukaryota; kingdom Viridiplantae; phylum Streptophyta; class Pinopsida; order Cupressales; family Cupressaceae; genus Sequoiadendron; species Sequoiadendron giganteum. The sequence goes on along the minus strand of CM021106.1, from coordinate 116,525,458 downwards.
TGTTCGACTTGGCAACTAATTTGTGTGTTAGTGGGGGTGTTTCTATTGGGGACTCTTGCATGGCCTACAAACATCTGCATGGTACACTTATGTCCCTACAAAATTCATGTGACTGGAGACTATAGAGGCATTACATTTTCGATTCGAAGTCAAAGAGTAACATCCCTCTTCGGTTGGCCAACCTGAATATGATCTTTTTTCATTTTCTCCTTCATATTCTTGACCATTCCATCCATTCTTAAGTTTTTCAAGATCAACTTGAGCACTCTCTCCATTTCCATTCATCCAATTTCAAGCTTTGTAGTAGCATTCTTCACTCCATTGTAGCAATCTATGACTCCATCACTCTAATAGTGCAAGTGTAAGACAACCACAACAATAATAGTCTTGAGGTTCTCTCATTCACTCATCCACAAGCCTTGAGCACTTTGCACAGAGGTGGTAAGCTCCTCTCATATCCTCTATTGTATTTGGTTGAGTAAGCACATACTTTTTTGTAGTGTTTCTTGCATACATAGCTTGTATTTCCTTCCTTTATTGTCATTTATATCATTGCAAACCTGGTTCTTTGTGGTGGTGGAAACACCAAGATGGGGGTTTGACTAATAAATTCCCCTAAATAGCCCCAACACTTTCCCTCTTTGTTGTGTGTAGGTGGAGAGATATCTAAACAAGCTGGCGAGAGGATTGTTCTATGAAATCATCTTCATCACCCTAACAATAATATACTTCTTTTATCACATCTGTATTTTCGTTTCTCTTTTCTTAACCTTGTTCTTTACTTCCCAACACTGCTAGGATAGACTAATAGTCCTTTCTCAGGATTCCAACCTCATTTCTTAGGTTTTCTAGTTGTATGGAGGCTAGTGCACTTGTGAAATGCTAGTGTGGCATGTTGTTGTCCCAGAACCACACTTTTGTCCTAGAATAGAGAGCTACATAAGACATAGAGTTAACTCTGGAAAGCAACTCATCTAATCTCTCATCAGCTATTGGGATTGCAGAGTGATTGAAGGACACATAATCCTCATCATTCTCATCTCTTATATCCTAACCATCCCTTAAACTAAGGTAAGTTAGGGCAGCCTTTCTTCTCTTGGCCTTTTGTGACTTGGTACCTTGTTGTGGTTGGTCCCCCTCTCTTACCGATATAACATAAGCTTACCATGATGAAGTTTCCCTTCTTTGTGCACTTATGCACTACCGTTCATGATTATCAAAAATTGGTTAGTAGTCTTGATACAAAATCCACCTCTAGCCATCCTTGGAAGTTTGAATATGCAAACCAAAATATTATCATCCTTTTATAAAACAAATAAAGGATTACTTCAAATTAATCCTCCTCCAAAAATAAATCAACATGTTGATACCCAAGTGGCTAATATAAGGAAGGAATTTCCTTTCACATTTGGGGATCAAGCTAGGAAATTCACTCCCTTACCTGATACCCTCCATAACATAATATCACAGCTCTTAGAATAGAGAATGATTACCTTTCCTCCCATTAAAACTCTTGACCCTAATAAGATTTTACCTCGAAACTTTAGATTGAATGATTATTTCCATTATCACTGACAAAATGAAAATGATACAAAACATTGTAAGTGTCTTAAACATCTTGTACAAGACCTCATTGATTCTAGTTGACTTTTAGTTGTTGGTGGCAATGATCAAGGAAATAAGTTCGTTGCCCCTCCCAACAAAAAAATTCAAATCTTTAGCAACCCCATGCCAAATCATAACATTTAATTTATCAAGTCTAATGAAACTATGAAAAATGATGTGATGAATGTTGACATGGATGATGAAAACATGGATACTAATAAACAAGATTCTATAGAACAAAATCATATTTGATGGTTTGGTTGCATTGGTCAAAACTCAACATCATAAGGGCCAAACTAAAAATCATCTTGGCATTTCTTTGTCATCTAAAGAAATAATTAGAAATGCACTTGATAGTTCTCTCTACATAGTTGGATGAATCTTGGATAAGCCCACTAATGGGATATTAATTGATCTTGTATGTAGGGAGAAGGAAGTCACTGAGGAATTCCTACTTGTGCATGAGTTCTATCAAGAAACATATGATAAACCAAAAACATGGATAAAGATGGATAATAGTTTTGCTTTCCCTATGATGGGATCAATCGGATTAACTTTACAAATAGGACATAAAAAATTAGACGTCTCATTCTCCAACATATAAAAATCAAATCAATTTTGTGTGAAGCTTGGTCACCCATGGCTATGCTTAATGGAAGCCATCTCATAGGTCATAGATAAATTCCTAAAGTTTCCCTTTGACAATGAAATTTTCACCATGCATCATAGTGGCTTGAACCCTTTGTCGTTCCGTGGAAACTTTTCATTAGATTTCTTTTGGCCCGAGCCTATGGAAACTATTAAACCTTGAGAGGACTTCTTTTTCAAATCCTATAATAGGTTCAAAGCAAAATATATAGCAAAACTATCCCTTGCAAACATTCCTCTGCCTTTGATCAATCCTACCATCATTGATGAAACCATGATTGAACCTAAATAAATTACAAACAACCAAGACCAACCTAAGACAAATCCTTTTCATATTTCCTACAAACTACCAAGAGATAAGAAACACAATCTCATCAAACCTCCTAGGATAAAACAAGTTTACAAAGTTAAAGAGAAAGTGGTCGAAGAACCTTTCATGGTTCCTTTTGTTCCTCCCCTTACGGAAGAAAATAAACCTATGGTTGATAAACCTACTCCTACACAAACACAACTTGAAAGTCACAATAAAAGAAAAAAAATTGCTAGAGAGCATAGGAATATATGGCATGCCCTTGCTCGAAGATTAAAGGAAGAAAAAAACAACAAAAATCAAGATCCAAACATGACTGAAGCAATGCACAATGAGTCTCCCTCACCACAACAAAAAATATATTATATTGCAATTGCAATGAGATTCAAACACTTCCTTGGACATTATCATTAGACCTCATGTTATAATTAATTTAGATGATGATGAGGAGATTTCCAAAATTTACAAAGAGGTGCATATCAAAATAAATACATTGCTTTCCTCTTCTATGAGCTTAAACGATAATTCTCCTAGGAAGAGTGTAGAACTTGGTGATGACCCTAGTTTGACACTTGTTATTGTCCCTTTAGCTAGTCTTCTGACTTCTTTATATGATGAAAACAATTGGGATACAGATGACATGCACATAGGTTTACTCAAATATGATTTACTTGTCCTTTGCATTATTTAGTTTTCATTTTTCTTTATGTGATTGCATGTGCGTAATGTGATCCCCCATATTGTTATGTTTGATGTATCTCTCTCTCTCTTTGTGACATTCCTCTATTTGTACCTACATTCTTCTCTATATCATCAATATTTTCAAGATTTTTCATTTCTTTTATGTTTTCCTTTTGGAGATGATGCAAGGCATCGAGACATTCATGTCTCTTCCATGTTGACCCAAAATATTTTCTTTATCTTTTTATTTGTCTTTTGTTTTTGTTTCTAGGATGATGCAAGGTGTCGAGACATTTAGGTTTTTTCCATGTTGACCCAAAAGGTTTCTCTTTTCTTTCACTCTCTTTGTGTCATTCTTCTTGTTTTATGAGTATTTGGGGAATGATGACAATTTTAGGCTCTATAAAAAAATTGTAGCAAGAACATACTAACCCCAAATCCATAGATCACTCATGTGTTTGGAGTTTTATTTTTGGGGAAACCCCTCTTTCCCTTTCATGACGTAGCTTTATTTGGAAACATATGACTTGGCATAGGGATTTCCAAGTTAGCTCTCATGTATTCTTTATTATTATCATTTATCATTTTCTACTCTAAAGTAATTACTCATAGCATCATTTTTAGAAATTTCATTAAAGTGTGGGAATACATTGACATCATTCTTTTGTATTCATGTTTCATTGTGTAGTCTTCTTATTTCATGCGATGTGTCTTTTGGTTTTTAGTGACATTGGGTGTGGTGTCCCTCAAGAGCATGATCTCTCTTAGCATATTATATTCCTCTTAGTGGCTTGATGTGATACATTGCATCTCCTATGTTGTGAATCTTCTATTCATTGATTGGTCCTGTCTTGGAGACATTAGGCACAATGTTCCCTAAGTTAAGACCTTACGTGAACTAATCAAGACTCCTTTGAACTTTCCCTATATTTCATTCACAATTTCTATTATATGGCCAACTTGCATAATACACTTTGCATGTCTATGGAGCGATCTTGTTTGTTCATGAATTCCAAGCATACAAATATTTTCTTACCTCATGAAGCTTGAAGTTCATTATTGTGTGGCATCTTATCAAATTTATTAGGAGGTATAACTTTGTTCTAGCTGTACGAGAAGCCAAAATTAGGCACGAATTTCACATAGCCACTTGTTTTTGTGTGTGAGGGCATACTAGTCACATGCGTATGTGTCTTGCCTTTTGTATACTCACCCAATGGATAACCTAAAATTTTGTTGCCTAAGAGTGAGTGTACATTCTTTTGGAAAAACAACCTAGATATGACCCACATTGCGATGGACAAATGGTTGAAGCTTAATCCTCTTTTTATTTTATCTATTTATTTATCTTTTCTTTATGTCTTTGGCAGTGTATGCTTTTTCCTTTCTATTTCTCTTTATATCATTCCTATGCGTGTTCTTTTGTGCCTATATTGGTTTTTCATAGGATCTTGATCCTAGGGGCTTGATCACCTGCCTTGATTAGTGTCATCCTATCTTACCAGAATTGGTACATTTACACCCCTATTTATGTAAATTTTTCAACTTTAGTGTGAGTTTGAAGCAAGTTCCTCCTCTCACTAAAGTGGGGTTAAATGTAGTGTCAAAAAATGTTATCCTTGACATTTTCAAACATGTTTGGGCCCCCATTGTTGAATTGGACTTAACGCTGCCCTGATTTATTGTTGTAATGTGTTTAACACATTCATAGTAGGTCATGGGACCTTGTAAACTAAATAGAATTAATGGTGTCTTATTTAGGGTATTGTAAATTTGTGTACCACTTTCACACTAATCTAGGTTTCTCATTATTAATTGGGCTTCTTTATGCCTTATTTGGCCCTATTTTGCATCCACAAGCCTTAATTAATGCATCTTTCCAACGATAATCTTGACATAAGACAACATCCAATCATAATTCATGTCTTTTTAGGTTGTGTTCACCCGAATTTAGTGATCTGGAGGGTGTATGAGTCCCACCTAAGTTTCGGGGCCCCAATCTTGATTTTGCATCATTCTAAGAATTTTTTGAGAAATGTGTCCCATAGTTAATCATAATGGGACTCATACACCACTTTTGGCATATGAGTCCCATGTGGCCTAAAATTAAATTTAATTCAAATTCTTGGTAGGATTTTATCCTCCTAGATCTAATGTTAGCTTGTAGTGTTGTAATTTCAAGAAATTTGGCATAAACAAGTATTAATACAAGGTTATTTCACTCATTTTTCAACAAGCAAGTTGAATGAGTAGTCCTAATAGAAAATTGTAGTTTACAAGAGCATTTAAGAGTCTTCAAGAGTCTACAAGAGCATTAAAGAGCTGATTATCATGTGTTTTAGAGAATTATTCAAGTGTCAAGCATCGTGTCAAAGTCATCATGCATCATATTTTTTTTGAGCTAACAATTGTGATGTAGGGTTTCATGATTCAAGAAAGTGTTCAATCTAAGATCTATCACATTTAAGAAAGAGTCAAGATCTACATCCATTGGATCCATTTCACACACTTTTGCAACACTTTATTGCTAGGGTTTGCTGAGTTGTCACATTGCATGTTGTTCATTCATCATTCCTTCATATCATTTCATTTCATTACAAGGTTTGATTACCAAAATGAGGTTTGACCAAGGCAAACCCCTTTCCACAAACAAAACAAAATTTTTCCCTTTGTTTAGTGTGTGATTTGCAGATCTAGATTGAAGACATATTGAAGATCAAGTTTGGAGAAATTTGTCAAGGTGTTCAAAGTTTTCAAAGTGGTTTCATCATCTACATCATCATTCAAGGACATCTACAGGACATAATTCAACAATTTAGACTCGAAGATCAAGTTGAGAAGGTTAAGTAGAGATTGAAGAGAATATTTACATCCTAATTTTTATAAAATAATAGACTAGACTGATACACCACTTTTGGCATATGAGTCCCAGTACAATAAAGTTTGTAGATTTTAGGTGTTTTAGATATATCTTTGGTAGATTGATGTTCCTACCTAGAAACCCTAATTTGGGACTAAATCACCTAGACTGGTGTATGAGTCTTAGCACACATTAATTTTAATGTTTTTAGCATTTCAATTCTCTATTCAAGCTCGTACAAGTTTTGAGATGCACACCTTTGATCTCTCAACTTTATGTTTTGGTTTGTATGCATTTCTAGGTCATTTAGTGAAATTTTTCATTGTGCTTGGTTTAAACATTAGGTATTGCGTTTCATTAGTCTTTCCAAGCCCTAGCTTGATGGTGAACCCTCTTGTATTCATTAATTAGACCCTAGGACACCCTGTTCTAAGATCTATTTCTCCTACTTCATTCTTGGATTGAGATCTTTATGGTTTCCTTGAATTAGAGTGAAAAAGATTTATGTTCTATCTCCTAAGCATAGAACATACAATTTCCCCCCTTTCAAATTCAAATTAAGGCATATCTTATATTGGTGGAAAGCTGAAATTTTTCTCAATAAACCCTTTTGATTTCATCAAATTCAGATGAAAAAAGGTTGTCAGCCACTTTTTTGTTATATCACCAATTTTTGAATGCCCATGATCCTGCACTCACCATAAGTACTTGTTGTAGTAGGGATTGAATAAATGTACCACAAATAAAAATCTTTATTCTAAAGTTGAAAAATATCAAATCTAGATTGTGGTTGTGTATGTTGATGATATAATATTTGGAGGAGATGAAAGTATGTGTAAAATATTTGAAGAAGAGATGTAGAAAGAGTTTGAGATGTCTATGTCTAGGAAAAAGAATCTATTTCTTGGGCTTCAAATTAATCAAAAATAGAAAGAAATATTCATATCATAGTCAAAGTATGTTAAGGAAATGCTGAAAAAGTTTGGAATGGAAGACTCTAAATCAACATGTACTCCTATGGCTATTGGTTGCAAGCTGAGTAAGAATTAAGAATCTCCTAAATCTGATCAAAGCAAGTATAGATTAATGATTGGATGACTACTATATTTAATTGATACTAGACCAAATATCATGCAAGTAGTTTTTCTTATGGTAGATTTCAAGAAGATCCCAATGAGTCACTTGTGGTAGTAGTAAAAATAATATTCAAATACTTAAAAGGCACTTTGGAATATGGTCTATGGTATCCAAATGATACTAATTTCTCTCTAAGTTCTTATACAAATGCAAATTGGGTAGGTTGTGTGGATGATAGAAGACTTGTACAAGTTGTGGTGCTTTAGTTTTTGGAAGTAGGTTCATGTCTTGGCCTATCAAGAAACACCCAATTTAGTGTCATTATCTACTCTAGAGTCAAAATACATTGTTGCAACATCATGTTGAACAAAAGTGTTGTCGATGAAGAAAACCTTGAAGGATATCAAAGTATCATATGATGAACCAATTTATATCTTATGTGACAATACAAGTGCCATCAATATTTCAATGAATCTTGTAGTGTATCTGAGGACAAATCATATCTTAATGTGGTATCACTTTCTAAGGGAAAAGGTTCCAAAGAATGAGGTGAAGTTGGAGTATGTGCCTACTAAATATTAGGCTGCACATATCTTCACAAAGGATCTTCTAAGGATACTTTTGAGTATCTTTGGGAGAAGTTAGGGATTATTGCCCCTCCTTTCAATTAGATGCATTAGGTTATGCATCAGTCTAGTGGATTTCAAGATTCATTCCTTGTTTTGTATTGATGTTGGTGGCTACCTCTCAAGGGGAGTTGGTAGTGGCATTGTTGGTAGTTGCAATCAGGGGGGATAAATGTTGTCATTGTGGTGTACGCTAGTGTTTTCAAAGGAAGTGAAAGTTGAGGTTGTAGAGAATTTGTCCCTTATAGGTGTTGCCCTCGAGGGAGAGAAAGTATATGTGATTGATGTCAAAGAGGAAGCAATGAAAAGAAGACATGTGTTTCATTTTCCCATTGATGTCAAACAGGGGTAAAAAGTTAACTAAAAAACCATATGAAGAAAGGGGAAGAGAAGTCTTATAATAGAGAAAGTGTTGAAGAGAGTTGACACTTGTGTAAGGGGGAGTAGTGTGCATTAATATGGAATATATGTTATTGATCAAAGTTGTTGGTTAATTTTGTTGATGGTTTTTCATATTATGTATTTCCATCAATGACAAAGGATGAGATTTTTGGAATTTTGTGTTGTCATTAATGTCAACAGATTTTTTTTTTTGCATTGATGTCAAAAAACTTTGTTGTTGTGTTGCTATCAACCTATGGAGATGCTTTGATTGGTTACATTATATTGTCATTAGTAGTATCATTGATGTCAACCTCTTGTGTGGTTTTAATGAGAATATTTTTATGGATGTTTAACTTCTTATGTGGTTGATATTCTAAAAAAGTGCTGCAAATGTTGAGATGGTGTTTTTGGTGCTCGATTTGCAACTACTTTTGAAAAAAATTAAATGAAAAAGAGTGTTTAGTGTGGTAGATTAGTGTTCAATTTGTTGATTTGTATTACATCATGGTTGAAGATCTACTTGTGTGGTTCAGACCATATGTTGATCAAATGCGTTCAAAGGTGTTATATCAAGAGTTTTATGTTTTTGATCATTGGAAAAAAGAAGTTGTGCTCACTAGTGTGTGAACTATGATATAGTGTTGTCTAGGAGTTTAATGATTTTGTTCAGTATTTCTTGACATTATGGTTTCTAGTTTTACAGATTTGGAAGTGTGCTTATATTGCTCATATGATAAAAAAATAAATACTAGTGTTCAAAATATGATTGTTAATGATGTCGAAAGGGAATCTCATTGATGTCAGAAGGAAATATGAGTAATATCAGATGAGGAGTTGTTGGTTGATGTCAAAAAGGGCAATAGGGAAATAAGCAATGAAGTGTTGTAGAAGTTATCACATTGGGCATCGGGCTTACCTTATATTACTTGCTAAGTGAAGAAGGAGTTAGTATATTTTAGCTAAGTCCGATCAGGCTTCAGACCTCAGGCTTGTAGCTTACTCTATGTTGGAGATGATCGGGCATCGGACTTCGATCATACACTATATAAAATTCCTCAAAGAAAGGCTAAAAGTAATATGCTTATTTTGAAAGGTTTTGGACTTCAATCTTCAATCATACTGAATACCTCAAAGTAAATAAAGAAAGTTTGAGCTAAGTCTAAAAGTTTTAAAACTTCAGACTTTAGGAATACCTCGTATTGATTGCATAAAGGAATGAAGTTTGAATGTGTTATGACAAAGAAGGAGTTAGGCATCAGACATCGAAATGTTGGATTACGCCTTACAAAAGGTAAGTAATCGGTAAGTAGAAATCCCAAAGGGTGACTCCTAAAAGTGTTATGTTTGGCAAGCTTGCAAAGGAAATGTTCAAGCTTCACAGTTTGAGAGGATGTCTTACACCTTGTTGAAAGGAAGGTAAGTGGGATGAAGTAAGGGAGAACCTTGAAACTTGAAATGGCTTTGGTGTTCACAATCGGAGAGTATGGCTTATGCCTTAACAATTTGTTAACCATGAAGAAAGGAGAATAAAGAAATCCCAAAGGCTGACACCTGAAAGGGTTAAGTCCTACAAAGGAAGTGTTCAGGAATCATGGAGTGTTAAGAAGGATTATGCGTTATCAAAAGAAAAGAATGGAAAGTGGTATCCAACCTACAATGACATCTAGAAGAAGATATTTTCAAGAACTAGAGGACCTCATAGAGCCATTAAAAAAATCCCTCAAAGAATTTCATGGAACTGATAGGTGAACCCTTTCCTTTGTAATGCTAACTGAAAATGGTCTACCGTAAATTAAAATATATAGACCCAACTTGTTTTACCGACAAGGTTATCTAGAGGAAGAGACTTTCAAGACCTAGAGGGCACCATGGGAGTTGTTGAGGAAAGTTGTCAAACTATTTCATCGAACCCATAAGTAAACCTCTTGCCTTTGTAGTATTCAACAAAAACTATCTTCCAAAAATTAAAGCATGGCACACCAAGGTTAGAGTGGATGGAAAATAAAGTGGATGCAACTTGTCCCTCGTGAAGCTACAATCAAACATTAAGGTTAAAAGTGGATAACAAATAGGACATGAGATAGTTCATTTTTTATATTTTTTACATGAATTGAACTTGACTTCTTCACAACTTCAGCAAAATAGTTCAACAATGCAAATTGACAGAGAGTAGGTAAACCTATCTAGAAAAGCAATTGCAAGTCATTTTTGGTTGTTGATCCTTTGCAACTCATTTTTGGTTCTTTATTGTTTGTCATACAACTCATCTATTAAAGCTAACAGTAGATGAAGATGTATCTAAGCTTCGTGTTCTTTTTTTTTCATTACATTGAATGATGACAAAGTATTTAAAGTTCTAAATACTTGATATTTGAAATATGACTCCCATGATACTTTAAACTAGGAATAAATCATCACAAAAAATCCATTGGTAAAAAACATTATATCATCTATTATGTGCTTTTCATCATTTTATAATATTATATATTAAACATTCTATTTTGTATGACAAAGTCTTAGACATACGAAGAATAGCCGCTCACCCATTGCATATAGTTAACATGGAATGCTACCCATTAACGGGTTTCAGATGACATCAAATAGTAGAACTAAAGATCGTTCAGACTCCTACCGGCACAAGACTATTCAGAAGAAAAACCATGAGGTGTACGGTGAAACTTTATTACACTAATTAGTTGTCGAAATGATCCATATACCGTCTTAATAGTATTCAACACAACGATCTTAATTTGTCTAATTCCATATCATGAAACACGTGAACATTCATCCAATGGAATGTAGAAATTTGTACAATTTTAGCTCAGCATCAATCATTTAAGTTGGTGGAAATTTACATAAATTGAATCCACCATCGATTACTTATCATGACATCAGATGGTGCATCTTTGACTGACGACGGAGACTATTAATTAGTTTTTCTTAATCTCTCCTCTTCTGTAATTAGCTTTACATGGCGAAGAAGGCTATCATTTTCACGTTTTTCATGAAAGGAGAAGTTAAGATTGTTTATGCTTAATATTATGAAAAAGATAGCAGTGATACAGCGATCATTTCGATAATTTGTGGCTGTCATAAAAGTTCTCCGAACATCAACAAGGTTTTTAAGATACTGGTGAAAAGTTTCTTTTTTATAGGAATTAAGAGCTGGAAGTTACAGCTTTACAGCATACTGTGATAATCACAGCAGAAAATAATTACAAATACATGGAGTAACAGCAGTATTAAACCATACTGACATACAACAGATTGTGTTTTTCACATGGGAATATGATGACCAGAAATATGATTACAACAGATGGCGATCTCATATGCAAGATATGGGCCACAGTATTTCTCTTATTATCTTCAGGTTTTTGTTTTGAATAAATAGGTGATGATACACTTAAAGTCACTTTATTTTAACATTACGATATAAACAGTCATATATAATAGAAGAGTAAAACCAACCAATAATTTTAATTGTGATGGCAAATATATGGACAAAATATTTAAGTGGTCCTATTTTTACAATCATTTTAGATGGTGTGAATAAGTTTATGATGGTGGTTGTGAATAAGTAATGATGATACATTAAAAGTCGCTTTATTTCAACATCAAATTATTTAAGTCACTTTATTTCAACATCACACTACTGAAGAATAATCATGCACAATAGATAGATAACTACATACAATAGTAGATTAAAACAAACCAATAGTTTTTAATTGTGTTAGCAAAGATATGAACAAAATATTTGTCTTACTCTTTCAATCATGAGAGTTGGTGTGAATAAATAAGTAGTGACGACACATTTAAAACCAATATATTTAAACAACACATTTGCTAAGAATAACTATGCACTATAAATTCATATATATCTAAATACATATATACAAATATAGATACATATGTACATACATATATATATATACACATACACATATATACATAAACATATACATATATATATACAAGTATATACATGTGTATATGTGTATGTGTGTATATATAAATATATATACATGTATAAACATATATATAATTGTAGGGATTCAAATAAATCAAAAATTTCTATTGTTTGAAAAAGACCTTTATTATTAACAACTATCTTCAAAATTAGAAATCCCGTGGGAGGTCTAACTACCAACTCCCTCTCATCCGATAGCAACTATATCTTCCCATCCAACCATGGATGGGAGGAAGTAATTGTTGTAGAAAAAATTATCGCTTTCCGAATCAGCCAAAAACAATACTATTTAAATTGTTTTATTTTTACAATTATAATAATTAAAATGATAAAATTATATCAATTAAATATCACTTTTTTACAACTAATCACACACCATAAATAGCTATGTATTGAACCATAAATATCAAAATAAACCAATAGTCTCTCCATTGTTTATCTAAGCAGAGCAATCGAGTTGTAGGAGTGAGAGAGGAAAGCAAGTAAAATGGATTGAATGATTGTAATCTCTAGATACGAGCACTGCTTTTTAAACCAACAATTTTTGTTTTAATGGAATGGGCCTTTCTAAATAATTTGCTCCTCTGCACCCAATGCTAATTTGGTACGTACCTTTTTTTCTGTGTGTTATGTTCTGTGAATAAATAAAACTTAGATATAGGATATGTATTATGACTCTTTTTTAATATAATATATTTTTTAGTTTAATAGTTAAAGAATAGATTTAGCCATTGATAAGTGTATAGTGTATTCTTCTCAGCAATTTTTAGCTTACATATGAACGACATCTATGCTGACGTGTTATTTATAGATAGGGGATTAGGGAAAACGGCCTGGCAACTTTCTCAGTTAAAATTGTGGGACTACACAATCAAGTTTAAATGGAACTCTGCCCTTGGATTTCCAGGTGCATTTCAATTAAAAAGCACGCTGGCCCCAACGGTTCGACTTAACCGGCACATTCTAACCATCAACGGTTTAGGTAGCCGGGTCCACAACTTTTTTAATTCGTACTTTTTTCAGTGATGTTTTCCCTTTCCGTATTTGTCTTTATCGTTTACTTTCCGTTCATGTGTACCCTTTGTAATGATGTTATTTGCCCTTCCATCTGTTTCTCTATCTGCTGTTTGAAATAGGTAATATTTGGTTTTTAATCCCACATTGGTTGCGTTGCGTGCGAAAACACAGGGAACAAAGCCATTATAAATATATAAAGCATTCTACGGTAATGTACTACCCATTCATATTAATAGTCAATGCATAAAGAATTAAAGCAAATAAAAAAACAAATTTCTTACATTTTGATGTTTTTGGTTTTGATTGTTTTTAAACTTTTTGCATCAATGTTCCCGATTACATTATGTCGCTACTACATAAAGGGGGAATTTAAGACAATTTTTAAGACATTTTTTGAGTAATTGTCTTAACTTGAGACAAAAAAAAAACTTGCTTATTGTCTTAAATAATGTCTTTAAGCGAGTGTCTCAAGTTATTGTCTTTAAAAAATGTCTCTCTAAAGACAATATAAAACAAAAATATTTTTGTCTCTTTAGAGACAATATGACTTTAATCCCAACAATTGTCTCTCTACAGACAATATGAAAAAATGTATCAAAAAAAATAAACAATTTATTTTAAATAATTTTTTAGTGTTGTTTTCAACATTCAATGCTTCTAGATTCTCGTAGTCCCCCTGTTTGCTGGAAGGAAAACAGATTCTTCAAAACTACATCCACTCAAAACAACTCAACACATCATATGAACTACATTTAACATGATACTCCTACTCCAAGATTGTATGAATGAGACATAACAAAGGATTCATAAATGAAATCACAATTTCTACATCAAATCACTCCTTGCAAAAATGAAACAACAGAACTAAGAAGGAACCCTGCAACCATTTTACTGATTTTGAAAAGAGTTTTTCTATTACAATCATTTTATTTGGAAAGAGTTACAAGACAAGCTTTTTGCTAAGAAAAAGAAGAAAAAACTAAAAAATAAGTTCCCTAAGAGAAGCCTTTATAAAGAGAAATCCTCAAATCAGAAACTTTCATTGAAGAAAGGGTTGCTAATTTTGATAAACTGTTGCAAACACCTTGAAATTAGCTTTCAAACTGAAGGAAATTGACTTGCTAATCTGGACCTTTCCTCTGCTATTGCAAACAACTGATGTGTTTCTAAATTCTGCCCTTGCGAAAATCGGTGCAAAATCCCCCAAAAATCAGGACCCTTGAGTAGTGTTTCAAATCTGAGAAATCTTCCCACTATTAGAAATTCACCTTTGTGCCTTCATATTCTTGGTATCTCAAAGATAATGTAAACCATGCATTTGCACCCTGGAGATAACATTTGCACACAGTAAAGGCATCATAATGACTGTAACTGCTTTCACTCATCACTGCCCTTTTTTAAAGAATAACACTGCAACCTTTGACTTGCTCAGTCATGCTTCTATGAGACAAAGCTATGAAACTTGGAATCATAAAACTCCAAAGCACTTTCATCAAAGAAATCTACTACCCCTACCATTACTACAACAATCAATGCAACTTATTTATGTGATCCCACTTGCATGATGAGCCTGAGGAATGTTGTGACTGTTTTTCTTTACAATAGATCTTCATTAAGAAAGGCTACCATTAGGGTTGTATTTACATGAAGATATTGGCTATTGAATAATGCATTTATCCCCTTCCTTCAATGAGCCTCATAACAATGCCCCTCCATGAAAATTAAGGCTTCAAAACACAATGACTATGGTAGAACACTAATCTGCAATATCACTGAAGTTGCTCAGTAATGGATTCAATGATGATAAGACTAAAAGGTGCAACATCAACAACACTGCCACTTGATACAATTATATTTGATAAGGCACATTCAAAATCTATCCAAATGTTTATCTAGGAGGAAATGCATGTGGACTTATGATAAAAACTAGAACAATGCCTTCAACTGTCATTTCTCCATTATACAACTCTGCCCATATGAAACAAAGAGCTTCTAACAGCCACATTTTATCCTTTGTGATCCTCCATAGCTTGCAATGATACTATCTGACAATGCAAAATTCTTACACCTAGAACAAAAGACCAAAGGTCATATGCTTGCAATTATATTCTATTTGTTCCTTCTCTGATGCATGCCATAATCTACAATAGGTTAAAATAAAGCAGGTTACAAATTGAAAATAAAAAAAAATTGATAAACATAAAACAGTAAAGCACTGGGAATTTCAAGAATTATGCTAAGAATGAACACAAAATGACTACAAAGAATAAGACAATGCACCACCATGAAGAGTATGCAAAATGGATAGAAACTGCTTAGAGCTTTAGTTGCTAAGAGTGAACTAGAAAGTGAGATGAGCAAAAAAAAATTAGTACAATGTAGTATCTTAAGATGGTAAAAGGAACCCACCCCGGGACCATGGTCATGACCATTGGCTCTCAGTAATTGAGCACTTGGTCTGTTTGTAACCTTAATTGATATTCCTGTACCAATAGACAAAACTCATAAAGACTTTGGCATGGCCATATAAGAATAGAAAACAAAAAAAATCATAATTCTACATCTTCTCAAATATATGGAAAGGCACAATGATAGCAAACTGAAGCTCTCTAAAAAGTTTGGATCATCTTCCACAAAAATATCTCACACATGGTCACACATCCAAATACAAAATCTGTTACATGTATCTAAACTTTTAAAGCAAGATAACAATACTACTTCAGATAATCCTTGTAGGTAGGATATTTTAATCTCTACCCTCAGTAATAGGGCCTTAGAAGCATTTCAGGATTGATATGTAATATAGCATATGGAGAGCACCAGCTCAACATTCAAGCATGTTTCTAGAGACTAAATCTTTAACAAATTGTAAATCCTAGGCATGCAATTTCTACTTTAATAGCCAGTTCGGTTTGAGTAAAGATAGCTAATCTTGGTTCGAGACACATCTCTCCCCCTACAATCCATTATCTCTATTTTCTTTCCTTTTTCAGTTTTCCTCATTCCCTAAGTTTCTCTCTCCTCCATATTCTTTCTTAATGAGAAGATTATTTACTACAACAATTCAAAATATATAGTGTCCTATTACACCAAAATAGTAACAGTGCAAAACTCCAACACTGCAGATAAGAAAATTTATAACTATAACACAATATATGTAAGAACTAAAATAATGTAAAGAAATACAAGTTTGCTCTCATGTATTTAAGCACAAATAAACTATCACAATTTAAATTATCTCATCCCAAATACAAAAAATGAATACAGATGCATAACCTTCTCTCAATATATGACTTGATCTTTTCCCACGATATATAGAGTAAGTGCAAAAATGTATTATTCCCTCTCCCAATCATTTTCAAACTCCAATCCAAATCAGTTAAAATAGTGCCCCTCAACACAAAACCACATCATCTCAAAAGACTATATACCATACTAAAAACCATGCCAGAATTTTGATGGAAAACAGAATTAAAAACAACTCTAATGCACCCTTTTGCCAATACCTAATAAACCAAATCAAACCAGATATTACTCTACACACCCACAAAACTATCTTCATAATAGCCCAGACCCACCATCCATTCCAAGAGTTATGAATACAAACAATTTCCTCTAATTATCTTTGCAATTATTGGGAATAAGATTAATTTTTTATACTGCTAATAATAATATAAATACATTTCCAAACATGCAAGTTAAGAAGATCAGTGAAGTGAAAATAGTTACACACAAAGATCAATTTTGATTTTACATTAATTGTAAAAGATGAAAACAAAGATTGCAAGAAGAATTGACAAAAAAATCCTAGAAGCCCCCATATATATGGCAATCATAATGAACTTGTAATAACAAAAAGACATCAATTCAATATGCCTGAAAGATGAACAATCAAAGTTTGCAAAAAAAAAAAGTTAGCATTGGTGGGCCAGATCATACCATTTACTCGAAGATCAGCATTTTGTGGCTAATGCATCCTAAAAAGTACTCTATCATTTAGGAGAATGCATCATACCTAAGAACACATCAATCAAGCAAATGATTTTTTTAATATACCTCACAAAAAAACACAAATTTCATTATCTTGCACAACCCTCCATTCCTAGCCATGTCTTACTCATGCAGTTTGAAGAAACACAGTCTAGCAAGAGAAGTAAAACACAGTACATTCATATATGTTTTTCTTCATTGATCAAAACCTAATTTTTATAACTATACTATCAGGTTTTGTAAATTATTTAATTAATTGTTGCTGCAATCCAAGAGTATATAAATTTGTAAGAAAATGTCTAATCACATAATTAACAAAAATTAAGGCATGATATATTCTAAAGTTAAAAAGAATGTGCTAGTTTAATGAGTACGTCAATTTGTTTGTTTGTATTTGGAAAACTATAGTCAGTTACTTTTCATACTTTGTGGGTGGTAGCAGAAAATGGATAATTTGAATGAATAGTCTTTGTTCTCAAGAAATTTTTTGATGCTTCTATGTAGTTTGGTTGGATCATTGAATAAGATTCCTTTATCAATAGTTGGGACCATTCTATTCAAAGTTCTCATGAGTCTTCCAAATCTATTGAGCATATATTTTGGTAATTCACCAATGCTGAGTTTTTGTATTCACTTTAACTACCATTATATGTTGATGGTTCATATTTTTCACATATATACAAATTCTTTGTCTGTTTTAAGTTGATGAGCAATTTATTCTTTCTCATAATGTTTTATGATATTACATAGGTCTTTTTGCAATAATATTCTTTGCTAAAGCAAAAATATCTTGATGTAATTTTGATTCTAGAATGTTTTGTTAAATTAAGGGATTGGGGATTTTCAAGGCTCACTCTCTATTCTAGATCTCATTGGTTTTGAAGTTTACTACTTGAAGAAAGGAATTTAATTTTAATGTGAAAAATCATGAAAACTTTACAGTACAAACAATTAAAACAAGTGAGACTTTTTATCTCCCTGTCCATCACAACATTTGGAGGAAATCATAAATGTAAACATAACTTGAATTCTATACCTAGGACTCAAAAGATGTGGGAGTACTGGCTGTGGAGGCCTGTTTGCTATTTACTCCATTGCTGGTCAGCTTCATTATGGCTTTTGACTGCCAAGCACATGTCATAATTTAAACTATGACATACCATTCATGTTGAGTAGGAAATTACCATGTAACCATACATGAATGCAACCCCGATAGAAAAGAGCTCTAGGCTAATCGTATGCAATCGAGTGGAGATGTGGAGCCTTGAAGAATTTCAATCAAGAATTTGGTCATTGTCATTCTCTGAGACTTAAATTTCTGAGTCCATAATATGCTTAGCAAGATAGAGTTGTTTCTTAGAGATGCAGATCATAGGTGTAGAATTGGCAAAAGCATGAGGTCAAGCCACCTGTAAGGATGTCATTTGAGAACTTTGACCATGATTGACCATAAGTCTAGAGTTTTTAGAAATCAAACATGATTGGAATTTTATTTTTTAAATGCTTAAAAAATATAAGGCTAAAATTTATGATCAAAGCTTATGCATAATGAGTTAGTAAAATATTTGGATGAGTTTCTTTAAGGGATTTCAAAACTACATATATTAAATATATATGGAAATATGTGCAAAAAAACATTTGGAAGGAAAGGATTCTACAATTACATCCAAAAAATCATTTTTAATGGTGCACTGTAAAAGAGTGAAAGGCGGAGCTACAACTATGAATTTCAACTCACCATACATAGTAAAAAGAATTAAAATATGTTCATAATGAAATTTATCAATCAAAATTGTACCACAAATATGCACACAAGACAAATATGTGGGAGGACCAAATACAGTTTTATTATTTCTTTTCTTGCAAGCCATGGAATGTATATAATAGTAGACAATCCCCCACCATTCCTTATTTCCGCACATGGCCTGTTCAACAAACACAAAATAACCTTGAAAACGAGCAACTTCTCCTATGGACTGGGCATACAAGATTGGAGACAAGAACTAGAAATGACATTCTCAACCCTTAAACCTAAATCTCTCATACAAGAATTCAGTGAAACACAGGAAAATAAGGTTCAAATGATGAGTTCTACATGGGTGTAACACCACCAAATTGTGTTTGCTAATTGAGGCTACTTGTAGAATGGATTTCAACTGGAAAGTCCTTATGTCTAAAAGCAAAGAATATAGCACAATATATTCCAATTCTCAAGTAAAATAAGAATGGACAACAACAGCTAAAAGTAAATTCTTAACAAGAATTATACAAATATTATGATTTGATTGGATGCATTGGAAGGCTATTTTCCATGCAAGATATAATTATAAAAAATTTAATATTTGTTGCACCTTGAGGCGGAGTCCATACAAACTATTAGCAAAAAAATATTGGTCTGAATTCTCACCTTAAGCCCATCCTTATTTCCCTTCTATACAACTTGAAGATAACGATCTTGTATTTCTTTCTCTAACCTGTACATAACAATCAAGAAACATAATCATATAGCTAATTAAATGGAGAAGAGTATCAACATTCAATATGTTTTACAGGGTGGAAAAAATGTGATAGGAATTTCCATCGGTACAAGAAATATTTGGTTCAATGCAATCAATATCCATGAACCAAAACATATTTTTTCTGCTTCTTCATCTTGCTAGATTGCATAAACTTCCACACCTACACTAAACATTACTTATCAAGGAATTCCAATGCATAATATAAACATCAAAAACCATGTCTTATGTAAGAGCATTATTTCCCTAATGCAAATTTTGATGAAAGCCTACATCTGCTCTGTCTACTATTAAAAAAAGTCTCATATTAGAAGAATTATTAAAATTCTTAGAACTAAATTTGTTAACTCCCATGTGCACATTGGGTATTTGTCTCAAATTTATTATGATATGTTGTTAACACTATTGTACATTAATCATAGGTGTACATTAATCCAAGTGGCCAAAACTTGCACAAGCTTTGGCCAATCCCATTATGACAAGTGTCTCTATCCTATTGGATGGGATTTAGTCCCACATTGCCTAATCTTGGCCTCTCTTCTCTCAAATTTTCCTATAAATGCATTGCATCTTCTCTCATTCACCATCTACATTTTGAATGCATCTACACTATAGGCAACTTGAGCTCATAGCAACTCATTGTCTATCTCATTTAGCTTGGAAAGGGGTTGGGAAAGGGATCTCTCACATCTTCATGGAGGGCACCAATCCACCATAGAATAGGTTGTATTTCATTTTCTCTATTGCATGTTTGTCTTAGTTTTATCAATTTGTTTGGAGTAATGATATATGTTATTCTATGAGGATGCTAGTCTATACACATAATGTGCAGATTTGGCATCCTACAAATGGCGCTAGAAGGAGGGCGAACATATTTCTTTATGTTATTATTTATTTTTTCCTATTCATTTCAGTTATGGTTCTCAAATATCCATGCCAATATACTACAGATGACTGATTAATGTACAATAGTGTTAACAACATATCATAATGAATTTGAGACAAATCTAAAATACCCAATGTACAATATTGTGTGTGGGAACCGTCAAAGTATAGCTTCCAGTGATTAGCTATGTTGATATTGAAGATAGAATCATCTAGAAATTCTGATATGAGTGGTTTATTTTTACTATTCTATGGTTAGAGAGTGCCACAGTGTGGTTTTCACTCAATAACTTTGAGCTTATTCTCGATATTTTTCTTTTGTGACTGAAAGATTCAATTGTCTCCCTGTAATACGCTTGGATGTCTAAAGTGATGTCAAATCCTGCTTTGTGATCTCCACACAGAACTGTATCCCTCAATCCCATGAATTCTAATAGAGCCTCATCATTTTCGAATAAGTCTAGAATTGGTGGTCCTCGTTGGTCGTGATTGATGAGTTGGGGGTACACTAAGTGGATTTGGTGGGTTCGTTGGATTGGCTCAGTGAGTGAGGCACTAATCATAAGTAAAGTGGAATTTTCAAAAATCCTGGGAAGACCGGTTATGGTATCCTCGTCATCACTACTAGAACAAACATTAGTTATGTCAAATGTGAAGTTGTCAAGGGGTAGGCCAGTGCATACGGGTAATTGAAGGGTAGTTGTCAAAAACTGAGGGAAGCATTTGACTTCTTGACTAGGAGTACCTCTGCCACGTATGGTTATACTCGAAGGAGTACATCCAAGGCCAAGGTTCCTCATTCTTCTTTCTACAATGATGGGTTCTAGTCATCCATCACTGTTTCTTCCAAGGCTTTCATTCCTATTATAGCTCATACCAAACATCATTTGTAGCCCTCTATTAGTTTCATCCATGGGTAGGGTTGGGGTGGGCCTTTCATCTTGGTATAATGTGTTTGAGATGTCTCCCTCATCCACATTTTCTCGACTGAGATCCCCCCAACGGCGGAATCCAGAAGGTTCTGCCCTAACAGTGCGAATAGGTGTTTCAATTGGCTAAGGTTTCCCATGCAACCTAGGAGATTGTGGTAACTCTCCTACAACAAATGCATTCCTTTTCATTCTGTAGTTGCCACATCCATTGTCCTAGATCATGCTTTTGATTTCAGAGATGTTAGGAATGGTAGGTGTCTCTGTCGCAGAAGTGGAGGCGAGCTTAGCTGGGTCGATGTATGCAGTGGATGGCCCTTCATCATTTTTCGGGACTTGGGGGATTTTATAAAACTTGGCTTCCAATTTTTTGCAGTAGGTGAATGGTTCTGATCCCCATGTATAGTGACCTCCTCATTTTGGTACAATAATTTTACACATTGATTATATGTCGAGGCCATTGCTTTCATTCCATGGATCCATGGACGACCAAGGAGGATGTTATATGGTAAGTCGAGATCAAGGACCTAACAGGTAGTCTCCATGGTTGCTGGTCCCACTTGGATGGGGATTTTAATAGTGCCTTGAGACACTCTTTCTTGGTCATCATACCCCCTTATTGTGATTCTCTTGTTCTTGTTAATGGAATCCTTGGTGAATCCCAAGTTCTTTATAAGCTTGAGAGAGCAAATATTTAGGCCTGCACCTCCATCCACCAAGACTCTTTTAACTTTATTTTATGGACCAACACTTGAAGGTGGAGTGTGCGGTTATGAGTGGTTGTGGGGGGAAGTCTTGATCAAAGAATGTTAGGAGATTCTGGGTGACGATATTTCCAACCATAGCTTGAAACTGATCTGTGTCAAGGGTGGTGGAGAAGATGGATGCTGATAACGCTTCGTCAAGAATTTGCCTATGGGTAGCGGAAATTTTTAACAGCTCCATGATAGAGATCTGTGCAGGCATTCTTTTTAGTTGGTCAATGACATTATAGTCATAGGGGATGGATTTTGTGTTTGAAGTGGGGGTCTTAGACAGTTCCCTTGCAATGGTAACCTTTCTACCATGTGTGGTGACTCCACAATCAACATCGGCTCCTCTGACGTTAATGATAGTGACCATTTCATCTACACATGCGACAATGTCTTCATAAACAAGGTTTGCACTAGCGTACTTTTGCTTCCCTTTGTTATTTCCTTGATTATTCCCTTGATTATGATTCAGCATCGGATTGGTGTATATCTTGAGGTCTTGATTACCGACCAGTTGTTCGACATTGATGATCTTGTCTTCAATGAGATCCTGTATGATGTTTTTCAACTTCATGCAGTTGGCAGTTGTGTGTCCCTTGACTTTGTGAAAGTCACAAAGGAGGTTTTCATTGTACCAAGGTGGCTTCACCTGGGGTTCATTGTAATTATCATGGGTTGGGACCTTGATGATGTTCTCATTGACGAGATTTTTCATGATTGACTCGATTGACTCCCCTAGGGGTGTGAATTTTCGTTTAGGCGGAAACTTATTCCGTGGAGGTGGTCCTCATTGATTACTACGATCGTTGAATTGATTTTGGGGTGGTTGTTGGTTTGATCATCAGATGATGTGGAACCATCTTCAAGGTGCTTATTGACAGATTGATCTTGATTTTTTATTTCAAGAATTGTGGTGGGAATCTATTGCAAGCTTTGTTGAGCAAGTAATTCCTGTTTTTGCTGTTGAGCCAACAACGCTTGTTGTTGGTTGTGTCATTGTTGTGCCAACAATGATTTTTGTTGGGCTTGCAATTGAACTTGGTATTATGTTTGTGCTTGCGCTTCCTAAGCTTGGAATTACACTCGTGCTTGAGCATGTGCTTGTTGTATTTCTTGTGCCATCTGAGCGGCATGAGCGGCTTGCAGAGCTTGTGTGGCTTGTTGGTTTTGGAGCACCTTTTTGCAAGAAGCTTCTTGAGCGGCTTTCAACATGATGGAGAATGAACTGGTCATGCTAAATTTTGGCAGTGGTGGTGGTGGTTTCGGAATGGCGTTGATTGTTGGGGTGTCTTGAATGGTTGCCACCTGCTGTTGCAATACCGATGGCAAAATGGGATGATTTTGTATGATGTTTTGATTCAACATTACAGGTTGACTTTGAACATTTTTGTGGTTGAGAATCATATTGCCTTGATTTATGTAACTTTGATTTTGCATGGTGTTACCTTGACTTGAATCAACATATGGAATTGCCAATATACTGCTAGGATTTTGAACAATATTAGGGGGATTTGCAAGCATATCTATCCCGAAGTTCACCAAGTGTGGACTAGAAATGTTCACGTTCAACAAACTTGTATTTGGCATGTATGGATTTGGTGGGATAATGTTGTTTGGAAAAATCATGCATTGAGCGTTTGGTTGATAGATTTGTAGGTTTGGACTTGTATTTAAATCTATCGTCGGGAAAGGTGGTCCACAACTTAGATTGGGCATACTCACATTCGTTATACTTTTGAGGTTTGGACAAGATACTGATGCTATGTTTAAATTGCATAAATGCGATTTTCGATAATCAAATGGTATTGTGAGACTTGGATAGTTTGGTTGACTTGAATTGCTCATGATGGATGGATCAAGTTTATATTCCATGTCCCTCTTGTGTTGAGATCAAGTTTGAACCATAAAATGAAGATCAATTTTTAAGAATGTAAGAGATGAACCTCTAATCCTTTAGATCGGTCTAAACCTTAGGTTCAAAGAAGTGAGGAACTAGGATAATTGAAGGATCAAAGTGATGACAAGGATGAGATAAACGAAAGGTAAGTGATACGGATGAATGGAACTCTTAAAGAAACTTTGAAGGAAATGCTAAATTTTTTAGGACTTTGATTTGATTGATTCGTGATTGGATTGATGGTTTGACTAGGTGTGTTAAGTCAACCAAGAGTGATGAATCTAATCATAAAGCTCTAGGAAGTTGTGTTATCCATCGAGTGAACTCCTACAAGATGGTAGTTTGACTAAGTGTGTCAAGTCAAATGAGGTGATCATTTGATAATTTGGCTAGGTGTGTTATTCCAAACAAGATGAACTCGTAAACCCTAGGAAGTTGTATTATCCAAGAGAGAACTCATGTATAGGATGATGGTTTGACTAGTTGTGTTAAGTCAAATAAAGTGATTTGATTTTGCCTAGAAGTTTAGCATAATAGATGTTTACAAAGTTTCCAAGAGCTATTGGTGAGGTGATTTTTGACTGATTTTGATGGTTGAGAGATGGATGAACGTGATTGAATTTGATCCTAGACTTGACCTAGAATAACACTTCTGCTTACAAGACCTCAGTGTTGAAGAACACGCTATATTTCATATGGGAGGAAAGCAAGCCTTTCAAAAAGTTTGGGATTATGCTGATAGTAAAACTCATACAACTCAGGATCTCAAGACGCTCCTCACGAGCTTTCAGACTAAGCTTCTTGAACTTTGGTTTTGGGATTTTGACCTTGCAGGAAATCATGTTAGAAAACACATGTGTAATCCAATTTTTTCTTTTATCTTGTCTTAGTGAATTCCTTTTACCAAAAGCACTTGCTTGATTATGTTTTCAAACTGAATGTCTAATGTTCTGCTTTCTTCCTCATCCCACAAGGTCCATTATGTGGAAATAAAAGAAAATAGGGCAAAAGTCTCCTATGTTTAACCTTATTGAAAACAAATGATGATAATTTAAACACTTAGAAACCTCTAAGGATATGATCCCTAGGGAAAGAAAGAGTGCTTAGATTCGTCAAAGGTATTTGTTTCCTAAAAAGGGGTTTGAAATTTGAGGCTCTTTGTGAATGTTTGTTTTTCAATCGTTTTGACAACCAAACAATGTATCTTTTACTTCCAAACACTTTTTACAACCTAGGATGATGAGGCAATATCTTGTTGGGTTCCCACTTGGATAAATCTAGCTGCACATATCTTGTGTGAATGGCTAAATGCTTGACCACACTGGCTCCCCTCCACGACACTCACTTATTTGGGTCAGCCAAGCATTAGTACCCATGAATCTCCCATGGCATAGTTTCCATTTCCACCACAAGACCACATGTATAACGTGGGGTGACTTCAAAGGACATGACCTTTTGCACCAACAAGATAGACAAGATTTTGGCCTTTTTCTAAACAAAAGGTTCTAATGCAGGCATTCCGTTCATGGGGGATTATCCAACATCGGTGAGAGTCCATTGATGTCCATCTCATCGGAATAATCCTCATGATTCTTGAACTTTCCTCAAGAATCCACACTTATATAGCGGTTTGAAATCGTTTGGCTTTAGCGTGTTCCCGGTTGGGTCATTCGCTTGGGTGATTACTTTTTCTCAAAAGGCAGGCCCTCTAAGATAAACAAAAGTGAGCTAACAAATCCCGTCGTTTACGCAACCTTTGTTGAAAAACAAAGGGGAAAACCTTCACAATATGTTTACTCACACTCGCAAAGTGTTTTGTTCAATTTTAGATCCCAAATCGAAGTGTGAAGGCAATCTTTTTGACAACTTAATATCATAAAAAAACTTTTGATTCTCAAAATCGCCAAGGCACGAGAGAAGTGCATACGTCTTTTCTATGATATTACTTTGTGAGAAAGATTGAAAAATATTGAATGCATATGTTTATTTAAGCCTCAAACTAGTGACGAGTTCATTTTAAAAGCACCAAAATGAAGTGTGAAGTTTTGCCTTGTTCAATTTTAAGTCCAAATTGAAATTCTAGTAAGTGTTTAAGGTTCTTTTTAACCAACTTTGAAAAGATCAAGTCAAGTGGTTAATTTTAAACCCAAAAGAAAATGTGAGTTGGTTTAAAAAAAAAAAGGGTAGTGAATTGAAGCTCTAAGATTTAAAATAAGCATTAAAAAATGCTTTTTCCAAGTCTTGATTTCAAAAAATATCTCCAACTCCACTCCATTTGCCTTCGTTTTCGTTTGATGCCAACCTTTAACTTCAATATTGATGTCAACCTTTCTCTATGTACCTATGAAAAAAGAAGTTCAAAGTTAAGAACTTAGGAATGAAATTCATCTTAATAAATTAATGATAAGTTGTCATAATGAATACTTAAAACAAATGTTCTCAAATGACAACGTTTAATGTAGGAGTTTCTCTTCCTTGAAAACTTATAAAAGGTTTTACATATTGATAATATTTTAAATAAATGTTAGTCCATAATCAAGTATGTTCATGTGTGACACCTTCTAAAAAACAACATAATATACTACCTTCCCATGTGCAAATACACAGACATAAATTGTTGGATGATAGTAAAGTTGTGCAATACTAGTTGTTTTGATTTGATAGTTATCTATGACAATACAACTTACCAACTACTCCCATTATTTTGGCATTACAAATTACAACCATAACTCTCAGTATTACAAGTTTGCGTATTTTCACCGTTCAGATTGTCTCATTCTGTTGTTTTTTTTAAAAAAAAAAAAAAAACTAGAAAACTAGAACTCATAGTGTTGTCATCTTGTTCATAAACATTAGTAAATCTATCTCACAAATGTTGGAATTTTGGATACTAATAGATCTTAGTTCGAGACATGACTGAAACATCCTTAGATAGGAGCGGGCTTCTCCAAGCAATGATATATTTCAACAATAAATGACACATATGAAAAAAATTTGAAACAAAGTTATATCTACAATAAATAGAGGGATCACAGCCTGTATTTAATATAATAAATCTATCACACACCCAAAAATAGTCAGAGATAGACAATCAAAATCATATAGATCAATGAATACATAGGTGCCTTCTTATAGATTACCGAAATTTTACAAGTCACAGCCAGCCATCATAGTTCGAATTCCTACAAGTTTAAGGACAAGGCACAAAAATACGAATAAAGAAATACATATCTCATCATAAGATTAGATCATGAGTTCATATTAAATGTTGAGTCTAAGTTTTCTAAAAAAGAATGCCATCACCTTGAGTCTGCATCAATCCACCCCTGGTGCCATAAATCCACGTTTTAATGACAACAAACTTTAAGAGCAGTGGCAGAGAGAAGAGTATAGGATTTCAGTGACATAATGGTTTCAATTTGATGTTTCATCCACCCACCATTGGAGGAGTAAACTCACCTCTTGTTTAGATATCGAATCATCCTTTGTAAAAGTGATACACATGTGTAATGACTGTGCGGACCTGGGGGATTGTGTTTGGTATGATGCCTAAATTTCTTGCCTAGCTCATCAAGCTCCTATACTAGTTGGTTGGATGAATTTACTTCATTCGGTGGCTAATTAAATGACATAGATGAATTTGATCTAGAAGGAAATGCTGATAGGGGGACCACAAACGCATTGAGTAAACTATATCAAAGGCAAAGATAGATAGGCAATGGTCTTCAAACATATTTACCTCCGATACTGCATGAAATGAAACAGAGAATAAAGCTAGAGCGCGGCCTGTTCAGATTATGATCCGTTCTCTATAAATTATGATTTCTACTCACATCAAAGAGAAATAAATTGGGATCTGAGCAAAGGAAAACATAGGCAGGGGATGGTCTCCTACTTCAAACATACAGACCTCCAGAACTATAAGAAATGGCACAGAGGATCACAAGGCTACAAGGTTATATTGAACTCTTTTAAAACATAAAAGAACGCAGAGACTCTTTGCATCCATGTGTAAGGTAAGAGATGCTTACCCTTTCAACTTTTTATTTGGACAAGGCCTTCCCTATAACTGATATCTTTGCTAGCGGAATATAAGATGAATTTGTTTACCAACAGGAAAGGCTAATAGATGAAACCCCGCGTACATTCAGAGAGGAATACACTATATCTCAGCGAATGCAAACATAGGCAGAGGATAGTTTTCTACCTTCCAAGACATCTACTTCAAACGTGCTAACCTCTAGAACTGCAAGAAATAGTACGCCGAAATAATGTTATAGCAAGGTCTGTTCGGAACATTATTTGATTTCGAACCATGAACGCACTCAAAGAAGAATAAACTTTATCTCAAAAAAGGTAAACAATGAAGGATCTTCAAATTCACAGAAGTTTATTCCAAACATAATGGTCTCCACGAATACATTTCAGAGAGAAATAAACTGTATCTTCAGCAAAAAAAAATGGCAAACATAGATAGGGGACAGTCTTCACATCCAAAGAAATCTGCTTTAAACATAGTGATTTCCATAACTGTAAGAAGCACTACGGAGAATAAAACTTAGAAATTTTTGTTCATATTGTGGCCCGCTCTCTTCATATTAAGGAAAAGCCAGTAGAGGAATCATTAAAACATTCAAGGAGAACTAAAATGAATCAACAAAGGCAAATATAGGCAGTGCATAGCCTTTAAAATTTAAATAAATCTACTTCAACCATACTAATCTCAACATACTGGTTCTATAGCAGTGAATAGAATTCAAGCAAATGGCCACAACTTGTGTAGATTGGTATATGGTCATACCGTTATTGCTACAAGAAGACTATGGATCAGTCATCCATAATATATTGGCATGGATATTTGAGAACCATAACTGAAATGAATAGGAAAAAATAAATAATAACATAAATAAATATGTTCGCCCTCCTTCTAGCACCATTTGTAGGATGCCAAATCTGCACATTGTTTGTATAGACTAGCATCCTCATAGAATAACATATATCATTACTCCAAACAAATTTATAAAACTAAGACAAACATGCAATAGAGAAAATGAAATACAACCTATTCTATGGTGGATTGGTGCCCTCCATGAAGATGTGAGAGAGACCTTTCCCAATTCCTTTCCAAGCTAAATGATATAGACAATGAGTTGCTATGAGCTCAAATTGCCTATAGTGTAGATGCATTCAAAATGTAGATGGTGAATGAGAGAAGATGCAATGCATTTATAAGAAAAGTTGAGACAAGAGAGGCCAAGATTAGGCAATGTGGGACTAAATCCCATCCAATAGGATAAAGACACTTGTCATAATGGGATTGGCCAAAGCTTGTGCAAGTTTTGGCCAATGTACCCATTCAAATTTGAAAAATGTCAATAAATGCGTGTTGCTAAGGGTTTTGGAGGGAATTATATTTGTCCAAGAAAGCCAAAGATGAGAGTTATTGAGGGAAAATAAGTCTTTTTAATAAATCACATAAATTGATTTATTGGTGCAAGTGGGTGGGTTAGTTAGGAGTTTAGATTTGACTCTAGTTGAGTCCAAAGCTAGAGAATGGTAATTATGATTAGAAGTTAATTACTTTAGATTAATTAACTTAGGGGATTTTTAGGGATTTTATATTTGATTTTAAATCAGTTTGATTTATTAAATCAAATAAGAATAACTTTAGGAACTTAATTAAATAATTTGATTTAATTAAGTCTGATGAACCTTAGGACTTAATCAATAAATTGCTTTAATTGATTAATAGCAGAATTGGATGCATGATGTTAGTTTTGCATGTCTACACCTATATACATTAGAAGTTGAACGGTCATCTTGAAGATAAACTTAACATTTCATGTTGATAAATATGTACTTTACATTTTCAGGTGAATGAGAATTACGTTTCACTTTTCCATTTCCAAATTCAATCACAGTCCATTTCCTAGCCTGACATCCATGACTATTACATTTCAATCTAAAAACCTAAAGAATGGCATCAAACCAAGCTAGATCTAAATAGAAGCCCAAATACAGTTCATAGTTACTCAGACTTGGAAATGCACAAAAGCTCCATAATTTTAGAAAACAGTAATATAAAAAAACTTACAAAAAACAAGAATTTTCAAAAAAATTGGCCTAGACTTGGTGATTCTCCAAAATGGGTCTGCAAGCTTCATTTAGGCCTACTAAAGTTGGGATTCACAAAGACTTTCCAGGTAAATGGTGAATCTGCAACTATGATACAACAAGATTTTGTGTAAGCCACATATAAGACAATAAAACATGTTCATGCTAAAAACAAATGATAGTCCCAATCCATGAACTATAATTACTAATTTATGTTCAATTAGAATGACCTAGTATTAGCTGGCATGCAGTTTCCCCAAAAGTAGCATGAGCCTGAACTCTAACATCCAAGTCATTGTGTGAATGAAAATGCATGCACAAACAAAGTAGCAAGCACAATAATGGAAACATCACACTAAAATCATAAACTCTGGAATTTTGATGGTAAAAAATAGATTGATATTGCAATAACTATAATTCACCACATACTCTTTAAATAATAAATACTAAATAGATTAGTGTGTGCGTCTAGAACAAATAGTAACTCAAAAAGCACATAAGAAAATTATCAAGTAGTGCACAAGCAAACAATCAACTAGTCACTCTGCTGAGAAGCAACCAATTCAACTCTGTATTGAAAAGAGAGTAAGCCTATATTTTATAGTTATTACTTATTTATAGAAATTTACATCCCTGTTAATAGAGCCTAAAGGCTAAAACTAAAAGTAAAAATGCATGATACTTGAGAAAATGCAGGTAAGGCAATAAAGACTTGGGCTTCTAAGGATCCAATTATGTGAAAAAGCTACCAAAGATAAAAACCTGAATTACAATGTCTACTTTCCAAGCTCTTGATGAAGCCAATGTCTTACCTTACCAAGTTCTTGATGTAGCCACTGTCTCACAATTATGGTTTTTTGAACAATCCTTTACAAGGATGTGTAGCTAGGAAGATTGGCATGTGCTCTCATAATCATAAGCAAAATATCAGAAAAGATACATATAGCATACTTTTGTTTTTCCACCAGTAGTTCAATAACTTAAGATCCACATATGAGAAAGTGATACTATATTTAACATCCTCAATGTGAGAGACTAAGAAAAGAAACTTAGTAACTAAAGCCAAAATAGGTAGACTAACCCAAGATTGCTCAATTCAGTGAATCAGCAACAATTTGACGATATCCCATGCTTAAGAGATGAAACATGGGTGACCTTTCAGGCTCTTCATAAGAAAGAAGTGCCATGCAATCCTACAAAACTAGGACAAATACGCTAACAAGTAAGAAACTACTACTTGTGCTTTGAAGGACAAGTTGGTTAAACAATTTCAACACTACAATATATGAGCTATCACCAAATAAATTCTTCAACCCTTGTTTCCTAAATTAGGCCAGAAAGTCCAAGAAATTACATGCGAATGTACTGAGATGCTTTCTTATTTATTTATGGCAATGCCTCCCAAACATCATCACTCAACAATTATGAAGGTTCCATAAAATGGCATCATTATGTTCCTTTGCAGCCTCTCAATCCAACTTGTGAGGCTTCTAGAAGCCTTAAGCAGGCAAGGCAACCTAAAGAATAAAGAAATAATAACCAACCTAATGCTATTAAAAATCAGCTAAATTGTATGTTAAATTGTCTAAAATTGTTTATATGTAAAATTCATAACCCTGCTTCTAAATATTTTTTAAAGAAACCCTATTTTTTTAGATTTTCCCATTTTTGATAGTTTCAAAATGTCTATTTCAGAAACTAAACCCATTTCTAGTTTCAGTTAACATATAATTTAAGGAACAAGCAAATATAGCTGGCATCCATGAGCATATTTATTGTGACTAGTACAACACAGGATATGTTTATTTGCACTTATAACTAGGGATTAAACAGACTAATGAATGATTTGAAACAAATACTTCTAGTTTCTCAACATATTTATCCTACTTTCCAAATGGTGTCAACTCGGTCTGAGAAAACTCCAATGCATATGTGATATTCTTTGTAGATTATCTAACATAGATTTTGTCAAAGTAATACAGTGCCAAACTACACTTGATTATCTAGTATTAGATGAGAATTGCTTGGTGACTGCTAGAGATATTATAAGAAACATTTGACACTTTCAATACCAGTACCATTTGGGAATAACTCATGCCATAGGTAACGAATATCTGTTATGTTCATTTTCAGACCTTACCACATCAACCTGCACTGAGTGGTCAATAGCAAGATCCACAGGTACTTGCAAACAAAAAATAAAACAATATCAATAGCTAGAAAAACAAGGAAAATACCATCAATAACAGGAAAAATGATTAAGAAATATAAATCTAAAGTAGATTTTAAAGTAATAAAGACTGAAAGAAACGAAAAAAAAAGTAGTCATAATTAAATAGTAATCTTCAACAACCATCACTGACTCGGAATAGATAGACAAACTCTGCAGTTGGTAGAAATAGGAATTGTGCAATGCTTGTTCTAATATTCTTGTACCATTTTTAATAATATTTATTTGTTGCTTTGTCATGTATTCTTGTTGTTGGACCAGATCTTGTTGATTTTTTTCACATATTTCATATTTATTTCTATTGCAGTCACCCTTGCATGCAACTCCTCCATTTGAGATTTCTTTGTTGTAGTAATTGTCAAACAAAAAAATACACTTCCACAACCCACAAAGATCAAACTATTTTATTACGAGAATGATTCATACTCTAACTTAAAGTAGAATTTAGGAACTAAAAATATTAAATCTACTTTCAACTTACTCCAACAAATAAAATTATTAAAGAGGCGTGAATGTTGTTGAAAAATCATATCATAAATATGATGGAAAATAATTGATTCAACACAAATAACTAGAAACCTTGTGAGAGAAAAATGCTCTGCTCCTAAACAAAGAGAGTAACCTCTGAAAATTAGAGACAACAATATCACTTTTGAGAAAAATTAGAGAAGCCTATTGCTGTAGCTAAATTCTATGCTCCTAAACAGAGAGAGTAACCTCTTAAAATTAGAGACAACAGTATCACTTTTGAGCAAAATTAGAGAAAACTATTGTTGTAGCTAAATGCTCTGCTCCTAAAGAGAGAGAGTAACCTTTGAAAATTTGAAACAACAGTATTAATTTTGCCCAGTCATTCAGCCTCCACAAAGAAGCAAAAGTTGATTCAACAAAGCATTCTTGGAGGTGAATTTTAAAAAGGATGGGACTGTTTCTGAATGAAAAAGTAGCTGTTGTCAATAATATTATGGGTCAAAGAGAAGCAATAGTCTTTCAAATTGATTATGTAGCTAGGAGAGATTTCACTTTCAACAAGGAGCTTATAAGCTAGAATGAGCACCTACAGGACATGCATAAAACAAGTAAAGAAGTTTGGATGCCACACTCCTACACTATGGCAAGAATCCTCAATTGTATCACAAGTTATACACTTGAGGATTCTGCTGATACATTAAAATATAAATTTATATTCTGTTAGCAAATTTCCAAGAAATTTGTCAGAATCCTCAAAATGATGTCATTTGTAGTTCAAAATCCAACACAAGCATTATGTTTGACCTCATACTCCTTTCAATCAAAGGAGATAAAACGTGCCATATTTCCATCTTAATTTCTCATTTTAGTTTTGTTTATACTATTGACCACCAAATTATTATTCATTTTATCAGTTACAAACATGACTGTATTTCGATAAAGTTCCATCTAGCTGGCTCTTTAATAAGAGCATCATTTCAATCAGTCCATAACCCTCACCCAATCATTGGTTTTTCTGTTTCACAAAAAATGCATTCTACTACGCCTTTCTCAAGGTCTCTGCAGGTAGATCATTTATAGTTCTTCAATATTTTCTCTGTTTTGGATTTTAGGCATTTTAGGTTTTCTGAGATAAAAACATCCTTACCTTGATGTATCTGTATTCTTATTTTTTTCCCAAGTCAAATATCTTCACAAATTTTTATAATCATTCTTCAAACTGTTTCTGGTAGCATTATGTCTGCTTTCAGTCAAGCAAGGTCAAAATCCATTTTAACAACCTCTGAAGCAGAAGAACTTGCAGTTATGGTTTCAATTCTTTTTTGGAGCGTCAGCTTCATTATCTTTTCAGCCTTTTGAAAGAATGCTTGGCTACAATTGTGAGATTCTTTACAAATGAACAATGGCTTGCCAGCTTGATGAGGATTTATTTTTCTCTTCGTCACAGGTTCTTTACATTTTCTTAAGCTAAATTTACTTCTTGATTGTTTCCATGCACTCAATTGTATTATTAAAGAGAACTGACAAGAGGGAAAGTGAACAAATTTCTTGTTTTCTGAGCATGCAAAATGAATTAGAAAGTTGTCATAGCATAGCCACAGTTTGTGCTGATTGTGTTTTGTGGTATATATATCTATGCTAGAAGTTCTTTTTAAGGAAGGGTGTTCTAAAATAGAGACTGCTATCCCTTACTATGGCAGGCCTATAGATGCTTTGATATAATCCATTGGAAAACAGTTTTAAATAATGTAATCCTTTGCATGTTCGATCCATTGATTCTGGAACCTAAAACATTTAACATAACTAAACCTTTGTTTCTATCAATCATTAATTTGGAGTCTTTATTGGAAGACTCCCAACCACTGCTGTCAATTTGGCTCATTGATACTTCATCCCTGGAGCATTTCTCCTTCACTATCAATTTGATTTTGGGCATAATTTTTTATTTTTGTATCTCCCAAAGAAGGGAACTCAAAGCTATGTCTTCCTGCATGAGACGGTAAAAGAAAAGAAGCAACACAGCATAAGAAAAAGCGGGCGGGTAGAGGCTAACAGAGCTTTTCCATCCAATTATCTATTTTGTGAGGTCTTAGAAAACCTAGGGATTTGTTAGTATTATCTATTTTACAGGGCCTTCGATCACAAGCAGGTTTGGTCGAGGTCTTAGTGGATGTATGAAGACCTCGTACCTATAACATTCAGATCATTCTTCAAACTATTTTTAGAAAAAAAATTGTGTCTATTTTTTACATAAAGTTTGCAGAGTTTGATGCTAGGAAAAGAGACAAGAAACAGAAAAAAAATGGCAAAAGTGGGGCACACCTGGTCTGTTCCTGAAAGGAACTTCATGTAGGTTTTATTTTTGTTGCTTGCCCAAGAACCTAGACCCATTTTCTTGTGACTTTTTCCTCTGAGCTTCACATCCTTTTGATTTTCTGAAAACCCCTTGTCGTTTCTAATGAAAAATGCCTTGTCGTTTTTCAAAAACCCCTGTTTGTGGTGCTTCATGACCATTGTCTGTGTTGTTCACTGTTCTTCGTGCCTGTTGTGTTGTGCCTTTGTTCCTCGTGCCTCCATTCCTTTGTTCATGTTATGTTCCCTATTCGTGTTCTCTATTCTGAAACGAAAAATGAAATTAACACATATTGAAAGCTGCAGACATGCGATTGAAGGTAATGTCCAATGTGGGAGGGAAAAAGAAAATTGGGAGGGAAAAGGAAAATTGGGAGGGAAATAAAAAAATTATTTTAGGAAAAGACTTTTTTTCTTATTGTCTTAATTTAAGACAAAATTAATATTTTGATTAATTTTGTCTTAAATAAATGTTTTAAATGGGGGCTCTATTTAGTAGTGTGTGATCATGTCAAGAAAGCATAAGGAGATGAATAATGTTTAGTTACACACCCAAACTTGTTTAAAAGAAGGAAAGAAAGGAGGGAAAGGTGTAGTTTAAAAGGAGGAAAGAAATGAGGGAAAGGTGTCATGTCTTTTTCCTCCTTTCTTTCCTCCTTTAAAGTGAGTTTGGGAGTGTAACTAAACATTATTCATCTCCTTATGCTCTCTTGACATCCTCATGATGGATCATAATGTGTTTCCTCCTTTTAAGCTGTGTCCTTTTCCTCCTTTCTTTCCTCCTTTTAAGCAAGTTGGGTTTGCAGCTAAACATTATTCATCTCCTTATGCTCTCTTGACATCCAAATGATGGATCACAGAGTGCGATCCGAAACATTGATACAAAAACTTTAAACACAATCAAAACCAGAAACAACACAAAATAAACATTATGAATTGTAGAAATCTCATAGCATTAAAACAATTTTTTGTTATATTTAAAAAACTGTGAGAAGTAGTTTCAGTTTTTAATTATTAAGCTTTTAATAATAATTAGTTCATTAAATTTTTAATAATGCATATTATTAAAAATAATTAAAATTCTTGTTAAAATTTATTAATATCCAGAGCTGCGGAGGAAAGTGCTGGTTGGATCGCAAGACTTCCCATATCCCAGGAGATAAAGAACCGGTCGTCCACGCATTGAAACGCGTATGCATATTCAATACTTTACTAGTCTATTTACTGCGGAATGTTTAAATAACTTTTCGCTGGCCAATCTTTTGCAGCTCCTGAATTCGAGACCTAAACACAGTCGATCTTTGTTCCTCCGGATGAAAATCCTCGCTATAATTTCGACTTTGAATCATGGGCCATTATGAACGTTACTGACTCGCTTATCGCCGATTCCCCTGATGCCTTCAAATCCTTGGAGGAAGTCAGCAAGCTTTACGAACGGGGAATGAAAATTGCCTGTATTATACAACTGTTCGATGATATGGGGGATGTCATCCTTCTCATAAATTTTAGCCGCCCACAAATTTTTGGAGGTAAGATTAGCAAACGAACTTTAATCCTATTTCGGAATAAATAATCTATAGGCTTAGAAATTAAATTGGATTCATATTCTGTGCAAAAGTTGACGAGTACGCATGGAGAAGCGACGAGGAATTTGCAAGTCAAGCGCTTGCAGGCGTCAATCCAATTGTGATCCAGTGCCTACAGGTAGAATAAATTCTCAAACTCATCCCGTCCTTTCGCTCTTCTTTCTTATCTGAAATAACATCATTTGCTGGTTTGAGACAGAAATTTCCCTCGTCTAGTGGCTCGGATGAAAAGATGTACGGTCCGCAGAAGAGTGCCATCACAGCCCAACACATAGAATATTAGAACCTTGAGGGCCTTTCTCGGACGGGCTTAAAAAGCACACAATAAGCTTTGACTGCTTAGGTGGCTGTGAGCCCATTCCTTAACGTTCGTTCCCGTTCGTTTAATTCAAACGATAGTGGCCGTTTAAATTCTAACACTGTTCCCGCACAGAAGTCTGTAAGCGGTTGATCGCGTGAAACAAAACGGATAGCCAAGGGCACTCCCATCTTTCTCGCCGCTGTCATGGAAGACCTCGTTGCTAAGGTATTTTCACAGCCTTTCTTGCTCTATGCACATGGTTTCTGCAGCGGACAGAAGAAATGGGTTTCCATCCTGATCAGTTTTATTTGGCTACGTGCTCCCCACGCGTGCCAAAATGGGAGCTTTGGAACAGGGTATATACATCCATCAACGCATAACGGAAGGGTAACTATTATCAGATATTACAGCTGGAAATTCTCTGGTAGACATGTATGTAGAATGTCGAAGCATAGACAAGGCGTGGAAACTGTTTGATGGAATGCCTCAAAGAAATGTGGTCTCATGGAATGCTATGATTGCAGAATATGCACAAAAGGTATTTGTTGAGAAGGAGTTAGAAAATTTAAATAAAATGCGATTGGCAGGTGTAAAGCTAGACTCTGCAACCTTTGTCAGCAATCTCCTATTCTATACGAAAATGGGAGCTTTGGAATAGGGTATGGAATTTTGTCAGATGTTTTGCTGCAATTGCCCTAGTAGACATGTATGCAAAATTGTAAGCTTAGACAAGGCAGGTGAACTGTTTGACAGAATGGCTCGTAAAATTGTTTGATAAAATGTCATGATTGAGGATATCCAAAATGTGCAAGCATAGAGAAGGCATGTGAACTGTTTGACATAATGCCTTAAAGAAATATGTTCTCATGGAACGCCCTGATTGCAGGATATTAACGAAATGGATT
Source organism: Sequoiadendron giganteum (assembly GCA_007115665.2). Lineage (NCBI taxonomy): Eukaryota > Viridiplantae > Streptophyta > Pinopsida > Cupressales > Cupressaceae > Sequoiadendron > Sequoiadendron giganteum. The sequence goes on along the minus strand of CM021106.1, from coordinate 116,487,355 downwards.
GAGATCCCTTCTTAGTTTCACAGAGTGCCAAAACACTTAAACGATGGATTGTAAAAATTCACTTAACTTTGAGTATTCTTAAATATTTACAACTTCTTTATCCAACATCATGAATCTAATCTCCATGTCATGAATAGTACTAATCGAAAGGAAATCCCCCTATGTGATTGGTCAACTAGATCTTTCCAAACAATTTTCTAAGATCCAAGTGTTTATAGAGGGTAATATTTGCTAAATATCTAAACGACATAAATGAGGCGATTGGGAATTAATGATAAAATATTGCCACAATCTAATCAAATATCTACAATCAGATTGTGAGCTATCAGATGTTGGCATCTGGTAGTATTTTCTTATGGGACGTTGGTGGTGACTCTCCTTTTTCAGCTATAAATAGGAGGCAAGAACCAAAATAAGGAGTTCTTAATAGTTCCCTTTTCTTGGAAAAAGAAATTCTTATAGTTTTCCTTAGCTATAAAAGTATTTTAAGAAGTTAGAAATTGGCAAAACACTATTTTTCTCTGGCATGTTATATTGCTTTTACTCAGACTATTATTAGATTGACATTCAACCTTTTATTTAAAGTTAATTTGATATTTAAACATGATCTATTTGCAAGAAATCTTTGATACTCTGCAGGTTATGACCTTTATTAAGTTTCTTCTTTATGTTTTCATTAAGAATAGAACGTTGTGATAAGCTTGATTCAGATTGTTTGAGTAGTTGGTTTCCATGTTGTAAGCTTGTATGATATAGTGATAACCTACAAGAATTGGACTATGTATGTTGAACTTCTCTAGTTTCTATAAGGGTTATTCTTTCTTCATATTATATTGTAATAAGAGGAAGGGTTTATGCAATTTCTAAATTTTTTTCTATTAACTTTTAGAACTTTTACGCTTGACCGCACCTTAATGAACATTTCTTGTGGGGAGATTTGAAAGACTGCATTGTTCTTGTATTTAGCTTTTTTGGCTTATTTTCTTCTCAACAATGAAGGGTTGTGAAATTTTGTGTCTAATATATCATTCGTAGAAAAATAATTGGGTTTTTAAATTTTGTAAAAGCTTTGGTGCATCAACATTTTCATGTTTACATTTACATTTTATTCCACCCTTTTCTCCAAACTTGGAGAAGAGTTGGTTTTCTATAAAAACCCTAGAGGTATTCAACGAGGCACAAATTGGTCCCCCACTCATTGAATTTCCCATAAGGTTGTCGAAGAGGTGCAAAATTTGATGATCAACACTATTATTAATCTTGATTATCATTCTTTTTTATTTGTATTTGAAATTGAGTGATTGCTTTCATGTCCAATGTTGATACCTTCAATGATGGATCTTTCCAAGATTAAGCTACTTTGTTCTTAGGAATTTATAAAAGGAAGCACTATTTTTAGTTGGTTCTTCGTTGACTTTGAGAGCATTTTGTATAGAGTGATATAGATGGATAATTTTAAAAAATATATAAAAGATTCAAGGGAAGAATCCTTGGGGTGTAGAGTAATAAAAGTACAATTAAGTTATTTTTGTACATTTTGTATCTTTGGGCTTCACCATAAGCCACTGCAACCTATGTTTCAATAATATAAAAACATTTTTATAAGAAGGAAACATGGAATCCATTAGGCCTTAGGGATTTTTTTGAGTTCACTTACAAGGAATCTAATTTGATCTCCTCCTTAGTGAGAGGTGGCATTATGATTTGACTATCCTCATCTGTGATAATGAAGGGAATGAACTATTAAAAGTATATTTTCTCCTACAAGTTCCAATCCTCCTCACTTCCAAGTAATTCACTAAAAACTAAGATTGATTCAACTATAATGAGTTTAGGCTTAGTGAGAGATTCTCCTCTATGAAATTTAATAGAAGTGATTTATTTAGCTCCTTCTTTCCCTAGTTAAGTTGTGATTTTTTTTGTTTTTTCACCTTTAACTAGTTAAATTTATAAAGATTTTTGCCTCTAGATTTTCCTTTTCTTTTCCTAGACATCTATTACATTTGAGATAAGAGATATTTCAATCATGAATTGATCCTAGTTTATCCCTTTAACTATTATCAATACATTGAGTTTTTATTTCCATTTCAATTCCTTCCTTTTCAGTAAATTTTTCTTTAAAATTTGTATGTGTTCTAATATTTTTGGATGTTTTAGGATTATAAGTTTTTACTAGAGCATACATTTCGATGCTTCTTAATTTTTGAAGCTCACTTCACTAATTTGTGACAAGATCTATGAAGGATTGATCTTAAAAATACATTTTTTAAGTTGAAGGTGCATTTGGGGTTTATATGATATTTCATTACTATGGATGCTAAAATCTGCAAACTGCTTAAATATCAGCACACACCATTGGTAGCATGGTTAGTATTTCAAAACAAAGCAAATATTCAACATCCATATGAGATAATATATCATGCTTCAAGATGCAAATAAATGAAAAAGATGAACAAAGCATGTAAAACATGAAATAAACCTATCCCATATTGGATTGGTGCTACTTAGTTGTGTAGGAAGCAGCCCTTTCCCAATCCATGATAAGAAAGATTGCCAAGATGATAGATGATGAAGAGCAAGATTGATTCTCAAATGAAGAGAGTGACCTTGCATAAAAATGTGTTGTCAAATTGTGTTGTTGTGATAAGCAAGATTAGTTCTCTTATGTGGAGAGTAACCTTGCATGAAAAAGTGTTGTTGTTCAATTGCCAAATTGTGTTGTGTGTTTGAAGGAGAGAAGCCTTCAACTTATAGTTGAACTTGAAGGGAGGAGAGGCCAAATTGATGAATGTGGGATCATTCATGGGCCAATGACAAGATGCCACTTGTCAAGGTGTGAGAGGGTGAGGAATGTGCAAGTCTTGGCCAATGTGCCAGTTTCAAATTTGAATTTGTATGAAAAGACATGTTTAGGGGGGATGATAGGTGCAATAAATGCCAAGTTTGACTTGTGCAAGAGATGTGTAAGTGCATTTAATGCTTTGTTGGAAGGGACAAGTCATGTGGAGGGAAGATTCAAATTGGAAGAATATTCCATCTTGATGCCCTTTTGAAAGTAATTAGAAGAATTGATAAATCAAATAATTGATTTATTGGTGCAAGTGGGTGGGTTAGTTGAGAGTTTAGATTTGACTCTAGTTGAGTCAAAAGCTAGAGAATGGTAATTATGATTAGAAGTTAATTAATTTAGATTAATTAACTTAGGGGATTTTAGGGATTTGATATTTGATTTAAATAAGTTTGATTTATCAAATCAAATAAGAAGAACTTAGGACTTAATGAAATAATTTGATTTATTTAATTAAGTCTAATGAACCTTAGGGATTTAATCAATAAAATATTTTAATTGATTAATAGAAGAAATGAATGTTAATTAGAGTGAGATGCATGATGCTAGTTTTACATGTCTACATTTTGCCCCTCTTTGAAGCAATGTACTTGTTGCATTGGTTCAAAGAATGATGCCACTAACATCAAAATTAAAAAAAATTTAGATTTTTTGGATGCCCCAGCGAAAATGAGTATGCTAGCACATTGCCCCCTAGAGAGATCGAGCGAAAAGATTCAATTTGAGGTGGATATCGCGACAAAGAGGTTCAAAATGAATGTATGGATGGTTGGGCTATATGATAATGATGATGTAAATGAGATGTTTGGAAGATTCTTAAAATAAAAAATCTATATTATTTTAAGCATGTTAAATGATTATGCAATGCATGTGAGATGGATGAGATGGATGATGTTTTCCAATGATGATATGATGTGATTATGCAGGATGCAGGATGGATACATTGTTAGCGTGAAAGAAGATAGAAGAATGAGAGGGATCAACCCTCAAATTCAAGAAGATGAAGAAGTCCAACAAGCCAACTTTATTAGAAATGATGGTGAATGATGATGATGTGTTGCTTATCCAGGGATGGGAGATATAAAGAGCATACCTTTCTTTATGTTTGATAGCACACATAGGGGCGATGCATCAAGGTATTAAGAACTGGGATGGCATTGCGCCTAGTGTGATGGACTTTGACTCAACAATCAGATATGAGTGCTCTTGTTCACACTTGACATACGAAAACCTTGCTAGGACGGACCCAACAAAGCAAGTATTTGCCAAGTTATTTTACAAAGGCATCCAAAAAGCACAATAGATAAAAAGATAATGATCATTGCCCCATTCCTTTCTCTCTAAACCTGTTTTGTTTAGGCATCATCGAGAGGTCCTTGAAATGAGCGCAAACTAAGATAAGTCTAAACAAGACCAAGATAAAATAAACAAACAAGTTGATGTTCTTCGTACTGCTAGCCAAAGCTAAACTACTATGGGGTACCTAATGCTTATGTCCATCGCAGGAAAGCTTCATCCTAGGACATGTAGTGATTAGGGTTTTGGTGAGACTGATTGAGTGATAAGCTATTGATACTCCGAGTTGACCAACCTGCTGACTTACTGACTTAGACTTTCGAGACTTTAACAATTAGGTGTTCACTTTGGAACCTGCTAAACTTGCTTCTGATTGCTTCACCAAAGGATGAAGGCGACGATTGATTTATTATGAGTGAGGTTTATTATGGGTGAAAGTGAGATGAGACGAGTGCACCATTTTGGGTTTTTTCAGATATTTGGATGTTTTTTGGAATTTTGAGCTTTATGAATGTTTTTTAATTTTGTGTCTCGGGGGCCAATCAAGGATGGCCTCGTCTACGTTTACGCTCAAAGATGACATAGTTCAGATGAAAATTAACTTTACTAGTAATGAGATAGATGGGAAAATGGATTGCCATTGCGACGGACGCCTAAAATCCTAAAATGTGAAAAAGATGGACAAACGAATGCCCCTGTAATGGACGCCTAACTAGATGGGCAGATGGAAGTCATTGCGATGGATGCCTAAAATCCTAAAATGTGAAAAAGATGGACAAATGAATGCCCCTGCGATGGATGCCTAACTAGATGGGTAGACAGATGTGATTGCGATGGATGCCTAAAATCCTAAAATGTGAAAAAGATGGACAAATGAATGCCCCTGCGATAGACGCCTAACTAGATGGGCAGACAAATGTCTTTGCAATAGACGCCTAAAATCCTGAAATGTAAACTAGATGGACAAACGAGTTCCCCTGCGATGGACACCTAAGTAGATGGGCAGACGAATGTCATTGCGACGGACGCCTAAAATCCTAAAATGTAAACTAGATGGACAAACGGGTGCCTCTGCAATGAACGCCTAACTAGATGGGCAGACGAATGTCATTGCGATGGATTCCTAAAATCTTAAAATGTAAACTAGATGGACAAAGGGGTGCTCCTACGACAAACGCCTAACTAGATGGGCAGACGAATGTCATTGCGACAGATGCCTAAAATCCTAAAATGTAGACTAGATGGAAAAATGAATGCCCCTGCGACGAATGCCTAACTAGATGGGAAGACAAATGTCTAAGGACTAACCCTAACTATAAAAAATAAATGGGAAAACAGATTGCCAATGCGACAGATGCCTAAGGACTAACGCTAACTATAAAAATAAATGGACAAACCAATTGCCAATGCAATAGATGCCTAAGGACTGGCCCTAACTGTCTCGGGGGATGATCAAAGATCAACCTTGCCTATGTTCAATCTCAGAGACAACGTAGTTCAACAAGGTGAAAGACTTACAAGACTTTAATGATGATTTTTTTTGAAGATTTTTTTATATTTTGACATGTTTTTGATGATTTTTCGATGAATGTTTTTGGATTTTTGATTTTTTGAATGGTTTTGAATTTTTGCATGATTTTTGACAATTTGGATACAATATGTGATGATATCAATTCTTTGTTTTGGGATCTTGTTGAAAACCAAGCTTAATGTTGATCAATTAGATTGATGGATTGATAGTTTGTCTAAGTGTGTTAAGTCAAACAAAAGTGATAATGCACTTGTAAAATCTAGGAAGTTGTGTTATCCTAGAATAAACTCCTGCATAAGATGATGGTTTGACTAAGTGTGTCAAGTCAAACGCGGTGGTTTTGGATTTGATAATTTGGCTAAGTGTGTTAAGCCAAATAGAGTGATGATAATGAACTTGTAAACCCAAGGAAGTTGTGTTATCCTAGAGTAAACTCGTGCACAAGATGATATTTTGACTAAGTGTGTCAAGTCAAATGAGGTGGTTTTGGATTGGATTCGATTGATGAAGCTTGTTTTGGAATAAAATTTCTTTGATGATCTGATGTGACACAGATGTGCGCATTAGATGCAATTGAGATGAATTGTTTGGATTGATATTTGATGAAAGATAAAGCATGATAAGGAATGTCTTCTTGTCAAAATATGCCATGGGCTAGTGATTTGGATTTTTGACTCACAAATGCTTGACCAATTTTATTTTGTGTTTTCCAGTGTTCGGATCACCATATAAGTAGGATATATATCCAGATTTATTCTCGAAGCAAGATGCAAATATCTGCTCCCAGTGTCTAGCAATGTTTGAATGACCATGGGTAGATTCTTGGATGAATGGATATGGATTATCTTGCGATAAGGTAAGGGTGTTCAAATAGAGGATTCTCATTCGGATAATGCTTCAAGGCTCAAATAATGTTGGATAGGATGGGATCAGTGAAAATGACCCATGTCAATATTTTTACCATAAACAAGTGTAAAGCGTGCTCCAAAATTTTATCAAGATCAAGGTAACTTGGACCTTGGATGCAGATGGATAAAAATGGGTTAGATAAATGGTTCATGGATGAATGAATGATATGGTTGGAATGCTAGCTTTATTATGGATGTGATAAGATGCTTTCTCCTGAACTAGTGCACGCAGATGCTTGATTCTACTCATGATGCCTGTTTACCAGGTTTTCATCATGGTACCTGTCCAAAGCGCCACCGAAATGGTTTTCACTATAGGACGATTTTTTTCTTTACTGTTTTCAATCCTTTTTCTGATTTTTTTCGATTTTTTGATTTTTTTTGTTGTCGCCAAGATGCCTGTTTGCCAGGTTTTCATCAAGGTAACCATTTTTTCAGGACATTTTTTTAATTTTTTTGTATTTTCTCAGAGATTTTAAGCTGATGTTGAACCACCTGGTGGTGTTGATGCTTCTTTCATAATGTGCCATTGGTATCCTGCTTGAAGAAGTTGCTTTACCAAGACACACGCACTTGAATGCAACTTTTCAGATCCTTGATCTGTTTTGCTAATACCGGAGTTCACTCTGTCTTTATGCGCACATCGTGATAGAGTGCCCTCTGAATCCTTATGATGAAGGGTTGTTGCCAACACATGGTCAATGTGAGAATTGGATATTATGTGTGAAGGCAGGGATGGTGTGTGTTTAGGAATAAAAGATGGATTGGTCGATAGTTTGGAACCTTTGACTCTCCAAACTTGGGAAGATGAGTAATAATGAGTGGATATGGAAATGTGCATAGAATTAGGACCAACTACTCGATACACTTTGTACGTTGCTTAAGAAGCTTGCTTTTGCTTTTGCGGAAATCTTTGATGGATAGTTTTCCCTTTTTTATTTTGCCCCATAGTTGCTTTGACTGATGGAGTTTGATAGGGATAATATTTCTTTGTATTCTTTGGTATCCAAGTGTATTTGATTTGTTCGATATGCTTCTTAGCTTCTTTTACTTTGATAATGTTCTTCTTGCTTCGATTCACATCCTCCTTTTGATGTTGGTCCCAATTCATAGATGCAGTGATGGGTGGATGGAGATTCATGACATGGCGGGTTGTAGTATTGGCATTGGTTTCATCATAAGGATCCTTCATGCTCCCTATGTCGACATTTTCTTGAGACAAAGTTGCCCCCATTTTTGTGGAAATATTACTAATATGTTGAGATCCCTTGATTTTCGAGTAACCAAGGCCTTGATGCTTAGGATTTCCAACAATATGCACTGGTTCTAGGATACCCTATTCATGTATACCTAATCCTTTACCTTGATAATTCATCTGCTGAAATTTTTTATTTTCCATAGGATATGATTTACCTTGGAAACAAGGTGCTACTCCTTTGTTCTGTGGTGGATTTTCAAAAGTGATAGCTGCTTTATTGATGTGATAGCTTGCCCTTAAAAAGGTGAGTGATCCAATTTTATAAGTGATAGGATCCTTTGCATGTGGGATGACTTCTTGATTGATCTCTTTGGCTTGATCTTGTGAGATATCACATTTCACTGCTTCTTCAAGAAGTGTTGTTGATTTATTGTCCTCATTAAACTCTTCCTCATGACTCACTTCACAAGATGTTTCTGATTCATGACTTATGTAGAAGCCTTCTGATATGTCTCTGCATTTGTCTAAATCTTGACCATGTTTATAAATTTTAAGAGTAAGAGGCTCTTGCTCCTTAGCAATGATATCAAAAGTATGAGACTCTTATTTTGAATGCATATCATCTACATGTTCGTCCAAAGAAAGCATCTTGTGGGTAGATGGAGGGATATGTGCTATATGAATATGATCATTATTTGTGACATCTTGTATAGATAGGAGAGTGCCCATTAGATCATTGTAGTATCTTGGATATACAAATTCTTGATCTTGACTAATTCTAGAATTACTTTCCACATGATTTAGATCAAGTTCTTGACATGGATCTATTTCAAAGGATGGATTGCTTATATTGGGTTCTTGGACATCGTTTTTAGGCATGGAAAGTGGCTCGATATACATTTGATCTTTGAGCATTCTTTCACTATCTGTAATCATGAGGTCGAGGGATGTCAATATGTCAAGGGATGTCAATATGTTGAGGATTCTTTCACTATCCATAATCATGAGGTCGAGGGATGTCAATATGTCCTTCTAGCGCCATTTTGTGGATGCTAAAATCTGCAAAATGCTTAAATATCAACATACACCATTGGTAGAATGGTTAGTATTTCAAAATAAAGCAAATATTCAACATCCATATGAGATAATATATCATGATTCAAGATGCAAATAAATGACAAAGATGAACAAAACATGTAAAACATGAAATAAACCTATCCCATATTGGATTGGTGCTACTTAGTTGTGTAGGAAGCAGCCCTTTCCCAATCCATGATAAGCAAGATTGATTCTCAAATGAAGAGAGTGACCCTGCATAAAAATGTGTTGTCAAATTGTGTTGTTGTGATGAGCAAGATTAGTTCTCTTATGTGGAGAGTAACCTTGCATGAAAAAGTGTTGTTGTTCAATTGCCAAATTGTGTTGTGTGTTTGAAGGAGAGAAGCCTTCAACTTATAGTTGAACTTGAAGGGAGGAGAGGCCAAATTGATGAATGTGGGATCATTCATGGGCCAATGACAAGATGCCACTTGTCAAGGTGTGAGAGGGTGAGGAATGTGCAAGTCTTGGCCAATGTGCCAATTTCAAATTTGAATTTGTATGAAAAGACATGTTTAGGGGGGATGATAGGTGCAATAAATGCCAAGTTTGACTTGTGCAAGAGATGTGTAAGAGCATTTAATGCTTTGTTGGAAGGGACAAGTCATGTGGAGGGAAGATTCAAATTGGAAGAATATTCCATCTTGATGCCCTTTTGAAAGTAATTAGAAGAATTGATAAATCAAATAATTGATTTATTGGTGCAAGTGGGTGGGTTAGTTGAGAATTTAGATTTGACTCTAGTTGAGTCAAAAGCTAGAGAATGGTAATTATGATTAGAAGTTAATTAATTGAGATTAATTAACTTAGGGGATTTTAGGGATTCGATATTTGATTTAAATAAGTTTGATTTATCAAATCAAATAAGAAGAACTTAGGACTTAATGAAATAATTTGATTTATTTAATTAAGTCTTATGAATCTTAGGGATTTAATCAATAAAATATTTTAATTGATTAATAGAAGAAATGAATGTTAATTAGAGCGAGATGCATGATGTTAGTTTTACATGTCTACAATTACTTTTAAAGTCAATGGAAAGTTATCTAAACTCAAGTATATGACTGTTTCAGATTTTGCATAATCATTATACTCAAGCCATTTAAGATAAAAAAAATTTATCGTATATCTTTACTATTTTTCTTAAACGAGTATGTGCAGGATCATGATGGGCCAAAAAGTGGCGATATGTAAGCCATATGATGACCCATGTGGCTGACGACTTTTTTTTACCCAAAATTGATGAAACGAAAAGGGTTTTTAGAGGAGATTCTTAGCTTTCCACCAATATAAATTATGCTTGACTTTGAATTTAATCAATAATTATTATTCATTTTCTATTAGAATTACAAATAAAGTCCTAATTGATAGGCTGATTGAAAAACATCTATAACTTTCAAACGGTATCACATTTTTTGAATCCGAAACATGTGTCACATTCTATGCTTTGAATACTATAAGATTAAAAAAAAAAAAATTGAATTTCATGAATTTTTGACCAATTTAAGGTGGCTAGACAAACGAGATTTTATATGTTTTAAAATTTTTAATAAAAAAATCATAATTAATTATTTACTTGGAAAAAAATTATACAAAAATATCCACCACATCAGGACATGAGTCCTCTACTTATATCTAAAATCTTATAAAAAAATATTATCATTTTTTTGTGGTTATGGTGATCAGACAGACACCTACTTCTTATTTTTACGTTGAAATCTAAATACTACTACATTGAAATTTCAAATTTTCACCAAATAGATTTTTATTTTTTTATAAATAAAGGTCTAGTAGTTTAGAAACTACATTCAATTTGCTACATATTCTTTTTTTACATTTTTTTAAATAATATAGATAACTTATTCAAATTTTTATGTCAAGTTGTCTAACTCTGATTTTTTGTCTTTTTATTGCCACTTAAGGGGTTGTTTTTCCCATCATGATCCTGCACATACCCAAACCTGGCATTTTGTGTGTCCATGTGACTTCCATTCCTAGCTATTAAATTATCTAAGAGTGTATTCATCTCGATAAAGAAACTAAAATTAATTTATGATTGAGTGGACCTTCTTATACCTCCCTATTTGTCATTTAAGGTTAATAATGTATTAAAATATTTACATACCATATATAATTAGTTTATGATGGCTTTTATAATGTAGTAAAATATCTTACATTGTTATCTCCTGGGGGTGAGGTAATTAGGTCCATATATGGTGAAAATAAAAAATTATTTGGAGACAATGATAGTTACCTAAAAGAGTTTCCAATTGGTTATTTGGTTGATCATGCCTACTTTGATAAAATTTTGAAACCATTTGAGGCACCTTTTTCTTTCATAGATGAGGCATTTGTTCATACTAATGTTGTGATATCTTATTTGCCTCTTTAGAATTGATTTTAGTTTTTTGGTAAGAAAATGATATCTAGTTTCTATATATCTAATAAATTCTTTACTAAGTGTCTTTTTGATATAGTCATGGTCAAACATGGGTCCAATGGAGGACTATTCAGCCATGTAGACTAACATCAAAATACACACACAACACAAAGATCTCATAAAAAAACCATATTATTATTTATTTAAGCTAACATGATTATCACCATGATTACAACTACTCATTTTTTTATAATGGTATCTCTTACATGCTAGGTCATAGAAATTTCATTACACTTACTTTGACAATTCAAACATAGAAAGAAACACTAAAATGTAGCCTCACAATTGCACATTAGTTTAATTACCTCCAATGTGTTGTATTAGTATCTCCCTTTGGATCGCAAAAGCCACTTAATACACATTGTTCTCTACTCACAATCTTTCTCGAAGATCTCATAGTCTCACTCTGCTTCTTCCCTTACCTCTTCACTTACCTTTTTTTTGTTTGAAAATAAATATATATGGAATCCACAATTTTTTCTAATGATTTGTATTAGCCACAAGATGGATAAAATTCCAATACAACATATAATGTGCCATCAACTATAAATATAGAAAAATTGTAAATTTAAATGGTCAAATGGTGGATAAACTTCTACATGGCATGCTTAGCACTCATCCTCAATGGTTCAATAAATTCTTACAAATGTTTTTTGTTCTAGTGCAAACTCTAAATAACTTGCCACACATGAAAAAAATCCTAATTGCTCAGAACCATTTACCTAATAGAAAATATTAAACCAGTTTACTATCTTTTTATCACTCCATTATTGTTACACATTAAAATGAAACTAAAAGAAAACTTAAATCAATCCCAAAAGTTTGACAATCAGTTTCAAGTTATGGTGAAATACAATAAATTTCTTCATCATAGACTATTATCTACAAACTAATAGAGAAAAAATAACAAAATTTAACCACTTTTCTAGAATGTTGCAAGATTAGCACAATACCTAGAGATGCTCCTACATCACACACATAGAGTGAGTGCAAGATCATAATGGGACCAGCAGTAGTAATGGGGGTAAAGAATGCATCTAAAAATTGATATTTGACTTATTGTTTGGGTCAAGTGAAAGTGAGATTTACTTTGGTAAGAACTCTAGGGAAAAATAGACATCCATTATGACATTCATAGTGTTGTACAAAATCAATATTCAATTTTAAGAAATAAATATTTGTTTGTAGAAAATGGATATCCATTTTGCAAAAGTTTAAAACAAAAAAAATAGTTTTCTCCTCTACCAAAATGATTTATGATAGATGAGAAAAGCACAAACAAATGGATATTCAAGGCAAAGGAATTGGTATTTATTTTGGGGATTTAGTTTTTCAAGTTTAAAATCGGCTAGTCTATAGCTAAGTTAGTTTTCTTCCATTTTTTTCCATTTTTTTGTAAATTTATTCAATTTTTTTAGTATGATTTAGGGATTTTTTAAAATTTTTAGGAATTAGTTAAAAATTATTAAGTTTAAGTTTTAAATTGAAAATAAGCATAAATGGAAGAGGAAGGTCAAAACCCTAAACCTTCACCAAATAATCCCCCAATAAAACCTCCTTCAATTGAAGAACAAATTGATAGAAATATTATTGATTTGAATAACATTATAGAAATATGTCATTGACACCCTCAATTGTCTCCAATTATAACCAACATGAGTTATTTTGGGAATGTCAAGAATTTTATAGGTAAGAAAACTCTACTGGGTTGTCATACGATCAAGTGAAAGAGTTAGATATAACCAAATCCATGTTAGCATAATATTTTTTCAATACTAAAATTAGATTACATATTCATTACATGAACTTCTCAAATTAAACAGTCACATGATATTGATTCTCCTAGTGTATTGATTTATATTGGTGTACCTTCCTTTTCTACACATATTCATGTATCTCATCATTGTGTATGTAATCATTTTTGTTCAAGTCCTCTTAGAAAGACTAGTGAGTCACACCTAAACACATATAAATATGATATGCCTTATATCAAACCTTCACAAGATGAGATAGTAGGATCTTAGATAACACAAGTGAATCAAACATAGGCAAAAAAAAAAAAAAAGCCATTAGAGGTTAGAGAAGAGGAGCAAGGTCAATCTTTCTTATAGGTAAAATGTAAAGTTATTTCATGGTGTATTTTATTTGGAATTAATATAAAAAGATTATTACTAAATTATATAAGTGGGATAACAATTGATGAAAAAGGAGGAGATTATAGAAGCACATCATGGTTCTCTCTCACCCATTGAATTTGGCCTAGAATTGATAGTATAATTTTTTCTACATGTATATGTTTTTATTGCATGCATTTAATTTTTATGAGTAATTATATATTAATTTATATCTTGATCTTATTTTACTTTCATAGTCAACTCCAAATGTGAATAAGGTTACACCTTTTCCAATAGGTTATTGTTTGTTTAATGTTGTAATTGATTTAAAAGGGTAGATAAGTGGAGGTCAGAATGTCATTATGCTTAGTGGATAAGGTTTTGGAAGGATTGATGTAGAATGATCGAGAGAAAATCATGTTTTGTAGAATTTCAATGTTTCTCAAAAAGATGTAAAGTTGACATGAAATTTTGTCATGATGTTGTAGAGGTTATTGTAGTGTATTAAAATTCATACCATTTCATTTTCACACTTATTTGGGCCCATCTTTCTTTCTTTATCCTTCTTTATGGATTAATTGGTCTTATTTTGTGTCCACAAGCCCTATGAATGACATATTTTCTGGTTAATCCTAACATTCTCCAATGCATAAGTGATAACCTAATGAATCTAATTGGTATGTCCCAAATTTCTAGTTGGAACTAAAATGCCATTAAGGGAATCTTTGCCCCCTTGAGGTCTCACAGCCCTAATTTTGGGGTTTCTTATTTGGGCCCCTTTTTGGTGCCTGTGCCCCTAGTTTCATCACTTAGGACTCAGATGCCACCTAGGGCATCTTAGTCCTCGTTGAGTAATTACAAATCTAGGAGCTCAAGATCACATTCAAACTTTTCAGAAATTCAAAGTGGGACTAAAACACCATCTTGGGAATGTTAGTCCTCCACAACATATTTTTCAAAGATTCTTTAGGATTTTGTTCCAACATTTGAAGATTGTTTGTTTTCCCGAAAAAATAGTAGTAGGAATAAAATGCCATCTTAGATTTCTTAGTACTCTCAGGCATATTTTGGCAGTCTATTTGCATTTTCAAAATTCTTATTGCATCTCTAGGCTTCCTTTATACACATTCCCTAACTTGGAGTTGTTCATTTTTAGTATTTTTATCTCTCATTTAGCTCATTTTATCTTGTTCGCATATCATAGTGTGTTTTAAAACATTGTCTTTTCCAAGCATTTGCTTGGTGGTGAACCTGTTAAATCCAAAAGAAGAACCCCTCTTGACTCCTCCTAATTATGAATTGGCTCACCTTGAGAGGTTGATAGTCAATCCTATTAGAGTTCTTAGGACATATTTGAATATGAACAAGATAGAATAGGAGGAAAAGGTACCCCCTTCCATGCCCCCTATTTTATTTTCATTTTATTTTGGTGAATATTTAAACCTTTTTTTACCATTCTTCCTTTTTTAATTTGGAGTCCTTTAGAGTCATAGATCTAGATTGCATTTATTGCATTGTGCATCTAGGATTTCTTGCATCTTGCATTAGTGAAATTTCATATAAGTTGTTTTCCTTTCTTGCATCATTAAATTTCATTGAAAAAATTAAAGAGTGCATTTTCCATTCTCTTAATTCCATTGTTATTGTATTGAAAATTGAAAAATTGCATTTCAGTCTTGCATTCAATTGCTTGTTAGTCATTTCTTTTCTTTGCATCCATTTGCATCATTTGATATTTCCAAACATCAAGTATCTAGATATGGAACCTGAGAAATTTGTTATTAGTTGCTAGAATCTGTTGTTTTTCTCATAAATACCTCTACTATGACTAAAATCCCCTTCTTAGCATCTTAGTCCCTATCAGTTTTTTCTACTCAAAATCACATCTCTATTGTTTGTTTCTTGTTTTAGCTTGTGGAACTTCATAATCTCATTAAGAGGATTAAAACACCCTTACTAGCATCTTAGTCCATGTTGAATTTGACTCTCCAATTTTCAGGGTTTGAAATTGTTTTTTTGTGTTTCTATGGGATGCTTTTAGTTTGTTATTTCAGTTTCCAAAATTGATGTTATCATAGTTTCTTTAATTTTCAAGTGCATTTTCTTAATTTTGCATCATGGATATGTTGTTCAAAAATTTGTGTATGTCCTTGAAATCCTTAGTAGATGTCTCAAATTGCGCATTTGGTAATGATCCTAATGACATTGAACTCACTCATGCTCACTCAACTCCTAATGAATTTCCTCCTTGTGATTTTGACATCATTGGAGAAGATAATGACAACATAAGTTCCTAAATAATTGTATTGATAAAATTGAATCCAATGCATGCTTCTCTCCATCCATGAAACAACCAAATTCCCCTACAATACCACCTCTTGAGATGTTTGGTTACTTATATCCTGAAACTAAAGAAAATATTGAACCTAAGTTCCCTATAATAGGTGAATCTAGTTCCTTTAGACAAGAGAACAATAAACCATTTTATGATAACCAAGTAACAAACACTGCAATCAATCTTGAAGAAACATATGGAAAATTATTCACAATATTGAGTAAACAAAGATGCAATACAACTAGCAAACATGAAATTCATCAAATCCTAGACCAAGTTCGAACTACTAAAAACAAAAAATGGTTAGGATATGAAGATCCCCCTCACAATGAAAAAATACCTAGAGACTACCTAAAGCTTCATAGTGATGCCACATTGATCTTTGATTCACCTCTTGATATGAATGTCCTTCTTCCTAAGGAACAACCAATAACTTATAACAATGGCAAGGATGATAGGATCTCTTTAGGTCATCATCGTCCTTATTCAACAAAAGAAGTTGGGGAATCTAGTTGGTGCAAAACATCTCATAAAACAGAGAAATTTCAATACCCTCTTTCACCATCTTCTAACAAGAAAAACTTACATATCATTTTAAGCCAAGGACTTATTACATTACCACTCATACCTGAAAACCAATTCACAAATCCTAAGAATAAAAACACATCTTATTACAAGCATCATAGAAAATTTGGTCACCATACCGATGCATGTCGCATATTAAAACAAGAATTTCAAAGGCTTGACATCATAGAAATTGTCCCTTAAAATGGGACCCCTTGTCATGTAATTATTGTAGAATCTTGCAATTATCACCATTACATGACCCTTCTCATCACCTATCTCGACCCATTCTTGTCTTACACTCACTAGGGACAAGAAGTAGATGGCCTTGTCCTAGCCAATAATTTTTTGTTGTCCCTTTGGTTCTTTATCTACCATTTCTTATGCAGATTGAGACTAGGAGGTGGATAACCTACTTTAGGTTGACTCACATGTGCTTAACTAGTATTTTTTTTTTTTTCTTTCATTTGCATGTGCATATTGTGATTCCCCATGATTTTTTATATGATGTTTCTCTCTCTACGCATTCCTCTATTTGTACCTTAATTCTTCTCTATGTAATAAGATTTTCACTTTTCATTTATCTTTTTGTTTTTGTCTTGTGTTTTCCTTTTGAGGATTATGAAAGGTGTTGAGACACCCTATGTCTCTTCCATGTTGACCCAAAATCTTTTTATTTTCATTTTTATTTTGTCTTCTGTTCTCCTTTTCGGGATCACGCAAGGTGTCGCAACACCCTATGTCTCTTCCATGTTGATCCAAAAGCGTTTTCTTTTCATTTCACTTTTGTCTTTTGTTTTCCTTTTGGGGATGATACAAGGCATCATGACACCCTATGTCTCTTCCTTGTTGACCCAAAATCTCTTTCTTTTATTTTTACTTTTGTCTTGTGTTTTCCTCTTTTGGATGATGCAAGGCATCAAGACACCCTATGTCTCTTCCATGTTGATCCAAAATTTTATTTTTTTTTTCGCTCATTGTGTCATACTTCACATTCTTTTTGTATTTGGGGAGTGATGATAGTTTCAATCTCTCTAATATCACTACATCAAAGAAAAATACTTACCTCGAATCCATAGATACCTTATGTGTTTTCGGGGGTCAACCCTCTTTTCCGTTTTCTTTTCCATGTTTGTTTTTCTTGAAATTAATTTCTCACAACATGGTATTTAGAAATTTATTTAAAGTGGGGGCATACATTGGAATTTTTTTGCATGATTTCATTTTCATTTTCTTTTCCATGTTCCTTGATGTGATTTTCTTTCTTCATATGATGTGTTTTCAAAAAGTTTCCTAACATAAGCAGTAATTTCCTTCAAGAATGTGACCTATCTCAGCATATTATATTCCCCTTAGTGGTGGTGCATCACACTACATCCCCTCAGTGGTGAATCTTTTATCCTTTGACTGGTCCTCTCTTGGATACTTTAGGAATGACGCCCACTGAGAGTAAGACCTTGCATTAACTAAGCAAAATCCCTTTGAACATCTCTTTTTCTCATTGCATTCATTTTTCCTTTTGTCCCTATTAAAGCCATGAAGGTATGGCTTTGATATGAACCTCTTTGGGCTCACCTAGTGAACAACTGGCTTCATTAGCCCATGTGAGTATGCATTTTCCTTTTGTCTCTATTAAATTCATAGAGGTACGAATTTGATATGGACCTCTTGGGGCTCACCTAGTGAACAATTGGCTTCATTAGCCCATGTGAGTGTTCCTTTCATTTTTGTCCTTATCATATTCCTGGGGTTATGATGTTGATGTGGACATTCTGGGGCTCAAGTAGGGGATAAATAGTTCCCACTAGCCCTCATGAGTGTTTGTTTTGTTTGCAAAGTGGACATCGTATTCCACTTGTAAACCCCCTTCAATCCTAGACCTAGTCTATCATGTTAGATGACCAATCGAAGCTTAATTTATTGCAATTTTTTCCTTTTCCCTTTTTCTTTTCTTTGATGGTGTATGTTTGTGATCTAATTTTGGCTGCATATATCATCCACAAGCATGTTCCTTCATTCCTATGTTGGTTCACCATAGGATCATGATCCTAGGGGCTTGTCACCCCTCTTAATTTTTGTCATCCTATCTTACTAGTTCATTTGTACATTTTAAACCATCTTGATTGTGTGCTTGGTAAATTTAGTGTGAGTTTGAAGCAAGTTCATCCTCTCAATAAACTAGGGGCTAAATGTAGTGTTGTAAAATGCATACCCTTGCATTTTCACACTTTTTTGGGCCCAACTTACTTTATTTATCATTCTTTATAGATTATTTGGTCCTATTTTGTGTCCACAAGCCCTATGAATGACATATTTTTCTGGTTGATCTTCACATTCTTCAATGTATAAGTGATCTCCTAATCAATTTGATTGGTGTGCCTTGGATTTCTGGTCGAGACTAAAATTCCATTAAGGTTGTCTTTTTCCCCCCAAGGACTTGGGACCTTGATTTTGAGGTATCATATTTGGGCCCATTTTTGCTGTCTGTGCCAGAAGTTTCATCACTTGGTACTAAGATGCCACCTACGAAATCTTAGTCCTCCTTGATTCATTTTCAATATTTAATTTCAAATCTTGGTGGTATTTAACCTCCTTTGATTAATGAATTCACATGTCAACTTAATGTGATAAAATTTCAAGATATTAAGCATAGATAAGTATAAATACAAGGTTCCTTTTCTCATTTTCTCCTAGCAAGATATCTAAGCATTCCTAAGGAAAATTTATGAGATCAAGTGCATTCAAGAGAAATTCATCAAGCAATTGTAGTCATCATTAAGATTCAAATATCATGTAAAATACTATTCTTGCATCATGTGTTTTGTTGTGCTAACGTTTGTGATGTAGGGTTTTCCTCTCAGAAATCAAGGAATTCATGATCTATCAAACATTTGAAGATCCATATCCATTGCAACCATTTCACACAAGTTTGTAGCCTTTACAAGCATTAGGTGAGTTGTAGAATTGCATGTTTTTCATTCACCATTTACTTCATAATTTCTATTTCATTTAGGGGTTTAATTACCAATAAGGGGTTTGACCAAGGAAAACCCCCATTCACTAACAATCAACAAGTTTTTCCATCTTGTCCATTTGTGTTTGTAGATCTAGATTGAAGACTTGAAGATAACTTGGAGTGCAAAGTTGTCATTTTCATGGAAACTCACCTATAGGTCAAACCTGACTGTTTAAGAACTTGAGATCCAAAAGAAAGCAATTGCAGATCTTGGAGCTCAGGACCACATTTAGAATTTTCAAAAATTTAAAGCGGGACTAAGACTGTTAGAATCAAGGGAACACTTAGAGGGGGGAGGTGAATTAGTGTTCAACAGATCTTAAACTTAATTCTCTAAAAATTGAAACCACTTCATCATTGCATTAAAGAAAAGATGTATGCATTCAAAGTAAATCAAAACACCATAACACACATTTTTTGCATGGAAAACTTGTTAGGGGAAAAATCATGGTGGAGGTTAATCCACAATTTGAGTACTCAAATATATATTTTTAGAAAAGGAATGCACTTGCATTCAGGCACACTTCCTAGAGGTCGCTGCTCAAAAGAAAGGCTCACTGCCATACAAAATTCAGATTAAAACCATTTGAAGGGTGAACTAAGATAGAAGCATCTATCTATGCTAAATTACAAATCCAGTGAAGCTCATAGATCTTATTCAACACTTCGTTCTGCTTTTTTCTGCTATTTCTACTCTTTGCATCCATTATAATCAAGTTCGCACTATTGTACTATTGAATCTCACAATTCGTACTTCTACACACACACACACACACTTACCCAAACCCTAAAATGATAAAAACCAATCTCTTATATATATCCACAATCAAGCATTTATTCATCCATCAGTCAAATTTATAAAATATTAAGTTACCTTCAACGTGTTTGCCATATACATCACTACATAATTATACGCATCCTCCAAAGTTGGATAAGACAAAGAGAGGACCCAAATAATAATTAATCGAGCACAGATACTTATAATTAATTATATCTTATACATCCTCAAATACTATCCTTGCTAGGTCAGCCTTTTAGCATAGATATTCAACAAATTAGTTCACCGGATCTTCTAGACCATGTACTAGAGAGTGCACATCAAAACCAAGATATTGAAAGCATTAAAAAACCTTCTTTAGAGATCAAAAATCGAAAGTATTTTTCAGGTAATGTGTTTAGATCAACTGTTATGCCTGTTATTTGGATGTCGTGTTCTTTACTCTAATCTATAGGTAGGAACCAAAATTATACTGCACATTCAGATAGGTTGGTTGGGTTTCCATCAATGAAAAAAAATTCAAGCCATGATATAATAATGATATGCCAACAATCTCCCTATTTGGCATTGATGGCAACACTTAGTGAAAAATTTCTAAGTGTCAGAATCATTGTAGGTACACTGCCAAAATTTTCACTGCACTTTCTCCCCTTGAGATTTATAACGCACTACACTATTTTATTCATCTATAGTTCATGCACATTCTCTCCCCCTTAGGGAATTTTTCACTTCATTCTCTCCCCGTTTGACATCAATGACAAAGCATGGATGCCATATTCCAAAAAGGAAAAAATTTATATTGACAAAATAAAGTTTAAACATGGATTCAAAATCCTCAAGGCTTTCAAAATTTTAACACATATATGCCTACAGTTTTTCTCCTCTTGATCAAAATTTCAAAACCTTGAAAACAATTAACTGCTACCTTTAGAAGATTATCTTATGGTTTTTCTTCACTTCTGAAAGGAACTTCTTCCAACCATCTATTGTAATTCCAATAATAATGATCAAGATATTGTTTTTGGAAGTCTTCTTAATAATCTCAATGAGAGATTCAAGAATTGTAATTGCTTCTTCTAGTTTCTCACCATTCTTCAATATTTCCATCATCTTCTCTATCCTGCATTCAATTAGATCCTTTAGCTTCCAAAATGTATCCACAAGAATTTTTTTGGAGAGTTGGATTTTTTTGTGTTCTGATTGTAGCTCAGAAATTATTTTTGTGATGATGTCATCTGAATCTTGAGATATGTCAAATATTTTTCCAATGATATTCAATTATGTTTCAATCTGATCCAACTTCTCTTTGTAATTGCTAACTACATGGGGCCAATGGATGCAATAGTTTTAGATTCCTGTGGCTAATTTTATGCATTGCCTTAACTCATTCATTTTATTCTTAAGTTTGTAGAGAGGTAGTCTGAATTGTTCCTTCAGGTGAGAGACAACTTCACCTTATTTTTTTCCTTTGTTCTTAGAGCTCATTGATTCTTTTCTACACTCAATCATTTTTTTAGGGATCTTTGATTAATTCAGTTAGGGTTTTGACCTCTTTGTTCCAGATAGATTTCTTCTTGGGAACATCTCTGACATTGCAAAATCTAGTTAAGTTCTCAATTTCCTCTTTTGAAATGATTTAAGGTTTGTCCAAATTTAAAACATCATCATATAATCTTCTTAATATGAATTTCATGAATTCTACATTCTCAAAGTACGAAAACTCACTCCACAAATCCAAATTTTCATGCTTAGCTTCTCTCAATTGCTTTAATTCATCAGGGAGTAAAACATTCCTCATAGACCTAGTCTTTGCACTATTATATTCATCTAGAGTGATTGAGCCTTTTATTTTTTCCATTTTATTTTTGTGTTTAGGGTTCACAATCACTCACTAAATTTTATGAAGATTTCGAGAACAATTTGAAATACTTGATAGATCTCAAGATTTGCCGATGAATTGATTTTACTGTTTTGCAATTCGCCTATCGAGTTCTCTCCTTCTTCTCTTCTTCAATGAAAAGTGACAAATGATAGCTTCGACTTGAATTTTATAGCTCGCACATGTGCAATAAATGCATTTCCCTAAGTTTTTTGTAGACTTTGTTTTCCCAAACAATGACAGAAAAATATTTTGTAGACCTATGAATTGACTGAGTTCTCTTTGCTAGAGTTAATCCAAAATTGTGTACACCATAAATACATATTCTTGACTATTTTATTCATTTTGGTACCATCCATAGACAAGGGAGGAATGGTTCTCTTTGAAAGACTCCCCCTAGTCTAGTGGCCTGAAATTAATTACCAAAAGAGTTACCGAAGGCAAGTTCCGGTATGGAACCATTTCTAGCATCAAAATAAATTTTCCTTACCTATGTCTTCTTCATTTGACCTCTAATTTCATCTCTAGTTACCTTTTTATTCCCTTTATCATTTTTCTCTATATTTGTACCTCTATATAGGCATGTGCAGGATCATCATAGAAAAAACAGGCCCTTAAGTCACAATAAAATTGAGAAAAATCAGGGTTAGGCAACTTGACATAAAAATTTTAATAAGTTAACTATATTATTTCAAAAATATGTAAGAATAGAATGTGTTGCAAATTTAATTTAGTTTCTAAACTACTAGGCTTAATTTTATTTAAAAAATATCTATTTGGTGAAAATTTGAAATTTCAATGCAATAGTACTTAAATTTCAGGGATAAAATAAGAAGTAGGTGTCTGTCTGACCACCCTAACCATAAGAAAATGATAATATTTTAGATATAAGTAGAAGACTCATATTTTGATGTGATGTATATTTTTTTGTAATTTCTTTCCATGTAAATAATTAATTATGATTTTTTTATTACAACTCTATAAAAATATAAAAACTTGTACATCTGACCACCTTAACTTGGTCAAAACTTCATCAAATTCAAATATTTTTTCTTTAATCCTATAGTATTTGAAGCATAGAATGTGACACATGTTTTAGATTCAAAAAATGTGATACCCTTTGAAAGCTATAGATGTGTTTCAATCAACCTATCTATCAGAACTTTAGTCGTAATTCAAATAGAAAATGAATAATAATTATTTATTAAATTTAAAGTAAAGGATAATATATATTGGTGGAAAGCTAAGAATATTCTTTAAAAACCCTTTTCATTTCATAAATTTTACGTAAAAAAAAAGTCATCAGCCACATAGGCCATCATATCACTTACATATCACCAATTTTTTGCCCATCATGATCCTACACATACCCATATACTGAACCTCTTTGGTCTACATTTTTGTTTATGAAAAATCTAGCAATATGACCATAGTTGTTGTAGTTGTAACACACAATGCTTTCTTGTCCCGACCAATCATTCTAAAGAATTCTTCTAGATTTGCGTTGATTATCAATATGCCCAAATTTCCCACATGTATACTATTCAATATTTCTTCTAGAAATAGAGTAGCTTCACTCAATTGATTTATGACCAGACTTTTTGCAATTCAAACACTAACTAGAGAATGATGAAATTTTTTAATTCATATTACTTCTACACTAAGCAATCATATGACTGAACTTATTACAGGAAAAATAATACTCATTATTTTTTTGTGCATTAGGTTGTCTTACCGGATATCT
The DNA here is from genome assembly GCA_007115665.2 of Sequoiadendron giganteum. Lineage (NCBI taxonomy): Eukaryota > Viridiplantae > Streptophyta > Pinopsida > Cupressales > Cupressaceae > Sequoiadendron > Sequoiadendron giganteum. The sequence continues at coordinate 116,463,606 of CM021106.1, read as the reverse complement.
TCCATTTTTCTTCTATTTGAATTTTTTTGTCCTAATCTAGAAATTTCTCCCTTTTCATATCCAAGACCTCTCCTATCATTTCCATTTTTTTGTCCTTGAGTCATCTCATCAAGCTTTACTGAACTGATCTTACACTTTTCTATGGTTCTTGGAAGTATACTTTCCAACTGAGTGAATTCACCTTTTATTCTGCTACATTCATTAGATTTCTCTTTCAAATTTTGAGCAAGATTTTCCTCATTTCATTTCCTTAATTTCTTCAATTTCTTTAGTCATCTTCATTGCCATAGATTCTATCTCATCTTTTAGGTTTGCATTATCTCTAGCAAGCTTTTCACATTCTTTGGTTATCTCCTTCAAGGTTTGATTCAAGTGAGCATCATCCATGTTTTCACTTTCCTTTTGTTTGATTTGATCACAAAGATATTTCCTCTTCACCCTGGTTTTAACTATATGATCCTTCAATGACTGGATGAGTTTCTAAGCATCTCTAAGATTTCCTTTCAATTTTTGAACTTCTACTTTAGACTAATCAAGGTTATAAAGTGTTTCCATAAGTTGTTGTTGAAGACTACTAGAGTCCATCACTTTCCAAGATCCACCTCAAGCTGAAAAAATTCTTCAGAGGAACAGGCTATGATACCAATTGCTGGACTCAAGGGAACACTAAGAGACGGGGTGAATCATTATTCAACATATATTAAACTTCATTCTCTGAAACTTGAAGCCATTTCATCATTGCAGTAGAGGAAAAATGTATGCATTGAAATAAAACATTCATAAAACCATAACATGCATATTTTTTGTGTGGAAGCCCTGTTAGGGAAAAAACCATGGTGGAGGTTAATCCACAATTTGAGTACTCAAATATAATTATTTACAAAATAAAGGCACTTGCATTCAGGCACACTACCTAGAGGTCACTTCTCAAAAGAAAGGCTCACTGTCATACAAAATTCAGATTAAAACCATTTGAAATGCAAAATGAGATAGCATCTATATATGCCAAATTATAGTTCCGGTGAAGCTCACAAATGTGATTCTAGATCTACTTTATAATTTTGCACTTCACTATGCTTTATTCTCCTTTTTTTTTCTCTTCGCATCACTTATAATCAAATTCACACTACTGTATTGATGAATCTCGCAATTCAGACTTCTACACACATACACACTCTTATCCACACTCTAAAATGATAATACCAATCTATTATATATATCTGCAATTAAGGATTTATTCATCCATCAGACGGCTTTATAAAATATTAAGTTACATTCAACTTGTCAACCAGATCCATCACTAAGTCATTATGCACATCCTCCAAAGTTGGATAAGACAAAGAGAGGACCCAATAATACTTAAGTGAGAACATACTTATAATTAATTATATCTTATACATCTGCAATTACTATCCTTGTTGAGTCATCCTTTTAGCACATATATTCAATAAATTAGTTCACTAGATCTTCTAGACCACGTACCATAGAATGTGCATCAAAACCAAGTTACTACAAGCATCAATAGATCTTCCTTAGTGATTCACAATCCAAAGTATCTATCTAGTAAGGCATTTAGATCAACTTTTATTCTTGTTAATCGAGTGTCATGTTCTTTACTCTTCTCTGCTGGTAGGAACCAAAATTATACAACACATTCAGATAGGGTCGTTGGTTTTCCATCAATGAAAAAAATTTCAAGCCATATGCTAACGATCTCCCTAGCCATATGCCAAGAAAAACACCATCTTGGGCATCTTAGTCCTCCACAACATGTTTTTCAAAGATTCTTCAGGATTATGTTTCGGCATTCGAAGATTATATGTATGCCTCGAAAAATAATAGTGGAAATAAAATGCCATCTTGGGTGTCTTAGTCCTCGAAGGCATATTTTGGCTATCTTTTTACATTTCGAGAATCCTAGTTTCATCTCTAGGCTTCCTAGGTACACATACCCTAACTTGGATTTGTTCATTTTTAGTATTTGTGTCTGTTATTTAGCTCATTTTAGGTTGTTTTCATATCATAGCGTGTTTTCCAAGAATTTTCTTGATGGTGAACCCCTTAAATCCAAAAGAACACCCCTTCCTATGTCTTCCTAATTGTGTATTGGCTCACCTTGAGAGGTTGATAGTCAATCCTATTAGGGTTCTTAGGACATATTTGGATGAACAAGATAGAATAGGAGGAAAAGGTACCCCCTTTCATCCCTCCTATTTTATTTTTATTTTAGTTACCTATAGAATTAATCGGAGAAAACAAGTTGCATATTCAATGTGGGTTTTCTAAAATTTCTTAGAGTTATAAATTACAAATCTAGAGGATGTGGAAGGTGCTCAGAAATGATTTATTCATTTCTTTGGTCAAAGTAGGGTTTTGCAAATAAAACTTAGATGTAGCAGTCATGGAGATAATTTTTTGTTTTGTTTGGATATTGATTGTATACAGGCGATTATGGGTTGCTTAAGTGACGACTTAAATCATTGATGGAATTTGTGAACTAGCCTCTTTACCTAAAGCTACTAGGTTGAGTTTGTAAGTGCATCGCCAACACCCTTCACATCAATGTTTGCTTTCACCGTGATCATGTCTAAATTTTTATGTGCAATTTACTTCCTTGAAGATCTAATGGTGCACATTTGTGGATGGTGATTGAATGACCATCACTTCATTGCTTCACTATTGTGAAGAAAATAGGTAGTGATCATTTAGAGATGTGCAATCAAGTTTGATCAATGATTGTGATCAAATTAGTGGAATTCAAAGGAAAGATGCAAGAATTCAGAGGAAACATTCATAAAATATTTTTGTGTGGGAAACCTGTTAGGGGAAAAACCATGGAGGAGGTTAATCCACAATTTGAGTACTAAAATAATGTTTTACAAAAGGGAACTCAATTGCATTCAGGCACACTAATTAGAGCTCACTACTCAAAGGGAAGTCTCACTGCCTTAAAAAAGTTTAGATTAAAACCATCTAAAGGATTAAGTGAGATAGTAAGATCTATTCATTCTAGGTTATAGTTCTAGTGGAGCTCATAGATTAGATTCTAGATCTGCTTTCTAACTCTACACTTCACTCTGCCTTGCTCTTCTCTTTTCTACTTTTCACATCACATAGACAAATTCACATTATTACTTTGCTGAATTGTACACCATATGTATATTCACTATCTTCACATACTTCTCGACATCAAAACATGTACACAAAATGATAAAATTATCTCATATATATTGTGAGAGGAAAATATTCAATTCCTAACAATAGATGGATTAGCCATTTTAGTAAATAGAAATAAACCTCTCCCTATGAAATTGTTGACCAAACATAGAACAGAAAAACATGAGGTAATTCATACGCAACCTAAAATATGTAAATATAATCTAAGTTAGCCAACCACCATCCCATAGGGGGATTGGTGCCCCTTTATGTGAGAAGAGAGCCCTTTCCCAATCCCTGATAAGTAAGAATGCCAAGATGATAATGAAAATGCATGAGAATGTGCATCAAGTTGTATAGTCAATTGTTGCAAGTTGTGTTGAAATGATTTAGATTTATAGATTCAAGGTTAGAAGATTGAGATATTTGCATGAATGTGGGATCATTCATGAGCCAATGAAAATATGCCACTTGTCAAGATGTGAGAGGATGAGGGTTGTGCATATTTTGGTCAATATGCCAAAGAGAGGGAGATTTTAAATTTGAAATATGGCTTGTTGGAGGGAGAAGCAAGAGTCTTAAATGCCAAGTTGACTTGTGTAAGAGACATGTAAGAGCTCATAAATTATTTTTTGGATGGATAAGTCATGTGGGAGGGGAAACTCAAATTGGAAGAATATTCCCTCAAAGCTGCCAAGTTGGAGGAAATTAGAAGAAATAATAAATCAAAGAAATGATTTATTGGTGCAAGTGTGTGGGTTAGTTAGGAGTTTATATTTGACTCAAGTTCAGTCAAAATCTAGAGAATGGGTTATTATGATTAGAGGTTAATTAATTTGGAATAATTAACTTGGAGGATTTTAGGGGTTTTGATAGTTGATTTAAATCATTTTGATCTATTGAATCAAATAAGAACTTAAGGACTTCATTAAAAAATTTGATTTATTTAATTAAGTACGATGAAGCTAGGGAAATAATATTTTTTAATTGATTAATAGAATAATTGGACGCTAAGTAGAGCGGATGTCTATTTTACATGTCTACATATATATCTGCTATCAAGGATTTGATCATTCTTATGCAAGCTTCATAAAACATTTAGTTCTTCTCAAATGTTGGGAAAATCCATAACTAATTCTTTATGCGCATCCTCCAAAGTAGATTAAGACAAAGAGAGGACCTAAAAAAACATAATTAAGAATGAAAATATTTGATTAATTACTCTTTGTACATCCACAATTAATATATTTTCCAGGTCGTCCTTCTAGCATATATTGTCAACAACATAGTGCACCGAATCTCCTAGATCATGTACAAGTGAATGTGTATTAGTATAATTCATGAATAAGCACCAAAAAATCTTCCTCAGAGATCCACAACCCAAAATGGTTGTCTATTGAGGTATACAGATCAACTTTTATACTTATAACCAAATGCCTTGCTCTTCATCTTATTTTGTCGGTGTAAACCAAAACTGTATTGTAGGTCAGATCCATGACTTAGGTTGCCATCAATGACAAAAATTACAAGCCATATTCCAACAATCTCCCCCCTTGGCATTGATGGAAACACTTAGTGAAAAATTACTAAGTGTCAGAATCATTATAAGTATGATGCCAAGCTTTGCTACACTCTCTCCTTCTAAGATTTATAAAGCATTTTTAACTTCATTCTCTCCCCCTTTGACATAAATGATAGAGCATAGAAACCATATTCCAAAAAGACAAAACATGGGTTAAAAAATCATCAAAACTCCTTATTATATACCAAAAATTCTCCCCCTTAGACCAAAAATTCAAAATTTGAAAAAAATGACTACTACTTTAGAAAATTATTTTATGTTTTTTCTTCATTTCTAGAAGGAATTTCTTCCAAGCATCTATTGTGATCCCAATGATAATGATAAAACTACTATTCTTGGATGTTTTGTTGACAATTTTAGTTAAAGATTCTAGAATTGTAATTGCTTCTTCTAGTTTCTCACCTTTCCTTACTATATCCACCATCTGCTCCAATGTGCATTCATTTAGATCCTTTACCTTCCAAAAAGTATCAACAAGTGTGTTCTTGGTGAATTGAATTTTGGTGTGTTTAGACTATAACTCCTAAATCCTTTTTTCTAATGGTGCCCTTGATCCTGCAACATGTCAAAGCTTTTACCAATGCCATTCAACTCTATTTCAATCTGTTCCAATTTCTCTTTGTAATTACTAACAACATGGGGCCAATGGATGCAATAGCTATATATTTTGTTATCTGAATTTTTGCACTGTATCAATTCATTCATTGTCTTCTTTAGTTGGGTAAATCATATTCTAAACTACTCCTTTAGGTGAGAGATAACTTGACCTTCTTCTTTGTCTTTATCTCTAGAGTTCATTGATTCTTTACTGCATTCAATCATCTCCTTAGGTAGAATGTTCTACAATATTTCCAATTTGATCTTGCCATGCTCAACATGAGTATTTAATACACTCATAATCATATCTTGTCATATGATGGTCTAGCAGACCATAACCTAGCAATCTTTTGCATTCCACCTTCTTCTTGAATAAGCTACTGCAACATTTCCTTTGACAAATCATCTTCTTCCTCACTGGATTTTTTTGGTTTTGATTCATTTTAAAATGGATCCTTGGTTTCTTCATTAGATTCTTCATCTAGAATATCCACAATCTCCTTTTCTTTAACTTTTCCCCCAATTATGGGAACTTTTCATTTTAGAGGTTGTATTCAACAACTTCTTTTTCTCAATTATACTTTTTATCCATGCTACCGGAAGAGGAAACAACTTCCATTGTTCTTACCAGAGGGAAAATATTGATTGACACACACTTTCCAAGCACATTCTTAGAGAAATTTTCAAATTATAGATCCCAATCAGCCAAGATCCTAGAATATGAGTATATTTGTCTACAAATCGGTTCATTTTTCATCCACACCACATTGTCGATCTTTGGAAAAAAATTTAGGAAATACATTAGTAAGAATATAATCAAAGTACCAAACCTGAAAGGGCAGCCTATTTCTTTTGCCAGTTGCACATTATCCATTAGCTAATCCTTTATCAATCCACATAGGTCAAAGTCCCAACCTTCGATTATCTCATGAGAAGTATAGACTACTTCAGTCAAGGTCACTCCTTCTCAGTTTCTGAAAAAGAGTTTATATGAAATTCCATGTGGAATGTATTTTGTAATAGGATTCTTGATTGTCACAATTATCAGTGCCCTCTGATCTCTGATTATTTTTGTTAGGGTTTTAACTTCCTTGTTCTAGATGGATTTCTTCCTTGATACATCTCTGATTTTGCATAATCAAGTAAAATTCCCAATTACCTCCTTTGAAATGATCTAGGGTTTTTCCAAAGTTAAAGTTTCATCATGTAATCTACTATGGATGAATTTGACAAATTTTGCATCCTCAAAGTATGGAAACTCATTCCAAATATCCAAATTTATGTGTTTGGCTTCACTCAATTGCTTCAATTCATTGGGTAATAGAAAATTCCCCATGGACCTAATTTTTCCATTGTTGTATTTATCCAGAATTATTGTCCTCTTGATTTGTTCCATTTTCCTTTCACACTTAGGTTTAACAACTATACACCAATCTTTATGAAAATTTTGAAGACAATATAAATACTTGATAAATTTTTAGTTTCGATGGTGAATCGATTTCTTTGCTTCAAAATTATTCTAGCAAGTGCTCTCCTTCTTCTCTTCTTCGATGAAAAATGAAAAATGACGATTCCAACTTGACTTTTATAGTTGACACATATGCAATAAATGCATTTTCCCTAAATTTTTTGGGTGCTCTATTTTCTTAGACAATGAGAGAAAAATTATCTTGTGGACCTATGAATTCTCTGAATTTAGCTATGAAAGTTCTCCAAAATCTCTACACATCATCAATACACATTTTTGACTATTCTTCACATTCTGGTAGCATCCATAGATAGGGGAGGAAATATTTTCTTGCAAAACTCCCCCTAGGCCTGTGGCGTGAAATCAATTACCGAAAGAATTACCAAAAGTAGGTTCTAGTGCAAAACCATTTCCAGCATCACATTCTTCCTTACCCATGTCTTCTTCATCTCATCTCTTATCTCATATGTAGTCAATTTTCATTTTCCTTTGTCATTTCCCTATATATTTTTGCCTCTGTATACCAGACCTATTCTATCCACAATTTGTTTTTTGCAGAATCTTGCAATGTGACCATATTTATTGCAAATGTAGCACACAATGATTACCTGTCCAAACCAATCATTACATTTATTTATTCTTGATCTACAATGATTAGAAATATGTCCAAATATTCCACATGTATAACATTCAACATTATTTCTATTGATAGATTAGTTTGACACATTTTTGCATTCAATTGATTTATGACCAAAATTCTTGCATTTGAAACACTAACTATAGATTGATGAATCTCTTGATTTCATATTACTTCTACACTGAGTAGACATATGGCCAAACTTATTACAAAAAAAAATAGTATCCATTAAATTTTTGAGCATTAGGTTGTCTTACTGAATACCTTCCAACTTTGTTCATCATGTTTCCTTGTCTGACATTCTTTTTTCTAGGTTTGGAAATTTCTCCTTTTTCATATCCAATACCTCTCTTATAATTTCCATTCTTCTATCCTTGAGTCAGCTCATCAAGCTTAATTGGACTGATCTTAAAGCTTTCTTTGTACTCATTTGTAGTAGTAAGTTCATTTCTTAGGATAACAATCTTTTTACCAAGTTCTTCTTCATTTTTTCTAGATTGTTGCAATTTACTTTCCACTTGAGTGAATTCTTCATTTATTCTTGTGTGTTCATCATATTTCTCCTTTAAGTACTGATATAGGTTCTCTTCATTCTTCTTCCTTTCTTCAATCTCTTTAGTCAGCTTCATCATCATAGATTCCATCTCGTGCTTTAGGGTAGCATTTTCTCTCACAAGCTTTTCACATTCTTCAGTTATTTCCTTCAAGGTCTGATTCAGGAGAGCATCATCCATGTTTTCAATCTCTCATTGCTTGATTTGATCATAAAGATCCTTCCTTTTCTCCCTAGATTTGACAATCTGATCCTTTAGTGACTGAATGGATTTCTTAGCATCCCTAAGATTTCCTTTCAATTCGTATACTTCTTCTTTAGACTGATCAAGGTCATCAAGTGCCACCAAAAGTTGTTGTTGAATACTACTAGAGTCCATCAAATTCTAAGATCCACCTCAAGTTTCTAAACTTATTCAAAGGTATTGAGCTCTTATACCAATTGTTGGACTCGAGGGAACACTAAAGGGGGGGGGGGGAAGAGGTGAATCAGTTTTCGACAAATCTTAACTTAATTAATCTGAAACTCAACCTTCATATCATTATATTAAAATAAAGATGCAAGCATTCAAATGAAATGTTCATGGATGGAAACCCTATTAGGGGAAAAACCATGGTGGAGGTTAATCCACAATTTGAGTACTCAAATATTTTTTTACAAAAGAGAATGCACTTGCATTCAAGCACATTGCCTAGAGCTCATTGCTCAAAGGGAAGGCTCATTGCCTTACAATAGTTCAGATTAAAACCATCTGAAGGATGAAATGAGATAGTAGCATATATTCATTCTGATGGAACTCTCAAATTTTGCAAATTTGAGATTCCAATTTCGAAAAATTTCTTCAACAGTGCACCTAAAGAATACTCTTAGCAAACCCACTTTGGGGGCTTGTAATTTAAAGCATGTTGATTTTCATACAAAACCCATTTGTAGACATACTCAGTTGACATATGTGAACATGTGTGTTAGTTTTTAGCTTCCCACAATCAGTTTTGACAAAGTTTCAAAAAGTGAAGCTGGAGGGTTTTGACACTGTTATGTTGTTTGCAGATTGTTAGTTTTGCGAAACAACTTCCTGTTTGAGCTTGGATTTCACAACCAGGTGACTGTCATGTCAGAACGAATTTTTTTCTGCATTCTCCATATCAATATGATCTCACATGTCAATTTTCAGAGCCTCATGATTTGATTTGTTATTTTTAGTAGATCGAAACCAAATGCAGTTTGTTCTGTTGTATCTACATTCCTGACAACCTTTCTGAATGGTCAACTTTGATCATTAACAAGTTTTGATCAGCGATATTTCAAAGAAATTCCTTTGGCACACATGCTCAGTGTACCTTAATGAACTTGCGTGTCTGATGGAAGCTCGCTAGGAGTTGATTCACTATTTTTAAAAATTAGCACTTGAATGAGTTTTAATTGGTATAGAACAACTGGTATTTCAAAAAATCCTGATTGGGTAACTTTTTCGATTAATATCCGGTTCCTTGGGTTTCCTTTCTTTGATCGTTTATTTCACTGTACTCTTGGATCAAATGTATAAATGCTTCAAGTTTTGGTATCTCCCAGAGGTCATTTGACCAATTTTCCAGATTGATTCTTGAGGCAACTTGGCCTATTTTGATCATTTTGCAAAAGTGCCAGAAAACATATTTTAATGAAAACCCAGTCGTTTCCTATGGATAAGGCACTCAAAATAAGTGTTGAGATCATTTGAGGGTAAAACTTGTTTGAAATCGAAAAAAAAAATGAGTCAGGCCACATGGGGCCCGACATGCTTTGCATTATTATGATGTAAATGTTGAGTTTGGTCAATTGGGATATAGGAATCCATCAATGGCAGTTAAAATGATTTTTATCTTGAAATGCATAATGCAAGGCCCACTCTTGAGCATGGCACCCAAACTTCATAAATATATAAACTCCTTTCTAGCAAAGGACATGTGCTTTTCAATCAAATGGAAAAGGTGAACATCAACATTTTGCAGTTACAAGGAAATTTTGGAAAGAGTTCCAACCAAGATTAAGATAGACATTGGGGTTGTATACATCTGTGAAAAGCAACTAAACTTATAGATGAAACTATTTTATTAAATCGCCATTATGAAGGAAGTGACTTGAGGCAATGAGGAGAAAAACCACTATTATGAGACAAATTTATTGAGATAGAGGCTCTACTCTTTCTCCCTCAATATCAAATGTGATATTATAACCAATATGTCACATGGAACAACTTTGGGAGGATAGATTTCTTTTCCAAATGCAGATAAAATAGACATGAGGAAAGGAAATATAATACTGCAAGTCAAATGGCCTAGCCATGCGAAACTTGGTATCATTCCTAATATTTTGGAATGGGATTTCAATGCCAATATTATATTGCATAGTCCTTTGCTAATGTGATCTCAGGGAGTGCCATGATTGACTGACACACAAAATGAATTTGTTGAAAAGGCCATGGAAAATTTTAAGTAACTTCTTTTGGCAGTTGTGTTGTTGCATTATTTTCAACCTGCATTTCCATCTTTCCAACCCACACTAGCATGGAATATGTTGATTCTAGGGGTGTGGCCAAATGAAGAATTGAGAGGCTTGTGCACCATTGAAAGGAAAAAATCTTGCAAAAGGAGGGGTCTATGCAACCATGGTAGAAGGCACGACCTACAAGCAAAGTATTGGGTGCGGCTAGCAGTGAGGATAGGTATACTATGCATTCATTGAAGGCTTCAAAAAATTCCAATGCAATGAGAGAGGTGCATTGTCTTGAGAGGGAGGCTCGAGATTTTTGAGAGGGGAAACCCACGCCAGCTGCAGGGTATGTACGACCATCAAACCAGAGCAGAGATGGGCCTGACCTAGAGAGGGGAACATACATCTATCAAAGCATAAAATGAATGCAAGGTTGGCTCACACCTGGTGAGGAGGAGATCCTTGAGGGGTGTAGCCAGTGTGTTGTTTGAAGGGGTTGTTGTACAGTTTTTGCATATATGCCCCACTGAAAGTTGGGACCCTCTTTTTTTGCTTTTGGTGTTTTGGCCCTTCTTTCCTAGGGGTTTTCGCTTGCTTGGGTTCATGCTTTAATGTCTATTTTTCCAATTGAAGTGGCACACTTATGAATCTTATTGAACATCTTGAGTTTTGACTTTATGTCAAAGTTTTCACTACTTTCGAGAAAATCTGCCTAGGCCGGATTCTCCTAGTTTCCTTCTAATGTCCCGAGGTTGCTGCCTTTTGACCCTGTTTCAGGAAAATCCGTTCCCTCCGGATTTTTCCAAAGTTCGTCACTATGTCGAATCCTCAAGTTTTTGTGGTCATGGTTGTCTTGTCGACCACATTAATGGCATTTGTGTGTGTGTTTTGGGGCTTTGATATATTGGATTTTGGGAAGTGTTTGATCATTTGAGTTTTGTGCATTTGCTATCATTCGAGCTTGAATCTTGGAGCTTTTGGTGTTTTGCTGGATTGTGATTTTTGAGGCTGTTTCAACTATGCATTTGAATTTCATGTGCATGGAATATATCCTACTCATGTTTCATGGTTGTCTATTGGAATCACCAGTTCCAACGCTTCTGCTATCATGGTATGTAGAAATGCTTCTTTGCTCTATTGATTTTGAATCTCTTTACCTCATTTTTTTCTTGGTCTTTCGTGATTTCCCGATTTCCTTGGGTGTGTGCATCATCATTGGGCATTTTGGGGGTTTTCATTGCTGTATGAGTTCGTTTGGTTGGTTGTTGAATGTTTATACTTGGTCTGGTATTGCTTCTTGTTTGGGCACTTACTTATATTGGTCTTAAACTCCCCAATCTAGTGTGTGAGCAAGTCGTGAATGGTTCCCTATGTTTTCATGGTGGATTGATGACCTAGGGTATGGCCAATTCTCCTTGAATTGTTGTGGGGAGTGTTCTAGATTTGTATTTGATCTGTTGGAGGTCTAGGTTAAGTTGTTTTCAGGGTTTGGCCTTGAAATATGGAGTGATTTGAATCGTTTTGGTGAAAGTAAGGAAGATGTGGACAGGTTTCAATTTTCGAGGTCCTCATGGAATTCCGCTTCCCCTGGATTTCCCCAACCTTCCCTATTTCTTTCTCTTTAAGCACCTTTTCTCGGATTTCATCCACCTTGCCAAAATCTGTTTCCTCTGGATTTTCCCAGTGTCCATGGTTGGTTCATTTTATTGATTTCATGCTTTAATAGTGTTATATGTAGTTTATACCAAAATCTGTTCCCTCTGGATTTTCTTGAATTGTTCGCGTCTCCTCCTTTTTCCCAGGGTTGGTTATAACTGTTGCTATTTTTGCCAAAATTCATCTCAAGTGGATTCTCCCGAGTTTTCTAGGAAAATATTGAATTTGATGGTCGTGAAGGAACTATCTTTTTTGATGATGTATTTGATTGATTAAATGAGCTTATGCTAAGTGTTTCTAATATTATTCCCTTGTTGATTGATAGATTAAAATGATGTTTTGATATTTTACATGTTTGGTTCGCTGGAATCCGCATGGTCCAGATTTTCTCTAAAATCCTATCTAGTGTAGAATCTACGAGGGGGGCTAAATCCCAAACTTTGGGATATTTATTTCCTACACGTTTTGTTTCTCGTGGTCATCTTTATGTGTTTGTAGGCAGGATCAAGATAGGATGTTGTTGTTCGAGGCAAGGGGAAGACTGCAGATCCCGGTGTAGAGACTTTTGCCATCTTAGATGCAGAGAAAGTGAAATTAGACATAAGGAGTTAGATTCCTAAGAGCAAGCTGACCTCAATTTGGTTAGGAATCACAAATAAAAACTTAGGCATGTGGGACTACAAAGAATTTAAGATTGAGATGTCAGCACCAAATCCTCCTTTTGTTGGCTAAAAGAATGGTAGACTCCGGATTCGCCCATGTGGCAGGTTTTCCTGCCACAGTGCAGTTCTATGAACTAGTGCTTGAATGTGCCAAAAATTATGAAAGAGGGACACATAGTATAATTGGCCCCCAGGGAAGGATCTTGGCTTGGTTTTCTCCTGTTTCCATTGCTGCAACCTTTGACATGCTTGATAGGTCCCATGTTGGCCTTTGACAAGGATGGTGCTAGGAAGTATTATGACGATAATGTAGTCAAGTCTCAGCAAGTGATTAACTCTTGGCTAGAGAAGCCTAAATCCCATTTCTCCAAGTTGCCTAAGCAACTATTTAGGCTTAAGTTCAAGAGAGAGTACTACAATGTCATCACTCTTCTCAACAGGTTGGTGGGATTGAGGAGTGCAGGTGTATTCGAGACTTCGATGTTTAATGTGATTGCCAGAATGGAGCAGGGTATTGACTATCATTGGGTAGGTGTCATCAATTCTATGATTCATGAGAAATTATGCAATGCCTTGCAAACCAAGACTTTAACGATGACCTCTTACCTAGTGTATTCATTGGCTAGACTCCACCCATATAAGGGGTTGAGCACTAGAGGTATCTTTGGGCAAGATTCCATATATGAAGTGTATCCACAGTTGCACCTAACTAGAGGGAGCTATAGAAGATCCAATGATGCGTTCACAATGTACATTACCAGGTTGCTCCAAGGTGCAGAGCATATGAGAATCTCTACAAGGCTAAAGATTTGATAAGGAGATATGGAGCCTAGTTTATCCAATTCCCAACTTTCTCATACATCAGAATTGATGGTTTTCAGAGGGCTCCCTATAGAATCCCTAGATACCCTACTGATCATGTTATATTGTTGGAAGCCACTACGCAGATTTGTGACTTCGACAATGTTGTAAAGAGAGAGATGCACAAGACCGGTTTTGGGAATGATTTCCCCCTCAAGATAGGAATGGGTGAGGTTTGTGCTTCCATTCAGTCTGCTCATGCTTCTGAGGAGGAGATGAGTACTCTTGGTCTTTCTTTCCATACCAAGAGGGCAAGGTTTGACATCACTGGCAATGCTCAAAATAAGGCCAGTAGGGATTATATCCATAAGGCTCACATTGAAGATTACTGGGTTAACCATGCCGATGAGTTTGAGGTAAGAAAAAAGAAGTTTTCTAGATTTCCAGTAGATTTGGTGAGGCTCTACAATATGAAGGTTGTACCTGACCAAAAGGAAGAGGATGGAAATGTGATCCAGGGTCATGTTTATGAGGCAGTAAAAGATAGGCTGGTTGGAGAAGTTAACTAGTTAGAAGAAGAAAAGATTGAGTTAGACCAAGCCATGGCCCCAGTGATCAATTATACCAAGATGTGGTAGAAGCACAAGATGCTAGAGTTGGAAGGCGAAGGTGTTCCATGCACCTATGATTTGATGGGAGACTTAGAGTCTCACTCTGCTTCAGAGGGCTCACTTGAAATAGACCCTAAGGGCAAAGAGAAGGTGGATTCTCCTTTCAGAATCTAGGTAAGAGAGGGTCAATCTGACAAGGCCACAGAGGTGAGTAAACAAAGGAATCCTGTTGCTAAGAAGAGAAGACATGCCTCTAAGAAATAAGTCGAAAAGAATAAGGAAGAAGAGGAGAAGGTGGAAACTGCTCCTCCATTGATAAAGAGAAGAAGGATTATGAAACTATCAAAGAAGGTGGAGGAGGTTCTTGAAGTTGACAAGGAGATTGAGCCACCATAGTGGAGGTAGAAAGCTTAGGGGAGAAGACACGAGTATACATGAGGAGGTCAAGAACTCCTTCCCCAAGGGATACGACAACAAAGGAGAATGTTCTAGTGAGTAGTCCTATTGCGGAACAAGTGAGTGCCTCCATTCCTCAAGATGTTGATAACACACAGGAAGGACCAAAGAAGGATGAGGATCCCAAAGATTTGAGCGAGGAAGGATTTTAGGAGGGAGACCTCTATAATGCAGAGGCATAGATTGATAAGGAAGCACAATTCCCATTGGTGGCATATGCAGACTCACTTGTGAGGGAGCAATTTGACAAGTCTCCTGAAAAGGAGGAAGAGATACCAGCGAGGGCCCCTTCACCAGTGCTCGTGGTTGTGGAAGAATAGGTAAAAGAGAGAGAGGATCCAATCATAGAAATTCGTAGTATGCCAAGTGTTGAAAAGGATACAACTAGTAATCACCAGGAACAAGAGCAAGATCAGAAAAATATAGTGCCTGTTGGGTCTACTATTCTAGATGGGCTTGAGAAGGAGTTGAAGAGTAAAATATTGATATTGGAGGATTCTCCTCCTAATTGGGATGTTCTCATGGCTAATGCGGAAAAGGGGAAAACTAAGAAGAAATCAAAGGTTGTGTCCCAAATTGAAAGAGATGGGTCAGGTAACAGATTGGCTCACATTGCTACCCCTGCTCCAAACAAAGATAGAGACAATGTGACTGCCTAGGACTATAATGTGAAAACTATTAACTTGGGGCATGCTACTGTGGAGCAGGATATTGAAGAATATGAGGGCTCCAGTGTAGTGATTGTGGGCAGGTTGAAGAAAGTTGTGTAAATGAGGCATGAGTTAGAAAAAGAGAATGAGAAACTGAAGAAATACTTGCAAGAGTTGATGAAACCTTTGCAAGCTATTGGCTCTTCCTCCTCTACTGTAGGTTTCTTACCTCATGAGAAAATCTCTAAGCTAGAGAAGATGAAGGGCACAACACATGCTACAGTTGCTTGGTTATAGGGTATCCAAACTAAAGAATATAATGCTACTAAGAGCATTCTGTCAACTGGAGGATCTACAATGAGATGAGTGGATTGGTTAAAGTTTGTCTTAGCTCAGGATAATGTGGATATCGAGCTCCTACTGTAGAAGGCTACAAGAATCATGGGATTCACTGAAGATAAACTGGTAAAGTGTGGGATTCTTCCTCTTCCAAGGGTTTCTGAACCTTGGGAATGGTTTGAAATTCTACAAATAAGGTAGAAGGCCTTAAGAAAAATCCATAAATAGGAAAGGTAGATTGAGGACACATTGGCTAGCATCCATGACAATTGTATTTCATTCTTTATGGTCATGAATGGAAGGAAGAAGTTTTCTCTGAAACATCTCAATTTGGAGTAGCTTAGTAAGTAGTGGAGAGATGTTCATTCTCTAGACAATGAAGGGCTAGTTACTAGACATCAGTTGGATGATACTACAACTTATACTATAGTCATGGACAAATATATGACTAACAAGGCTGATTGGGATGGTGCAGTTAGGCAAGCAAGAGATGACATTAAGTCTCTTGAAAGAAGGATTAGGGTTTTTCCTATGCCACCTATTGCTGATTTGGATAGGGTTTTGTTGGCTATACATGGTGAGGAAGATCGAACTAAAGAAAAGGATGGGGAGTAGCTATATAGGGCTACATTGGGATTTGTGCTTCCCATTATTCATATGTATTGGGCCGACCTTTTTGGTATCTTGGCAATTTTGGATGAAATTGGTGCTAGTGGCACATTTCATATGATGTTCGAATATCTTTTGGCTGTCCTCTTATAGGTCAGGTTTTATTGTAAAATTATCTTTTGGGCCGACCTATCTTAGGGATTCTCTATAAAATAGGCATGTTGCCTCATTTGATGATATAGATAGGCACATAGAAGAATAGGAAGATAAAGAGAATAGATAAGTGATACTAGAGAGAATTAGGGATTATTCTCAAGCAAGTGTTGTAACAGAAAACTAGAGTTGTTGCTACTTTGGATGATTTAATATAAGAAAGATATTGTATTTGGTATCTATCTTTTGGAATTTCATCTGGCATGGTTCTTGTTATTCTATCTTTGAAATTGCTTATATGTTTATGGTTCAATAGCTTGATAATGCTTAGGGTTTCATGTTTGGAATGTTTGCAGCGATCTCTAGTCCATAATTTTTGTAGTTAGCTGGATGTTAGCTTCTTTGCAAAGTTAGCCTAGACTTAAAATTGTGCTTAGTTCAGTAATAAGGGTTTGTTCATCTCAATTATAATAGGATTGTCCGAATGAATGTTTGTGATTTGAAAATATCTAAATACCTTAGAAGATTGCATTATTTATGTGAAATTGTAGATTCATCTGGGTCGAGTAGAAAGTAGTTTATGAGAGATCGGTCCATTTTGAATATTTAATCTATTGGAATTTTCAATTTTAGGGTTAGAAGTAGTCTTAGAATCATCTCTTAAACCTTTATGTTTTGCTATTTCTTTGTTATCAAGGTTTGAATCAAGATTTCAAGTATCAATTCATTGTTTAGATCTGATAAATTCAAAGTCCATTGTTTGCTCATAGTAAGGTTCCATTGTGATTACCAACATTTTCACATTTATCATTGATTTGTTTTGTTGCATTGTCAAGACCTAACATTAGAGACCTTGGGGTTATCTGTTTTCCATAGAGATTTACCTTTCAAGAGAAATAGGATGTCATATTCTATCTGAATTGTTGCTATGCAGAAAACACCATCAACAGGGGTGTGGTTAGGTGAGGAAATAGTGAGGAGGCATGTACCATGTAAGAAACATGAAGCTCGATGGAGGAATGGAGAAAGCATTAAGGAGGCATTGGGAACTTCCGTGCAATTGGAAAGTGTATGAGGTGTGACCTTATGAGGAAGTAAGGAGGTGTGCACCAAAGGAAGGCCCACATCAAACAAAGAGAGGGCATAGCGCGCATGAAGGAAGCACAAAGTTTCAATATATGGGAAGGTAAGGTGCGTACCACACAAAGATAAAGAATCCCGCACCAAGTAGGGAGGAGGTCGATGGAGGAGCAGGAACAAATGCAAAGCATAGGAGCTCACAAACACAAATTAGGGCCGACCTCGCTAACCTCGCCAGATTATTCATGATGTCATAAAAAAGGTGTGAGGTTGGTAAGAATGTGGGAGAATGCACGAGGGAAGCGCATTTTAATTTTTTCAAAAAAATTAAAATGGTGTTTGTTTAAAGACGGGGTGGGCCTAGTGTAAAATTTTAATATTGTAAAATATTGTCCTAGGAGGTAGAATGTGAAATATTTCAAAGGTGAAATATTTTAATGATGTCCGAGGGTAAATTTTATTTTTCCCAGATAATCTGAAAGTGAATAAAATATTCAATATTTGGGAATATTTTATTCTGGGGGTGTGGAATTCTTTATTTTCCTGGAGCAGTTTATTAAATGAGTAAAGATAGGAAATATGCCTCGTACATATTTAAATGTTTCCATTAGAGTGTAAAATGTGAATGGAAGTGGAGTATTTTTATCCACAATGGTGAGAATATTTTAATATTTTCATTGGACTAAGTGAATTTAAATATTCTCCGTGGGTATCATGTAAAATTAATTTTACATTCATTTCATTCTTGGGGGCATAAGCAAAGTAAATTTAATATTCATTTTATTCACTTTATTATTGAATATTTTGTGTTGGGCTAAAAAGTGAATTTATTCACTTTGTAAACAAAGGTTATTATTTGCTAAAGTATTGTTGTAGAAAATAAAAGGCATAAACAAAATTTTGCATGAGAAAAGGCTGAGATAGGAGCAACTAGATAAAATAATTATATTCTCCATGGTGCATAGGCATGCTTTTAGTTATTGGGCAATGATGAGTTGATGTCGTTGTGAGGGAATAAGTTTGTTGCTGCAAAGGAAGAAGATGAGGAAATATTATTTTTAGTTTGATCAACGATGAATGAAGCTTCTAGATGGAATTTCTAGATCAAATTTAGGGATGATCTTGCTTTCTTATTTTCTTCTATATCTTCTATTATTCTCCCATTGTAAAAGGTTCTGATTTTTTGAGTTGGGCTGGGTAGATAGAGAATTGAAATTTTTGAGTCATTGTTTGAGTCTGTAAGCTATTATTTTCTTAATTCATGAGTAAATACAACCATTTTATGCAATTAACATCATGAAGGTGTTTCCACATTCATGAATTTTATCAGATTGTCTCCATATTTGTATAGTTTGATTCATGTAAATTCAATAAGACAAATTTTCCTCGAGTTTATCATCTCAAATTTCATGAGATTGTTTTGTCTATTCATTGTTTTGTTTCAAAGAGATGGTTAAAATGCTTTGAGTAGGTGATTATGATTTTAGATGTGTAGATGAGATTTGATAAGAAGAATCTAATTGATAGTAAGAGAAGGATTATTGGTACAAGACACTACAATTGATGTAAAGAATCAGCAATTTAAATCCATTGGTTGAAGAATATTTGTTGGGGAATTCATTTTATGTGTTTGACTCCATGGCCCAAAAGTGGCACTGATATTTTATGCAGTTTTGTGCATCTTAGAAACAAATTTAAATGCAAAATCATTCTTAATATTACTTTGTTATTGTGTGTCCTTCTTTCCAATGGCTAAGAGAGGGTTGAGATACTAATAATTTAGCCAATTTTGAAATTGTTAATGCCTCCCTTAGTGTATTTTCATTGGGAATTATTTGTTTTATAAAGCAATGTCAGTGTATGAGTGATTTAAGTTTTGGGCATTGTATAGGTTTACCAACCTTGGTCTTGCAGAGCCAGAAGTGTAGGAGATGTCAGTCTTTGACTGAATCTTGTTATTTGGCCACTAGCCTTCGTGGTTATTTAATATAGAGGTTGGCTACCTCTTAGATAATTACAAATCTTAGCTGGGTTTTATTTTTAAACACCAGCACATTCTAGGTTACAGTTTTGATGAAGCTCATAGATTAGATTTTGGATCTGCTTTCTAGCTCTACACTTTTCTTTTCCTTGCTCTTCTCTTTTTTGCTCTTCACATCACACATAGACAAATTCACACTATTACTCTGTTGAATTGCACACCATATTTTCATTCACTATCTTCACATTCTTATCCACATTAGAACACACATAAAATGACAAAAAAATCTCATATATATATCTGCTATCAAGGATTTGAACATTCTTATGTCCACTTCATAAAACATTTAGTTCTTCTCAAATGTCAGCCAAATCCATTACTAATTCTTTATGAGCATCCTCCAAATTTGGTTAAGAAAAATAGAGGACCTAAACAAACATAATAGAGCATGAAAATATTTTATTAATTACTCCTTGTACATATGTAATTAATATATTTGATAGGTCTGCCTTCTAACATAGATAGTCAACAACTTAGTGCACTGTATCCCCTAGATCATGTACCCATGAATATTTATCAGTATACTTCGTGAATAAGCATTAGAAAACATCAAAAAACCTTCCTCAGAGATCCACAACCCAAAATAGTAGTTCGATGAGGTATACAGATCACCTTTTATACTTATAATAGGATGCCTTATTCTTCATCATGTTATGTTAGTTAAACAAAAATTGTACTATAGGTCAGATGCATGACTTAGGTTGCCATCAATGACAACACTTACAAGCCATATTCCAACACTATATAAATTGACATAGTGCATGAATTTAATTATTTTATGTACTTCAATGACTAATTTGATTGGTGATTTTATTTTTAGGGTGGTGGCTTAGATTGAAAAAGAGATCAAGATAAAAATCAAATCAAATACACAAGGAATGCATTAATTACATATTAGGTTTAGGGTTTTGTAGGTTGCTATGTTTTAGAAAAATCAAAAAATTATAATTTGATGATGATGGTGTTTGGCTCAAGGTATGAATATCCTATTGACTAAGTTATGAGATGATAAACAATCATAATTTGGCTAAGTTTTGATGGAAAATAGAGTGTATGTTTGAGATCTTGAGGTAGACAAAGAATGCAATAAAAATAAAAAGGTGCAAAGTAGTGTAGTGCGAGATCTTGAGGTGGATAGGAAATGCACTAGGGTATGTACAGGTCATGATGGGCCAAAAAGTGGCGATATATAAGCCATATGATGCTCCATGTGGCTGGCAACTTTCTTTTTACCCAAAATTGATGAAACAAAAAGGGTTTTTAGAAGATATTCTCATCTTTCCACTAATATAAATTATTCTTTAATTTAAATTTAATAAATAATTATTATTCATTTCCTATTAGAATTACAAATAAAGTCCCGATTGATAAGTTGATTGAAAAACATCTATAACTTTCAAATGGTATCACATTTTTTGAATATGAAATATGTCTCACATTCTATGCTTCACATACTATAGGATTAGAAAAGAAAATAATGAATTTAATGAATTTTTCACCAAGTTAAGGTGGTTGGATAGACGCGGTTTTATATTTTTTAAGAGTTGTAATAAAAGAATCATAATTAATTATTTACTTGGAAAAAAATTATAAAAAAATATGCATCACATAGAGACATCAGTCCTCTATTTATATCTAAAAGCTTATAAAAAAATGTTATCATTTTATTGTGGTTAGGGTGGTCAGACAGACACCTACTTCTTATTTTTACCCTAAAATTTAAATACTATTGCATTTAAATTTACAATTTTCACCAAATAGATTTTTCTTTTTTAAATAAAGGTCTAGTAGTTTAGAAACTACATTAAATTTTCTATAGATTCTATTTTTACATTTTTTTAAAATAATATAGATAACTTATTCAATTTTTTATGACAAGTTGTCTAACTTTGATTTTTTGTTTTTTTATTGCCACTTAAGGGCTCATTTTTTCCGTGATGATCCTGGACATACCCACTAATAGAAAAGGGAAAAGTGCAAGGCACAACATGAATGATTAGAACCCAATAAAACTTAGAGATAATTTATTAGGGTTTACATTTCAAGTGCAAAACAAAGAGCTGTAGGGTAGATAATTATGTTGCAGAGAAAATAATAGAGAATTGAGCAATTTCAAATAGGTTAGCAACATTGAATTGTGTTCAATAGAACAAATTGTAATGGTTTTACTATAAATATGATGGTGGATGCCATAAAATAACTTAGTAGGTGCTCATTTTAGGGAGTTGGTGCTTCCTTGGAGTGGGTTCTCCTAAAAGCAAGGGATTGGCATCTCTAGAGAGTTGGCTTTCTTAAACATTTTACTTATAATATATTTATTATGAGTCTGGATTAAGATAATAGATCCTAGCACCTAATCTCATTATTTTTTTTCTCACCTTGGGTTTTCCATGTATGTCTTTTTTTATGAGTTTTTGTATGCCCATACTTATTTCTCTACATACTCACTTCAATCTGCACTAAAGGTATTAAAAGGAATTAATCAGTTTAAAGTGTTAAGGGCTAATTTTTTGTTAATCTATTGATTCACTCCCCCTATCAATAGATAGTTATGTTCCAATAGTTATAGCTAGTAAAAAAATTGATCATCCTAAGAGAGTATCATTCAAAGATTGATTCTTAGAGGAACCACAAATAGTCAAGGTAATTCAATTGAAATTTAATTCATTTGATAGTTTAGATAACTTGCATTTGATTGTAGCGATTTAGATGTTGGTTTTAAATCTATTATGATTGTACATGTATACAAATATTTAGGTACATTCTTATCATTTTTTATACAAGAAATTATAGTTGGTTCATCCATGATGAGTCCTCATAAAATGGAAGAAGCATCTTTAGTGGTATGTGTTCTTCTTGTAGTAGATGAGTTCATGTTTACACATCTAACCTTATTTTATTGTATAGATTTCCTTCTTTAAAAAAATATATATTAATTTATATCATTTTTATATTTTACCCATTATAGTCCATTAGAAAATTAAATGATGTGGATCCTCTACCAATATGATTTTCTAGGATTCTAGATCATCATAAGAGATTTTTTTTTGTAAAATGTCTCTCAAAAAAAAATTGAGGTAATCAAGAATTGAATTTTACATTAATTGATAGTTTAGAGAAATTATAGTTTAGTATAGTGATTTAGATGTTAATTTGCAATTTCTAAATCATAGTAGATAATTTTCTATTTAGTGGTCTAATTTATTTACCATTGAGCTAATTAATCAAATTTTTGGTTTGACTGGTTATTGTGTAGTCAACTTTGCATCCATCAAGTGGCATGAAGAGGCTAGATTTCGGTAATCCACCACAAATTTAGTATTTTCTAAAGACATAGGGTAAATTAGATAACTAGGATTTGGTACTTAGCTATTCAGTATGTACATTATATGTATACTTTGATCTAGCATATGCTATATTTTGTAAAAAAAATAGTTTTCATATATACCAGATTTGTGTAGGAGTTGAGAAAATACAACTTCACAAGCCCCGAAGATCACCTACATGCAAATAACTTGTCACAAAAGAAGAGATGGAGACAAACAAGCAAGGGTTCTCTGAAAACTGAAAATGTATATATTAGAGAGAATCAGAGAATGAATTGATATGAAATACAATGGGATCAATCCTTATAAAAAGGAGATCATGCAAACCCTAAAAAAACCCTAATAGGAAAAACCCTAAAAGAAGCCCTAATAGAAAAACATTTAATAATTAATATAATTATTAAATGTCACTTTATGAAAACTAATGTGAAATCTTAAGAAGGGAATAAAGGTAACTTAATCAACATAATTAAGTTAAAACCTTTTCTCTAACACCCCCCCTTAAGATGAGAAACAGTGCAACTACAAACAAATGCAAGAAATCAAAAGTAACTAGAAATGCAAGAAGGCAAACATGGGTCCTGACAACTAGGCTAGATCAGGTACCCAGGTACAACCAAATCTCTGTAAAGAGGAGAAATAGAGAAAATCTCATGGGAAAAAGCTCTACTCCAAAAAGAGATGTAGAAAGCCAAGAAGAACATCATTGAAGAAGAAGAAGCTATAAACGACTATCGAAAGATGACTGCTATGGTGTTGAAGAACCTCCGTTGAAGGAATGGAAGATCCCTTCCAAGGAAAAACCAAGGAATAATTAGCACGAATAGTATAATACCCCCCCCATAATGCTGAACTGGGAGAGTCTGACAGATCCACTAAAATGATGTGAAACACTGTGTAGTGCATGAAGGAGAAGAAACAACATTTGAAAGTGCACAAGAAAGCACCCGCAACTGAAAAAGTGGTGTGCAAAAAAAATCACACATGCATGAGGCTGGAATCATATGGATCCACTATCGTCATGGAGGGACACTCACTGGACAAAGGTGTGATGTAAAACAAAGGCAAACTACACAACCCCCCATGGCACTTTATAATAACAGTGCGAGTACAAAATATGGCACAACCTGATGTGTAAAGTCCCCAAAAATACATGTACAATAGTGTGGCACTTTATCTCAGTGCATTTACATAAAAGAAATTGCTTACAAATGATTCTCAAAATGTCCAAAAAGGACAAAGTTGGAAATACATGAAGGATAGCCAAAAAAACTGACTGTAGAATGCACCAATAGAAAAAAAAAAAAACAAGTAATGAAACCCACACCACTAGAAAGATGAGAAAACTAGCTTTCCGACGATATCTCGTTTGCCAAAAAATGATATCGTATGCCCAAGTTACGGTCTTTGGAAGAAAACAGCTCCAAAGATGAAAAAAGCACTGGATTAAGTTTGATGGTCATACGGCAGTCGCAGCAAAATCTGGGCTTAAATTTGACGGCCAAACTACCGTCACTACAAATGCATACCTAGGCTTATTTAGAAAAAAACATGTTTTTTATATAAAAAACAATAAAAAAAAGATGTGATTTTTTTATTAAAAAAAATCTTTAAAAAATTGTTTTTTCTTCACATAAAAAACCAAACAAAAAATAAATTATTATTTAAAAAAAAAAAAAAAGCCGGCCTGTACCGGCCCACGGCCTAGCAAGTACTGTCGTCGATGGTACAGTTAGATCACCCACTGGCATTAAAGCCACCGATGGTTGGCAGTACGTCGATCAATGTACTTAGGGCCCACAAGCCTACAGATGCAGGTACTTGCGGGTACCCTAGTACCAAGGCCGACAAGCCCTTAAACTACAATTTAAAAAAAAATCTAAAACATTACAATAAAAAATGCGAATTTTTTTTTGCAAGAAAAAATATTTATTTTTTGCCGAAAAAAAAGATGCAGAAAAATAAATTCCGATTTTTTTTCTTACCAGGCATGCAGACAGCCATACGACTGTACTAGCAAAAACATTTTTGCCCCAAAATTCAAGTTTGTCCAAAATGGACAAATGAACGGTCAATTTAGGGTTTTTGGACTGTTGCGGATGCAATGACAAGGTCCGTTTGAGCTAAAATTGCTTTGAAATTATAGGTATGCCCTAGATCAAAAAAACAAACCCCAAACCCTTGAAGCTCCAAAAATCTTCAAAACAAGAATAGGAAGCAGTAGGTCTGGAGCTCTAATACCATGTAGGAGTTGAGAAAATACAACTTCACAAACCCCAAAGATCACCTGCATGCAAATAACCTGTCACAAAAGAAGAGATGGAGACAAACAAGCAAGGGTTCTCCGAAAACTAAAAATGTATATATCAGAGAGAATAAGAGAATGAATTGATATGAAATACAATGGGATCAATCCTTATAAAAAGGAGATCATGCAAACCCTAATAAAAACCTAATAGGAAAAACCCTAAAAGAAGCCCTAATAGGAAAATATTTAATAATTAATATAATTATTAAATGTCACTTTATGCAAACTAACGTGAAATTTTAAGAAGGGAATAAAGGTAACTTAATCAACATAATTAAGTTAAAACCTTTACTCTAACAATTTGTATGTGTACACAATTATTCTACATATATATATATATATATAAATCAATAAACAATATAATTTATTCCTCGTGTACATGTTTTCCAACTTTAAAAATTTAAATTTGAATTCATAATCACTTTAGAATGGTTGAGTTATGAACAATAACATGTTATAGATAGATTTTTTGTAATCTTGCTTGTCATGATAGTAGTCATAGTAATATATATTATTGTCTTATAATAACATGTGGCCATTTCTCTATTAAAATTCCCTAATTAGTGAGAATTAATAAAAAAGAAGCAATTTAACCAAAATCATTTCTTCTATAGTATCTTATCTCACTACTACAAACATCCACTCTTATATGGGTGTGACTACATCTATCTTAGCCCAAATTTTTCTACTATTTCTATAGAGACAAATTATCCAAACTTACTACTCCTTGTTCTATACTCACAATCTCCATCCATAATCACATAGTCCCACTCTTCTTCCATTGTACCTTTTTTTGTTCTTCTCTTACCACTTTTATTACCTTCCTTCAATACATAAAATCATATATATAACATCAACAATTTTTCCGATGATCAATGTTAGCCAAAACATACCACAAATACCAATACCACATGTAACATTTCATCAACGAGAAATAATATAATTACAAATTTAAAGGGTTAAATAATGGAGAAACCTCCATGCGGTTCTCAACACTTATCCTCAAGGGTTCAATTAATCCTTAAAAAAATTATTCAATTGGTGCAAACTTTAAATCACTTTCCACACATGAAAACAATCCCAAATATACACATCCTCCCACTTGATAGGTGATCTTAAACTATTTTTCTATCTTTTTCTCATTAAAGTCTTCTCAAGTTGTAACATGACACTAAAAAGTAAGAACTCAAACTCTTCCCAAAAATATTAAAGCCAATTTCAATTTATGATAAAATTTGTTGGATTTCTTCATCATAGAATAATAACTACAACTAACTAACAAACAATTGAACTAAACAAAAAAAATCCACTTTTCCATAATGATTTAAGATTACCACATTTTCTAGGGATACTCGTGCATTACTTTTGTTAGGGAAATTGATTCCCATAACATTCCAACTTAAAATTGTCATTGTAGTGGTGGAGGCACTTCCCCCTAGTTTGATCTCTTTAATTATCAAAATTTAGGGTAGATTAACAATTAGATTTGACCTCTTTAAATGTGACTTCTTGAACTATCTAACAACCCATTCTTATTTTGGGATTATTGTTAGCTTTGTCCTTTTGTGTATCCTATTATGATATTGATAAAAAATTCATGAAGAAAATAGTTTGGCATCCAAATGAAACATAATAGCCAAAACCAACAACATAATAAATAGCAAGGGACTCAACAAACTCCTTAATGCCAAAATATTGAATTCTCTACTACATTACAATTCACTAGGTATTCAACCTTTACTGTATTAGGGTTCTCCTTTACATCCATGAAGACACCACCAACTGTGGTATCAAGTGATGGAAACCTACTTTATGAAATAAATCCTTCTTATGCTAAGATTTATGGATCTTATTTACTAAAAGGATTATAATTATGAAGTTTCTAGATAGTTGTTGGTGTAATTAACTTTTTAATTACACTTACATTAGTTTACTTAAAAATTTAATTTTTATTTCTAGGTATCATTTACAAGGTGATAGGTTCACATGTTTTCTTAGGATATAAGATTCCTTCTAAAAGGATGAGTTGTTTTTTCTAGAAGTCTTATCTTATCTATCATCATTTCTTAGGTAGTTAGTTAGTTGTCACATGTCATAAGATTATGACATGTGTCAACATCGTATTACATACTACATCTCAACCTTTCCTATATACGCAAGGATTCATATATACTTTTCCATGTTTAGTTTGGCATTCTTGAATCTTAATGAGAGAATGATATTTCTACCATTTATCTCTCATGAAATTTATTTTGTCTTGTAGGTGATCCTGGGGTTTTTGAGGAGTTTACCATAAACTCCTAGAAGTTATGAGAGCGTCAGGGTTGTAGAATTCTTCCCATATCTTAGGGACCAATCTTGGCATGAATTTTTTGTTGGGTGCATATTGGGGTCTTGAGAACCTCAACATTGAATCCAAGGCATTCGATAAAGTCAAGATAAAAATGAAATTGTCAAAATAAGATATATTTTTTCAAATCTACAATAATTTAAAATCTATCTATTTTTATTGGATATTTTTTCATTTTTGCTTCAGAAATCCATCTTCCACTCATTTGTAGGAAAAATGATTTTTGAGTTTTGTAGACTGGGTTGAAATGTCAACTAGGTGTCTTTTCAATTTTTCATATCTTACATAGATTTGAAGAAAATTTCGAAACAAAAAGTGTTGTGTGCCATTTTTTTTCCTAGCCAAAGGTTAAAAAAATCACTTTATGATCTTCTTCTTGTTGGATCCAAAAATGATTTTTAGATTTTATTTTTAGCATCAAAATATTTTTGGGTTTTTGTTATTGTCTATAGACACTGAGTATATTTTTTAGAAATCAAATCAAAAGTAAACAATGTTTGCTAGAAGACCCCTTTCCTGTAGGTTAAATTCAACTTTTTTGAAAAATTCATCACTTTTCGCCACAGTGTTTGTTTTCGGCAAACAAGATATCGACGAAAAATTAGTTTCGAGCACTCCATAGTGGTGCAAGAATTTTTTTCAGATTCTATCATCTACAAAAAATTGAGGTTATTTTTCATCATGGAGGATGATGTTAAAATTCATTAGTGAATGCACTATTTCCATGTTTTTTGTGTGCATTAGGGTTTCATTTTCTTTGTAGTTCTATTCAGTTCATAGATTTCAGAGTTGTGTCTATTTGTGAGTTTTATAATGTTCCTTGGAATCGGGTCTATTCTTGCTTTTGATGATTTCGACTTGAGTCCTTGAGTGAATCTAATATTGTTTCTAGCTAACAAAAGTATCTTTCCTTTCTTTTTGAATTGAAGATTCTAGTGGTACTCCATAGTGTACTTCTAGTGCTTCTCTTGTAGTGGGTTATCTCATAATGGGGGGGGGGGGTTGAATGGTCTCTCTTATCATCCTTTGTGTGGATGGATATTGATTGGATTTATGATGGATATCATTATTGTATTTCATCTTTATTTTGGGGAGAATTTTTTTCCAATGAGTTTTCTCTTTATCTCTATTTGTGAGAGATTTCATTTGCATTTGTACATGGGTACCTAACATGGCCTCATAGTCGAGACTCATCATTACATCTTTGCATAATTTACATAATAATTTCCTCCCTAAGTTGCACTTATGGGGGGTTGTTGGTGTAATTAAATATTTAATTACAGTTACATAAGTTTACTTAGGTATTTGATTATATTCCTAGGTATCATTTACTAGGTGATAGGTTCACATGTTTCCTTATGATATAAGATTCCTTCTAGAAGGATGAGTTTTATTTTCTAGAATTTTTATCTTATCTAGTATCATTTCTTAGGTAGTTAGTTAGTTGTCACATGTCATAAGATTATGGCACATGTCAAAATTATATTACATACTACATCTCAATATTTCCTATATAATAAAGGCTTCGTATTTACTTTTTCATATTCAATTTTAAATTCTTGCATCTTAATGATAGCATGATAGTTTTTCCATTTCTCTCTAATGGAAGTTATTATGTCTTGCAGGTGATCCTAAGGAGTATGAGGAGTTTACCTTAAACTCCTACAATACCTCTACATGATATTGACTATGGATCATCATGAAAATTTTCAAGACCTTCTATATATCTACACAAAAATGATGAAGAATTAGCAACTTACAATACACTAGCTTCAATTATCCATTTTCCATAGGTGTGAATCGTAAATGAATGAATGAGTGTTTTTAACACCATCACTAATAATTTTATTCCATATTTACCACCATCTCTTCCTTAAATTCAAAACTTTAATATCCTTGAAATGTGTAGGAAATATAAATAATATAATCTTTACACTCTAAGCCACATTAGATGTTGGCCCCATAATTGTTGTTGCACCAAAAGATCAACCTGCTAATGTTTGATACAACTGCCAAAGTTAAGGGGCCCATAGGAGACAGTTAGTCCATGTCATGAATCTCAAGGGGAGTTCTGACCATCTGCCTAAAAACTCCCCCCTCAGCGTTACTGGAGGAGATTCGAACTTGACACCTTTGACTTTGATTCAATTGTTGGCCCCACAGTTGTCGTTGCACCAAACGATTGACCTATTAGTGCTTGATACAACTGCCAGAGTTAACAGATCCACAAATCCTAAGGGGAGCACTAACTATCTGCCAAAATTAGGAATAACTAAGTTGTACCAACGTACTTCTTTCCGCTGGGGTATTCAAAAAATTCCAAAAAAAAATAATTTTGATCCTTGTGGCATCATTCTTTGAATCAATGCAATAGGTACATTGCTTCAAAGAGGAGAAAAATGTAGACATGAAAATAATCCTAACTAACATCATGCATCTAATCATGCTTCAATTAACATGATTTCCTCTATTAATCAAATAAATCACTCTATTTAATTAATTCACTAAGCTTCGTCATACTTAATTAAATAAATCAAATTATTTAATTAATTCCTTAAGTTCTTATTTGATTCAATAAATCAAAATTGTTTAAATCATATATCAAAACCCCTAAAATCCTCCAAGTTAATTAATCTGAATTAATTAACCTCTAATCATAATCACCCATTCTCTAGATTTTGACTCAACGTGAGTCAAACCTAAACCCTTAACTAACCCACCCACTTGCACATGAAATGCATTTTAATTAATTATCTAATTATCTCGATTTTCCCTGAGAAGGCATGTTCCCAATGAATATTGCCTCATTAACTACATTTGTTTGAGTGTCTTGCATAAACGAATTTCCCCCCAAATCTCTCAACCATATGCATTTAATGTTATTTTTCAAATTTCAGACTCACCTAATAAGCATTTACTTGCACAATGACCAAAATGTGCTCACCCTTGATCGTCTCACATCTTGACAAGTGCATTTTTTCCATTGGTTGAAGATTAGTCCCACATTCATCCATTTTTCCTCTTCTCTCAATCTCATCTATAAATAAGAGGCTTTTTCTTCTTATTTGGCATCCACAATTTGAGCATTCTTATTATAGGCATTTGGAGTTCATGTTTTGTTTATCATCATCTTGAAGCTTCTCAAGGATTGGTAAGGGCTCATTTTTATATCAAAGGTGCACCAATCCACTATTGAATAGGTATGCACTATGCTTCTTTTCATGCCTTCATTTGGTCTACTTGATCTCTTGATGGCATCATGAAGCTTGTTGTAGTATTTCATAGGGATGTTAAACTGGATTTTCTTTACTAACTATACTAATGTGTGGATAGTTTAAGTTTGTTTTCATATTTTTAACATCTACATTATGGTACTAGAAGGATGGTATCTTGTGTTTTACTTTGTTCTAATGCAAGATTCTAAAAATAGTAGAATGTTTGATTTGATTTTTTGCAGAAATTTTTTTTTTGCTGAGTTATAATTTCATAGTTGAATGCTGAAGATGTTATTTTGTTTATAGAAGAAAGCCAACAACA
The DNA here is from genome assembly GCA_007115665.2 of Sequoiadendron giganteum. NCBI lineage: Eukaryota > Viridiplantae > Streptophyta > Pinopsida > Cupressales > Cupressaceae > Sequoiadendron > Sequoiadendron giganteum. Next base: position 116,432,562 of record CM021106.1, on the reverse strand, counting down.
AAAAGAAAGAAATCATGTACATTCTAAGGAGCACTGTAAAACACAGACTTTCTTAACGTCTTATATGTTCTTTATTTCAGGCATTGACTTGGTCTCTAAAAGGCTTTTATGAATTGGCTTTTCTTTTTAATTTACAATGGGTAGGACTATAAAATCTATGTTTCTTCTGATATAATTTTGATATGATATGGATTAGAGAACTATATGGGGCTATAAATTCCTTGCTTTGAAAATTCTTCTTTCTTTTGATATACCCATTGCAGTCAATGATTTAGAAATTGGTCATTGCCTCATATTTCTCATTTTTAAGAGGACTAGCCTTTCTCTAAGATACACAGTTTCTACCTCATTTGTAGCTGTTAAAGACCATCCCGTTGGTGTTCTCATTATCTTCCACAAAAATTCTACCTTAAATATATCACTTAACTTCCTTAGCTGCGAATATGGTTAGGAAAGAGAGTGAATGAATGATGATTTTTTTTAATATGCTTATCTTTTGAATGTGTGAGCACCTTTCCACAATGCACATTAGCTATAAAACTATTATGAGATTTCTAGAGCTTTTTATTCATGCGGTTTTGAACAAGTACATCATTATTTTGAAAGCCTTAATAAAATTGATTCCTATTGTGGAAAGAAACTACATTAGTAAGTGGTGTGCATCTACTTTAGCTGCCATAGTGCCCAGAGGTGCATTCAACTTTCAATACCATTTTCATATCTTTCATTTTCATAAATGTCATCTCTTGAAATCTGCCTACTCCACAAAATTGACATCGTTCCACTTGGGACGCTATTTACATTAATGATCATTGAATAAACAATCTATTAAATTTAGGAGCTAGATAGATGGTGCAAAAGTAGTAACATGCATAAGTATTTGTCTTCAAAAATCTGATGTAATGATTTTTTTTGAGTTGGGTTAAAATTTCATGGTGGTGAACTCGTCAAGTGGTTTTGTTCTATTTCCTCCATATGAGGCTATTCGAGACTGAAATTGTAAGGGCAGGATTTGATTTTGCCAAAAACTCGCCAGATTTCTTTAATGTATTGATAAAATTGACCCAGACCTCAATGTTTCACAGTACTATCATTGTGAATTTGTTGTTACACCTGCCAATTGCATTAGCTTGAATTTTTTTCAAAAATCTATTTGTTGATCTTTTCTTGTCGAAAAAATTACAACGAAGTCAACCATCAACTTCTAACATACGTATCCTTGTGAACTCAATAGTGATTGTGAATATCTGCACTGCCCCCCCATCTTAATGTCATTCCATTCTGCTACTTTTTTTTACATTGTTTGGGAAGATTAATGCCATTACATCCTACCTATACATTATGTTTATCTTTGCTTATTTATTGCATATTTAATGAGCTATGCGAGTCTGTGTTAGTTGGCAGATAAGGTGTTTCCTTTATTCATCAATGAACCATGTTTCCTTTCTAAAAATTAAACAACAATTTTTTTTCATATCAAAGAAGTGTATGATTTTTGGCTGGACAAATAAAAGTCTAAGATAAAGCGTTGACGAGTGATTTATTTGACATTTATCTCACCAGTGCAGAGTGCAGGTATGAATGGAAGAGGTCAAAAATTATAAGAGACTTCAGTCATTTTGTAAAGGAATTTATTTTCTTTGGGCATTTACCTTGCTTTCTTTATTCTTATTCAATGCATTAATAAATAAGTGTTGGCGTATTTGATTGGAGTTTGTACTTTGAACGTTTATAAATCTTGATTTTCATATTTATTTGGAAGCCATTGATATCATTGAACATTCGTTACATATATTAATATTTTATCTTATCTCTATAATGGGTTCAAAATTCTATGAGAGAGGATCTCTTCCAAAATTTTGACTTTTTGGGAAAAAACACTTTATTAATATAGAAAATTTTGAATTTTAGCATTGTGTTTTTTTTTATGCGATAAAATGTTAGAAATTTAATCTCATGGGTAAAGAATTTTATTATCAACTAGTAGATGAAGAATAATCAAAGGTCATTTGTGCTTATAATTATCAAGGTTTTGTCATGCTTCAAAAAATCTGATATAACAAGTATTGTGCTCTAACAATTGTTTGTTTTTACATAGACTTTACATGATAGGGGTAAAAATTTTTTGTGTTACTTCATTGATTCCTTGAAATAAATCTTATTTATAAAAGATTTATTGTCTTTATAGGTTTACATCAAGAAACAAGGGCGTCTTTTTCACAAGGGAGTCAACTAACTAGCGGATTGGAGTGGAGGAAAATTGATCATGGGACATTGAAATCAAGACTTGAAAAAAACCATTTTTTAATGCTTGTTGTAATGATCTAGAGCTTCCATTTTCTACTCTCATTTTTAATTTTAAATCAACTCACCTTTTTTGGGGGGGTTTAAAATTAATCATTGATTTGGTCTTTTTCAAGTTGGATTAAAATTAAACCTTAGAAACACACTAGATTTTGATTTGGTCTAAAATTGAACAAACAAATTCACACTTCATCTTGGTGCTCTACAACGAAATCATTGCTTTGAGGCTTAAAATGAACTTGTTCTTTCATTTTTTGTAATCCTTCTTGCAATTATCATCACTCAAATGCGTATTCGCTTCTCTCGTGCTTCGGGTTGATCTTGAGAACCAAAAGCATTTTAGTGACATTCATTGTCTAAAAGGTTAACTGCATATCTTAGTTTGAGTTTAAAATTGAACCAATTTTGCGAGTGTGAGTGAATTACATTGTGAGTGTTCTCTCCTTTTTTATCAGCAAAGATCAATTGAACTACATATGTACTTGCTCGTGTTTGTTTATCCATAGAGATCCTGCATGGTGGGAAAAATTAATCACCCTAGGGAACGACCCAACTGAAAACACGCTAAAGCCAAGTGACTTATAGTTGCTATATAAGTGTGGGTACTCAAAGAAATTTTGAGTATCATGAGGATCATTCTAACAAGAAGGGCAGAAATGGTCTCTTACCGTATGGATGGTCCCCCATGAACAAAATGCCCACATTAAAACCCCTTGTTTAGAAAGGCCAAAATCCCAATCTACTTTTTAGTGTAAGAACGGTCGTTTTGAAGCCACCCAACATTATTACGACTTTTAGTAGACATGTGAAGTATGTTGTGGGAGATTCATGGGTATTGATGTTTGGCTAACCTGAGAAGTGTGTGTTGTGGAGGGAAGCTAGTGTGGTCAAGCATATAGTCTTCCACTAAGAGTAAGGGTAGTTCGATTTATTCAAATGGGAACCCAAAAAATATTATCTTTTCATCCTAGGATTGTGCATGTTCTTGGAATCGAAAACACTTTGCTTGGATCTCAAAACATTTGAAAACAAACATTCACAAGATCCCCAAAATTTCAAAACCCTTTAGGGAAGAAAATACCTATGACGAATTCAACTGCTCTTGCTTGCCCTAGGGATTTCATCCTTAGAGGCATCTAATTACTTGGGTTTTATCATCATTTGTTTTCACTAAATTAAAAATTAGGAGACTTTCGCCTTAATTTCCTCGATTCTCCACATAATGGCATTTGGGGGATGAGAAAAAGTTAGGTCATTAGACATCTAGTTTGAAACTTTAATCAAAGAATTTTATGTAGTAAAAATAACTCATTAATAAAATTTAAGAGACAATTGAACCCCACACGTATGTTCTTCCGAATGATTTCCTACAAAACCAAAATTTGAAAACCCAAGTTCAAAAATCTTAGTCCAAAAGATCATGACGAGCATCTTGAATGACTTCTTGAAGTTAGAGAAAGTTTGGTCTATAATTTTTATAAAAAACATTCAAAGAACAATCCAAATTTGTATTAATTTTATTACCAACAAAATCCAAGTCTCTTCCAAAGGTTTGCATTTCTCACATAGGAAGTATTGCATGTTCTTCAAAACCTAGGTCTTGTAAAAAGGAGTTTTATCTAGGTTTAAATATAGGATCAAAACCAATCATTATCATCCATCCCTCAAGCATCAAGATCAAATCCCATCTCATCAAAAACTCTTGAAAATCTTGAAAACATCATCCATACTAGATTGTTGGAAAATCAAAATCATTTTGTTTGGTTAGGTATGTGTAGATAAATCCTTCTCCACATATTTGATCAAATTATCAAATCCTTGTGAAAAAATTTACCCCTGGATAAAATCCAACATCTTGGGTCTAGGAGTTCATTATCCAAAATCATCTTGTTTGACTAGGGGCGTCTTGATGAATCCTTCTTTACACCTTTAGTAAAATTATCATCTTATGTGTAAATCTACTCTAGGACAACATCCAGACTCTCAGAGTTTACAAGTTCACTATCAAAATCAATAAAAATAAAGTCCCAAATTCTAGTATCTCCTCCAATATTTCTCAAGAGTTCAATCATCCGCACCATCCATCCTACGTGTATCTCATCCCCATACTTCGATCTTTAAATAAAACTTGGATTCTCTTCTTTGAGCATAAATTTTAGACCAATCTAAGGTATTAGAGGTTCAAACTCCATCTCAATACAAGAAAAATATGGATCAAAACAAAGAAACATCCACTTGAAGAGATCTAAGTCAAATCAAAACAAAATTCAACCCTATAATATCCATTGACCTCCCAATCAATCCTCCTCCAATACCTCAGAATCCTCAAGAGGAAGGTCAAGTGGAAGACATCACCAACAACTTCTTAGGGATGACACAATATGAAATCCTTGAGATATTCCAAACTCCTGAATATTATTCAATTGTTAATGCTATGATGAGGTTATACCCCTCCCAATACATGTTGGAATTGGCAAACGAAGGGGCTAAACTCCATATTGGGCCAATCCATCCTAGTAAATCCACTACATCCATATGTTCTCACATTTCATGATCATACCAATTCATCCTCCTTTCATGCAACACCAGCTTGTCCTCCTAACACGTAAACCTCTCTCTCTATGATCTCACAAGGAGAAGGTGATTTTCTTGGAGCAAGGGAGTCTTCAATCCCTCTTCATCATCTCCTTAAGGGAATGCACTGCTCATCCTTCCACCATTTCCACCTCTACCACTTACATCCACATCACCCCTTGGGTAGGATCTTCCTCTTTTACCCACCATCAATCAACCAAATCAAAGAAATGCCTCTATCATGAATCAAAGCATCATACCAAATCCTCCTGCCATGCCATCCATATCACAAAAAAAGGTCGAAACTATCCAAACAACCCCAACAATCAACGCATCCACCATTCCTCAAATCTCCCAAAGCATGGTATCCCAAGGGGCAAGCATCTCAATCATGCCATCCAACACTCAAACCCCAATCATAAACATGATTGTTCCTCTCATCACAATGGTCAACGTTATTCCTAATCCACCACTTCCACTGCCAAAAATCAACATGGTGAATTCATTCAACATCACGTTGCAATTAGCTCGATAAGCTACCTATCAAAATGAACTTCAAAAAATCAAAAATCAACAAGCTGCACAACTAGCTACTCAACAAGCGCAAGTGCAATTAGCAGCACAACAAGTGAAACAAGAACAATAGGCTACCTAAGCCCAAGATTTATAAAGCAACAACAATATGCCCGATTTGTGCAAGAATCTCAATCCGCACAAGCCACATAGGTTGCACAAGCTACACAAGCAACCCAACAAGTATATGCTCAAGAAAAAACCCAATATAAAGCTTAGTAAGCACAAGTGCAAGCTCAATATCAGGCATAGTTGTAAGCAGTCCAACAACAAGCTTATCAACAAGCCCTTTCAGATTACCAAGAAATGGATCAACAGCAAGTCCAACAACAAGCTTTGTTGGCATGGCAACAACATGACCAACAACAAACATTGTTGGCTCAACAAAAAATGTAGAAATTAATCACATAGAAAAGCTTGTACTAAAACCCCACCAACACCCCACCCCCCTCAAAACACATTTGCTCCACCTTCTAATTTGTAAGACGATGTGACAACACAAATCAAACTACTCTCATAGAAATTGTTTGATTTTCAATTAGGAAAAACACCAAGGACACTCGACAATCTATGTCCATATTTTTTTCACAGGAGCTTTGCATTGATATCGTTCCGATTCAAAATCCAAAAATTCAAAAAATATCGTGGGTTGGGAAATTTTGAAGATCACATCAGGGAGTTCCAAGTACAATGCATGCAAGTCACGTACAATGATACATGTATACATCTAAAAATGGTCATTATAAATCAATCCTGACAATTAGTTAAATATGAAATATTTAGTTAAATCTTCTAAAGTCGTATACATATAAATAAATTTAATTATTTATTTATCTCATTCACTTTCCAATTCTTCTAATTTAATTAAATAAATAATTTTATTTAATTATTACCATCTCCCATCTTCCTCTTAATTAATTAAATATATTTCATAATTTATATATATTAATTATCATAAGTTTGAATTTTATTTCAAATAATATTCCTCTAAATTCCTTTTCCACATTTAATTAAATATTCTAAAATATGTAATTAGAAACTTTATTCTCTCCATTTAATTAAATATTCTAAAATATTTAATTAGAAAAATTCTTCACTCTACATTTAATTAAATATTGTAAATATTTAATTAGAAACTTTCTTCACTTCACATTTAATTAAGTATTTTATATATTTAATTAAACACCTTTTATCATCTTCTCACACATAATTAAATATTAATTATTTAATTATGGAAACTTCTAAATTCTTTGTCACATGTAATTAAATAAATTTATTTATTTAATTAAGGATTTTTTCTCAACTACCAACTAACTCCTCATAATTGAAGTGCACAAATGGAAAATTTCCTTCAGTTTTGAATTAAAAAGGTTATGTAAGAGGGAAAATTTCCCTTTATTCTCTCAACCTTCCATATTTTTCTCTACTTCTAAATCTCTAACAGTTCATCTTGACATGCTTATTTTCAACCATTGATCTTTGCCAACTAGATTCTTCCCTCCAAAAATCTATAAATACAACCCTATTGTGAGTTAAAAAGGATCCTAGATTTTGTTAATTTAGCACATTTACTATAGTTGCATTTGAATCATTTTTTTAGCAAAATTTTCAAGTTCATAGCTTCTTAGTTTTCAATTTAATAGCTTAAATAATTTAGCAAATAGACATGCATTTTGCATAAGCTCATTCTCTGAAGTTATCATTCTAAAAATTTGTTGCTTACATGAATTGAGAGCTAGTAACTTGAAATGAATCCCTTGAGATAGAGAACAATAAGATGCTTTTAAAGGAGTTGTTGTTTAGAGTTTTTTTTACTTTTTAATTAGTTTCCTTTGATCTAATGTCTTATTGGTGTGTTGGTTTATCTTTCTAGTTAGCTCACATATCCTCACACATTTTTGGTGCCTACCATTGGGCTCTGCCCCATTTTTAATATATTTATTGTAGATTTTCTAATAGGTGAAGGATTGGAGTTACATTTTAGCACATACGAGACATATTTTAGCACATCCCGAGTGAAGTTTAGTGCATATGAGGATTGTTTCAGCATATCTACCTTATGTTTTAGTGTGCATATTCAAGTTCTTTTAGTGCATTTACTTAATATTTTAGCGCATACCTATATGTTCATTTAGCACATTGATGAGTTATTTTAGCACAACCAGTGAGTTGTACAAATAAATCTTGATTTTGACGCCATTCATAGAAAAAGATCCTTATTTTCTACATAAAGTAAAATGAAGCAATCCTAGGGTAGACACTTAAATCTAGAACTAACCAATCCTAGGATAGTCACAAAATATTATTTTATCTTGGTTAAAGTTAATCCCATGCTTGTTGTGAAGAAACATCTTCACTTAGTGTAGAAAATTGTCATTTGGGATTTAAAATTGAACCAATTGTTTGTTTTGATCATTTGATAATAAGTTTATGCTCTCCCCTTACTTGGGTGATCAAAATGCCAGACTTACCTTTTCATTTTATGAATTTTATGCTTTATTACATCCATTATAAGGGATGATATTATGGGAAACAATAATCACCCAAGAGGAATGACCTAAGTGGGAACACCTAAAACCAAGGATCCCAACCCACTCTAAAAAAAGTGAGTTGCTGATGAAAGTCTAACTTGACAGTAGTGTGCAAAGATAACCATCCCCAAAGCCTTTTTTCTAAAGGTTGGGAGGTCTCCTAAGGGAGTATATCATTTTATGCACTGAACGAAAAAACTTACTATGAACCCTACTATAGAAACCAACTATGTCAGTTTTCAAACATCATAATAATCACAGTGCAAGGGGAGGCAATAATTTTCCCCCAAGACACTCACCATATAATAGCCATGGATTTTTTTCTTAGGGGATCAAGAAATCTAACCTTGATTATTCACCTGGAAAAGACAAAAACACTGGCGCTCTTTAGGGGTTGACACGATTGTGTGAATCAACATAATTTTTAAATGTGGGTTGTGGCTACTATAATGATTAAACTTTTTGAAAAATAAGAGTGAGTTTGTTTGAAGTGCCTTTTTTGTTCAAATACTTGTGAAAATCTCAAGAACATGCACTTTTTTTTTAGATTTTAGGACTTGAAAACAAAATTTTTCTACTGTATGTCATGTTTTTCCAAATTTAAATTAGATAAAGATCATCCAAATCCTCAAACTATCAAAACATGTCTATCTTACCACATTGATTGGATAGTTTAGTACATCCTTGATATATTTTAGTGCATCTGTGCTCTGTTTTAGCACATTTATGCTTTGTTTCGATGTATTTATGCTCTCTTTTATCTCATTTGTGCTTTATTTTAGCATATACCTACAACAGTCTAGTGCATAGGTTGGATCTTTTAGCACATCTGTTGAAAATTTTAGCGCATTTGCTAAAACATTTAGCACATCTGTGTTTTGAACCTAAGTAATTTCTGACACCAAAAATATGCCATTTTAGTCTGGTCTTTTTCTATGCTTAGGGTCTAGAAATCTGCAACTTTTGGTAAGAGATCCCTAGAGAAAAAGATTAAGAAGACAAGAAATTCTCTCAGTTATAAGAAGCTATTGAAAAGGAGAAAAAAATTATATCAAAGTCAGAAAGTTTTTCTTGAACACAAAAATTTCACTCATCGATATCACAACTTTGCTAGGGGTTTCATTGATGATTTTTCTTTAGAGCCTTTGTATTCATAAGATTTCTTTCAAAGAAGAGCTATCTCTCAAAGGCATAATCATAGTCATCCCATTCGTCCCTCGTTCATCCCACAACCCACAATTTAGTATTCTAATTATCATAATCGAGTGTTGCAATAAAGAACTTAGAAGCATTAGGCACCTACAAAAAAAATCCCTATTTTTGCAAACTACAATCAAAACATCACAAAGTGCAACATCATATTTATTTATGATTTTGAGTTTATTTCCATAATAGGATCATCATCCTTCCAACTAGAGAATCATGTGCTAAAAATTAGAAATTTCTTTAGTCATATCAATAGAATTCTCATTCTATTCTCACTAAGATATCCCTAAAATTACACTCTCTCATTTTGTGATTAAATTTAGTTGAACTTTGGTGTAAGATTTTTCCTATTGTTACAAGATCTCGAAAGCACATAGAAGAGGACGAAAGGGAAAACCCATTTTGCAATATCAGTGATAGAGAAGAAAACCATTTTCACAAGTTTCACACAGGAAATAATTCAAATAATGATGAAATAACTGAGGAGTTACTTCAAGAAGCTGAACAAGATCCATAGTTTCACATAATTTTGGACAATATCTTAGATAAAAATAAAGAAAGATACTTTCTTTTATTAGCAAACCAAGGTGCTAGATTACCCTTTGACTACGATATGGAGAAAATTAAAGAAGATCCTAGAAAGAATGAAAGTCCTTGAAATGGTCTTAGTACTCTTACCCAACAAATAAGAGAACTCCAAAGGAAAATCAAGGAAATAAAAGGGGGCAAAACTAATAATTTATTTGAAGGAAATATGAATGTGACCTCTTCTCCTCCAAAAACAACATCATCCAAATTTAATATTTTGAAATTTTGCAAAGGTTAAATGAGAAGCCCAAATCTAAGCCATCAAATAGCATTGACCAATCTTGTCATGTCATGCATTTATCTTCATCCCCCATAATTCAAATTGAATCTCATGATTCTTTCACCCAAGATAATGATTCCATTCAATCACCTTCTTCTATCATATTCTCTACATCCAATGATTCATTTCAATCTACACATCACAATCAAAACATTCTTCCACTCCATCCCATGATACCAAAATTATACAAACCCTTCCAATATTTTATCAATATCCCATCTCTCAAGAACAATATGATGATCCCCTCATTTCATTATTCACCCATGATAATACATGGTATGTGCAGGATCATCATGGAAAAAATAGGCCCTTAAGTGGCAAAAAATTCAAAAAAATCAGAGTTAGGCATCTTGACATAAAATTTTGAATAAGTTATCTATATTATTTAAAAAATATGTAAAGAATAGAATTTTTAGAAAATTGAATTTAGTTTCTAAATTACTATGTTTATTTACAAAAAAATAAAATCTATTTTGTGAAAATATGAAATTTCAATATAGTAGTACTTAAATTTCAGGGAAAAAATAAGAAGTAGGTGTTTGTCTAACCACCCTAACCACATTAAAATGATAATAATTTTTTATAATATTTTAGATATAATTAGAGGAATCATGTCCCAATGTGATGCATATTTTTTTGTAACTTTTTTCCCAATAAATAATTAACTATAATATTTTTATGACAACTTTTAAAAAATATAAAGAATTGTATGTCTGACCACCTTAACTTTGTCAAATCTTCATGAAATTTTTATTTTTATTTTCTAATCTTATATTATGTGAAGCATATAATGTGACACATGTTTTGGACTCAAAAAATATGATACCGTTTGAAAGCTATAGATGTTTTTTTTTTAAACCTAAAAATCATGGCTTTAGTTGTAATTCAATAGAAAATGAATAATAATTATTTATTAAATTCAAATTAAATAATAATTTATATTGGTGGAAATCTGAGAATATCCTATAAAAACCCTTTTTGTTTCATCAATTTTAGGTATTAAAAAGTGTCGTCAGCCACATACCCATCATATTGCCATTTTTTGGCATATCATGATCTTGCACATAGCCTCCTCTTCCATCTCAAGAACAAAATGTTCTTCCAAGTTCTCTGTCCACCCTATTCAATGAATCCATACTCTCTTATGATTCCATCGCATCCCAAGAGCAGAAAAATTCTTCCATCCTATCCAAATATTCCCTTCCATCTAGTGAACAAGCTACTCCATCTCCTTCATCTAAGGATTCTTTTCCTAGTGAAGATCAAAGTATCCCATCATCCTCATATAAAGATCCTCTCACACCTCTTGAAGCTATCCATCAACCACACACCTATAAATTGGGATCCTCCACCTTTACCCACTCCAGTTTACTTCCAACACCTATCTTTTCATCCATATAATATCCTCCTCAAAATGGACTTGCATCTTGTTTCACAAATAATGCATATCTTATGGGTAAAAGAATGTGCGAAATTATGAATTACAAAGAAAAATGCTTAGGCCTTCATGAGAAAGGTATCCTAGAACCCCTCTCTATCCAAGAACATCCATATTCTCATGGCCTCGATTATACACCTCATGCTCAACCTAGGCATCCTAGTCCATCAAACTCTCCATCCATACTAGGTCCTTATGCTAGTCCATCAAAAAATTCATCTATCTTAGGTCCTTATCCTAATTCATCAAACCTTCCACCTTGGTCCTTATCATCCCAACCCTAGCTCATCAACTCTTCCATCGTTATTAGGATCCCACATTTCTCCATCTCCTATTTTTCAAGAACAACAAAGGCACACATCCTTGATCCACTTTCAAAATTATTCTTACATTAACTCATCAATCATACCTCCATATAATTCATCTCAATACACTCCGCACATTTCTCTTGGAAGCAATTTGGGAGTTAAAATTCAAAATATTCAATATAAAAATCCACATGTATCAAAGGATCAACATGTCTCCTGGAAGAGTCATGGAAAAATAAAAGAAAACTGGATCCAAAAATAAAAAGAAAAATTGAAAAGGCCACAAAGGCCCATCAAAGAAAAAGAAAAAATCAAAAGGCCACCAATTCCCATCAAAGAAAAATTAAAATGCTAAAGGCCACAAATGCCCATCAAGGCAAAATAAGAATTTCAAAGACTGCAAAGGTCTATAAATCAAAGAGAAAAATCTCAAATGCCACAAAAGTCCATAAATAAAATATCAAAATCAAAAGTCATGTGGATTCCTAAAAGTCTCATAGAAGCAATAAAATCAAAATCGGCATCCAAATTTGCTAATTTGAAAGCTTCTCCCCATCTCCAATCTAAAAATATATCACCTTGCAATTCCATTTTTTATCCATCACTCCATCAACCTTCAAGGTGTGTGCCAATGTTAATCTTTCCATCCTTTCCATCTATCCATCATGAAGCCTTCCAACCTCCTATCCATTATCTGGCATACATCCCCCATTCTCCTCATTTAATTCAAATCTTTTCATAAGGCCTTAGCTTCTATTATCATGCCAACATTTATAAGTCTAATTCCCATTCTCATGGTCTATTAGAGCACATATTCGAGGGATATTAGTCATGAAACTTGATGCTTAAGACCTTCCTCCATATCCTTATCATTCAAACATTATATTTCATATTTATCTCCCTATCCATATAATATCTTCCATTTTCCTCTTATCATTCATGGTCATTATCCTCATTTTCACCTGTGATCTTGACAAGATTAAGGATCGTCTTGAAAATCATGCATCTTATCCTATTCACTTCATCCAAATATTCCATACCATATCCTTCATCATGAATCTTATATTATATTGTGGGGCATCTTGTTTCTTCAATTATTCATCCCATTCTATCTTAAATGTCCTTGAAAAATCCAAAGAAATAAAAAAAACATCGAAATTCAAAAAAACAGAAAACATCAAAATAAAAATAAAAAAAACACATCAAAATCGAAAAAATCAAAATATTTCCAAAATCCAAAAAAAATCAATAAATGATATGATTTCATGAATAAAATGGTTGTGTATCATCCTTGATTTGGTGCAAAATCTTGAACTCACTGGGGGAAACTTTTTTTGAGCTTTAATCAACAGACAAGCAACAACAACACAACCTAGCGAAAACATCAATCATCCTAAAAATCAATTTGAACATCAATCACAATCAATCAAACAACCAACCATCCACATTAACATTAAAATCAAAACAAATCAACTATCATTGGATGATCTCTTCTGAATCATTGTTTGATCACTTTAACAGTTATGTTCAATTGTTTTATCTTGATTGTTGTTATTATTTCTCAGGAGTACCTCGATGATGTCTATAACTAGAGGGGCTAGGAAGGAGAATGATATTTTTCTTTGTCTTTTTTTTGTGATTTAATCAATATTACTATGAAAATTGGCATGGGACATGCTCTACAAAGTATTATTGATGACATTCTGAATTTGCATAGGAAAATGATTAATTCTTGTTTGTTTATGCAAGTTGTACTCAGGCCATCTTAGTCTCATTATACCTGGATGCTTGTGTTATCTTGCACTATCAAATATCAATGAAAATTGTATGAAATTTGTACTAAGGTCATCATGGTCTACATTATACCATTGATGCTTGTACTAACTTTCAACATATCAAAAGGCTCAATGATGATAAATATGCATAAAGTTGGCTCGTAGAATGATAACGGTGTGTAGTTCATTTTGCATAGTTAAAATCTGCATGGTTAATATAGATGACATCCATATTAGTTTGTGCATGAGAATTATCATATCCATCACATCTCATCTGCATTATCTCAATCAATCCATCCAATCATTTCTTCCAATCTCATCTCAATCAATTCATCCAATCTCATCTAATCAATCCATTCAATCTAGCACAAATCATTTAATCATACCTTTGGTCTTGCTCCTAGCCTTACTGCAAGCCTTGATCATTATCATCATAATCGGGATGTATCCTTCCATATCCTTGTGTTGTTTCATGACGTATCCTTCCCTCATCAACATCACTCTCATCATCATCATCATCTAGATGTATCCTTCCATATCCTTGTGTTGTTTTGGGATGTATCCTTCCCTCATCAATAAAAATCTCATGGTCATCATCATCAAGATGTATCCTTCCCTTATCAAAAACACTCTCATCATCATCATCATTGGGATTTATCCTTCCCTATCCTTGTGTTGTTTCAGGATGTATCCTTCCATCATTATCAACACTATCATCATCATCATCATCATCATCATCAATCCATCTTGGCTTGTAGTTTTATTGGGGCATCATCATATTTATTTTTAAATCCATTTGTGTTTTGTTTCTTCTCATTTTAGCTTCCCAATCTCCTATCGCTTATCATCCTCTCTTGTCCACCATTTTCCATCATCTTCCTCATCTTTCCTTTCATCTAATTGACCCATAATCTATCAACCTATCATTTATCCTCACTTATCATAAGGTCAATCATCATCATCCTATCATCGAATCTCACCTATCATAAAATAAATTATCAAAATCATCATCATCATCATTTCATATCAATCTTTCAATAGCAGTTTTTATCAAATAATCTTTATTGGTTGATGAATCATATATCAAATCAATGTAAATTTTCAAAAATCATCAAAAAACTACAAAAAAATATGAAAAATTCAAAATTTTATCCAATTCATTACCCGAGGGGGCATATAGCATCATCAATCAATTTTTCAAAGTGAGGGGAAAATTTTAAAAATCTGAATTTTTCTTTGAAACAATGCGTAAAACACATCACTTCAAAGAGGGGAAAAATATATACATCTAAAAATGGTCAGTATAAATCAAGCCTATCAATTAATTAAATATGAATTATTTAATTAACTCTTCTAAAGTCATCTACATATAAATAAATTCAATTATTTATTTATATCGTTCACTTTTAAATTCTTCTAATTTAATTAAATAAATAAGTTTATTTAATTATTACCATCTTTCATCTCCCTCTTAATTAATTAAATATATTTCATAATTTATTTATATTAATTATCATAAGTTTGAATTTTAATTCAAATAATATTAAACACCTTTTATCATCTTCTCACATATAATCAAATATTAATTATTTAACTATGGAAACTTCAAAATTCTTTGTCACATGTAATTAAATAAATTTATTTATTTAAGAATTTTTCCTCAACTACCAACTAACTCCTCATAATTGAAGTGCACAAATGGAAACTTTCTTTCAATTTTGAATGGAAAAGGTTGTGTAGGAGGAAACATTTCCCTTTATTCTCTCAAAATTCCATCTTTTTCTGAACTTCCAAAATCTCTCACTATTCATCTTGATAGACTTATGTTCGACTGTTGATCTTTGCCAACTAGATTCTTGCCTCCAAAAATTTATAAATACAACCATTTTGTGAGTTGAAAAGGATCCTAGATTTTGTGAATTTAGTGCATTTACTATTATTTCATTTGAATCAGCATTTTAGCAATATTTTCAAGTTCATAGCATCTTAGTTTTAAATTTGAAAGCTTAAATCATCTAGCAAATAGACATGCATTTTTCATAAGCTTGTTCTTCAAATTTTTCATTATAACAAGCTGCTTCTTACAAAAATTGAGAGTCAGTAACTTGCAACGAATCCTTGGAGATAGAGAACAATAAGATGCTTTTGAAGGAGTTGTTGTTTATAGTTTGTTTTACTTTTTAATTAGTTTCCTTTGATGTAATGTCTTATTGGTGTGTTGGTTTATCTTTCTTTTTAGCTCAGATATTCTCACACACAATACATATTTGATGCAGCTATTTCCTTAGAGCTTGGTTGGCCCCCCCATGGAGTGGTTCTCTCGTCTACCTATAGGCATCAAAACATTTGAAGAAATTGTAGACACATTCCTCAAAAAATATGTGTTCAACATCAGCATGGACGTTAGTCTAGAGGAATTATCGATACTCAAACAAGGAAAGGGGGAATCATTCACCTCCTTCCTATAATGATGGTGATCCAAGTCCAATCAAAGCAAGTGGACCATGCCAAAGGAGCAACAGATTTGCACTATCATTGTCAATCTAGACAAAAACTTTGCATTTTATCTAAAGATGCAGTGTATCATCACATATGACCAATTGATCCCCAAGGTGCTCAACATTGAAAGGGCCCTTAGTACACAAGGGGGCACACCTACATATCTTGAACATCAAGCTAGCCATCCATCCATCAACTATAATTAGAAACCTCACACATGGGAAAAAAATAGGGATGTCATCAATGATGGAGTGGTCGATGCCAAGGTCATCATCAATGCTCCAAAGCAGAATGTGCAAACATATCATCAACCACAGAAAAAAAATCATAATAAAACACAAGCCAATTTAGTAACCCAACAACCACCCCAAAATCAAGTCAACAATCTCAATAATCAAGGAGGACCACCTCTATGAAACAAATATTCCCCCAAGAGGAAATTCACAGTGCTTGGCGAATCAATAAAATCCATCATGAAAAAGTTGGTCAATCAGAACCTCATCAAAATCCCCACTTATGATAATTACCAAGAGCCTCACTTGAAAGCACCCTAGACAAGTTAAAAAGAGCCCTTTCTTAGATCTCCATCATGGAATTACTAAAAATATCAGTTGCCCACAGAGAAATCCTTGAGCAATAATTGGCTTAATCTACTATGTCTTCCAACCTTGATAAAGAGAAATTCCAAGCTATGGTCGGTAACATCACCACTCCAAATATCCTCACATTTTCTGATTAGGACTTCCTTGCCTAGCCATCTCATAACTTGCACTCCACCTTGAAGTCCCGGTTCATAAAACTGAGTTCAAAAGGGTCTTGGTGGATGGGGGTGCAGGCCTCAATATTTTTTCACTCAAGCTTATAAGTAATCTAGGAATATCTAAAGATTCCATTGAAAAAGGTAAGGATATCATAATCAGGGTTCACAATGATCAAGAAAGAGTGACTCAAGGCACTATTTAACTCCTTATTAAAGTAGGGCTAGATAGTATGGAAACTAACTACCAGGTGCTTGAACTTGACCTACCCTATAAAATACTCTTAGGGTGATCATGGATTCATGGGATGCAAGAAGTCCCATCAACCTTCCACCAATGCATCAAGTTTTCATACCAAAACCAAGAGATTATAATCTATGATGATCCTGAACCCTTCGCCTACTGTAAGAACCTTGAAGCCAATTATTATAAAGTGCCCCAAGTCCCAAAGAATGATGAAGGTTCCTCAACTCCATATATCGATCCATCCAACATAGCCTCCACTTCTAGGACAAAGAAACCCACCATCCCTGACATATCTGACATCAAGCTTATAATCCAAGACAATGGGTGTGGGGAATACAGAATGAAGAAAGGAGACTTTTTGGTCAAGGAGTTACCTCAATCTCCTAGATCCAATGGACAACCATAGCCAACTACTACAACAACTCAAATCTTCAGAGAAGATCCCTCTAGATTCAGGAGTTGGGGAGATCTAGGTTGAGAAGTGGTGGATGAGAGAGACGTATCTAGTCTCCTCTATCAAGAAGAAAGGCACATGCCTAATCTTCCCATGGATGAAAGAAGCAAAGGATTGAAAATGATGTTGGGCATGGGTTACAATAATAATGCAAGTCTTAGAAAAAATAGCATTGGCCAATTGGAACCAATCATTAGTTGAAAAATGCATGAAAAATCTTGGCCTTGGGTGTACCCCTATGAGTATAACCACATGTGGCAAAAATCCCCCAGTTAGAGTAGTCAGGACTTCCCCTCAGGTCATCCCTTAGATAACTTCGTATTTGACGTGACCGTTGTTTTTAGTAGTAGTGATGACGAGGATACCTTAACTAGCCTACCCATGGTTTTTGAATACTCCTCCCTACTCATGATTACCACCCTGTCTTTTGAGTCAGACCACCAAACCCATAAAATAAACTTGGTCTACACCCAACTCATCGACTACATCTAATGAGGACCACTAATTCTAGAAATGTTCAAAAATTATGAGGTGTTCTTAGAATTCATGGGATTATGAGATACAATACTAAATGGAGATCATAAGGCTAGATCTGACATCACACTAAACACTCAATCCTATTAAAGGGAGATAATTGAATCCTTCAGTCACAAAAGTGATAAATTGAGAATAATCAAGGTCCTTGAGTGAAAACTACATTGTAGCACTCTCTGACCATAAAATAGTAAAAGTAAAGGATGCATCCAATGGTGAAAACCTCTCTAAGGCACCAAGGATGAAGGATTCAATCTTCTCCTCATTGCACTTCATTAAGAAAAATCAACATTCCTAGTAGAAAAATGCAGTCCTATTAACTTGATAAAAAAGCGACACTACACATCATGTTTTATGCTAAGTCACTTCTTACAGAACAATAGGAACTCTTAGTTGCATTCCTAAAGGAAAGAAAGGTAAATTTTGCATTGATTTATGCTGACATGCTTGGGCTTGACCCAAAGGTAGTAGTTCATCACTTGGTTGTATTTTCGGAAGAAAAACTCGTGAGACAAAAATTGAGAAAGATGCATCCCCAAATAGCCTTGCTAGTCAAAATGGAATTGAAAAAACTCCTAGATGCGGGATTTGTAAAGAGAATTGAAATCTAGAATGGGTGTTAAATCTTGTACCTATTTCAAAGCCAAATGGGGGCATTCACATCTATACCAATTTTAGAGACTTAAAAAAAGCGTGTCCCGAGGATGAATTTCCACTACCAAACATTGACATGATAGTGGATATGATGACCGAACACAAGATGCTACCACTAATGGACGGGTTCACATGTCCATTGGGAACCTACTACTAGAACATGATTCCATTTGGGCTAAAGAATGCAGGAGCAACTTATTAGAGAGCCATGACACTAATATTTCATGATATGATTCATAAGACAGTGGAAGAATATGTGGATGACATATTGGCTAAACCAATACAAATACAAGACCATATATCAACTTTGAGTTCCATTTTTTCCAGGTTGGAAAATTACAAAGTTGGCCTCAACCCAAAGAAGTGTGTCTTTAGAGTGCAATCAAGCAAGCTCCTAGGGTATATTGTGTCATTGAGATGAATCAAGGTAGATCCCACTAAATTCAAGGAAATCCTTGAAATGGAAGCACCTAGGACACTAAACTAGCTAAGAGGCCTACAAGGGAGGCTCCAGTCTATATGTAGACTCATAGCACAATTGGCAAACAAAAAAATCCCATATTCTCATCTACTCCACAAGGGGGTAGCATACAAATGGGATGACAAATGTGACCAATTTTTCACCAAAATCAAAGAATACCTACTCACACCACCAATTCTAATGTTGCCAATTCTATGAAAACTATTGATCCTATACATATCAACAACAATGATAGGTCTCGATGCTCTCTTAGCTTAGCATAATGAAAACATAAAGGAAATTGAAATATACTATATCAATAGGACCACGATACAACATGAGATAAATTACACACCTATTGAGAAAGTTTATCTAGTAGTCATATTTGTAGCTCAAAATTTCAGACACTACATGCTAACTCATCAGATCAAGCTAATTACTAAAAAGGATCCACTCAAATACATACTCTCCAAAGAAACTCTCATAAGAAGGAAAATAAATGGGTTATGATCCTAATAGAGCATGACATTGAATATGTAGAGCGCAAGGCCATCAAGGGATAATAAATTGTAGACTAGCTAGCAGAAGCACCAATGTATGTTGATAATCCATTGGTATTAGAGTTCCTCAGTGAGTCCATCTTCAACATAAACGTAGAAAACCACTAGATAATGTACTTAGATGGATCTCACAGACAACATGGGTAAGGTGCTGGAATATTTTTCATAATGCCACAAGGTGATTGCATACCCAAATCTTATAATTTTTCCTTTTCCTGCACAAACAACATCACTGAATATGAGGCTCTTGTTATAGGATTGAGAATTTTTTCACAATGGTGGATCATGGAACTCAAGGTCTATGGAGATTTGTGGCTTATCATCAACCAAGTCAATGGTGAATATCAAAAAAAGTATGACAAGTTGACTCCATACAATAAAATGGTGGAAAACCTCAAATAATCTCTTATTGATGTCACCTTTGAGAAGATACCAAGTGATAACAATAGGGTAGAAAATGCTATGGCCACAATTAGATCACTCCTGGAGATCCCACACAACATCCCAAAATAGGAATTCCCTATAGAGAAGCTTCTCATACCAGCACTTGAGGTACTAGAGTCTGAATTTGTGTGTGAACTCATTGGTTCTGGTGATCCCTGGTACCATGAAATTTACACTTACTTAAGAATAGGATTCCTCCCTGCCAACATAACCCCAAACCTTAAAGGTCCCTTTGTCAAGAAGTCAACTTGACTTGTCATCCTAGGATAAATCCTCTCCCATAGGAGCATCAAAGGGAACCTATTACATTGCCTAAATACCGAGGAAACCCTGACTTCTTTAACTCAGGTACACAATGACATTTGTGGTTCACACTCAAGCAGTATGAATTTGACTAAAAAACTACTGAAGATAGGATATTATTGGCCCACAATGAAAAGGGACGCGTATGACTTTGTCAAAAGATGTTTGCAGTGTCAACAACATAGGGAACTTATCCATACACCAAATCAAGAGCTTCATCCCATTGTTACACCTTGGCCCTTTTCATAATGGGTCCTCAATTTCATTGCTAAAATCACCCCCACCCCATCTAATGGCCATAAATTCATCATTACCGCCACATATTACTTCACAAAGTGGGTTGAATTCATTCCCATGACCTACATAACTAGAAAGAAGATATCCAAGTTCATCTTGAACTACCTTATATGTCGATATGGTGTCCCTCAACCTATTATCTACGATAATGGGACACCTTTCAAAAATCAAGATGTTTGTGACCTTTGCAAAAAATTCAACATCCAACATTGTTTTTCCACTCCATATTATCTCCAAGGAAATGGCCAAGAAGAAGCCCCCAATAAAACCATCTTGACAATCCTTAAGAAACAATTCAATGACACTGGTTGTGACTGGCATCTATAGCTGAAACCTGCCTTATGGGCCTACCACACAAGCATTCACACACCAATAAGTTTCACCCCCTTCTCCCTGGTCTACGAATCAGAAGCCATCCTCCCCATTGATATTGAGCTCTCGTCCCTTAGGATATCACTCGAAAATCTCATTACAAATGAGGAATATTGGGTCTCACAATTAAATGAGCTAGAGTTACTAGATGAGTGGTTCATGGATGCCCTAAATCACTTGCAATTCTTTCAGAATCGACTCAAACATAGCTACAATAGGAAAATCAGGAGGTAGACCTTCCAATTCAGTGAGCTAGTATTGAAGGAGAATCAAAAGAACATGCCAAATCCGAATAGCAAGGGAAAATTTGAAACCAATTGGTTGGGACCATTCATCATCACTGGGAACTATAAATCATGGCTATATCAATTGTCAACACGTGAAGGGGAGCTTCTACAAGAGCCCATTAACAACTCCCATCTCAAAAAAAATTGCACCTAATCTTTTAAGGGTAAAACCAAAAATACAAAAAACTCAAAAAATATAAAAATCCAAAAAAATCAAGAAAAGGATTGAAAAAAATAAAGAAAAAAATCATCGTCTAGTGAAAACCACTTTGGTGGCACTTTGGACAAGTGCCTTAGTGAAAACCTAGGAAACAAACACCAAGCATAAATAAAGCACTCCCATCCACCAGGATCTTTGTGGCTTACTCACTTATCCATTACATCTTACGATTCATTCATCATTAATCTTCCATCCATCTGTTTGCTTCCATACCATATCTTGATCTTGTGTTCGTATCATGTTCCACTGTAGTACTACTTGGCACATTCCTAAGGTCAGTTTGTCCCACCTTTATCAAAGTAGTTTATTGCATCACACAGGGGCCATGTTCATGTACCTTCATCAAATAGGATTAATTTATATTCTTCTGATCTTCCTTAAAATAAAAATATCCAAAAACATTCAAAAAATCCAAAAACCATCGAGATCATATCAAAATCAAAAATAGGTCAAAAAATCCAAAAAAATAAAATTTGTGCATCATCTGGATGAACTACGTCATCTCTAAGCTTTAACGTAGGCAAGGTTGATCTTTGATCATCCCCTAAGACACCCTAGGTCTGTCCTTTAGGAGTTTGTCATATTAAGTTGACAATTGGTCATTTTTTATATCTTCATTTTGTAAATTCATCAAGTCATCAGTCGAACTACATGGTCTCTACATGTATAACATAGGCAAGGCTTATCTGCTAATTAGATCTTGAGACCCCTAGGATAGGTCTTTAAGTTAGTCTCTTGGTCAAAATCTCAAAAATCCTTTTTTTTTGAAAAACCTGAAAATCAAAACAACCTCACAACATTTCAAAATACCAAAAACATCCAAATATTCAAAAAAACCCAAAATGGTGCATCCATCTCATCTCGCTCTCACCCGCAATAAGTATCACTCATAATAAATCATCATCGCCTTCATGCTTGGTAAGACAATCATAAGCAGGTCTAGTAAGTTTAAAGGTAAAAGCCTAATCATCAAAGTCTCAAGTGTAGACCAGTAAGTCAACAAGCTAGTCAAAATAAGACTATCGATTTCTTATCATCCAATCAATATCATCATCACCTAATCACAACATGTCCTAGGATTCATTCTTCCTGCAATGGACATAACTATCAAGCATTACCGTAGTTTAGTCTTGACTAGCGGTATGAAGAGAATTAGCTTGTTTGTAAACATAGAATCTGTAGAAAATTGAATTTAGTTTCTAAACTACTAGAACTTTATTTTTTAAATAAATCTATTTGGTGAAAATTTGAAATTTCAATGCAGTAGTATTTAAATTTTAGGGTAAAAATAAGAAGTAGGTGTTTGTCTGACCACCCTAACCACAATAAAATGATAATATTTTTGTATAATATTTTAGGTATAAGTAGAGGACTCATGTCTCAATGTGATGCATATTTTTTTATAATTTTTTCCAAGTAAATAATTGATTATGAATTTTTTATTACAACTTTTAAAAAATATTAAAGCTCGTCTGTCTGACCACCTTAACTTGCTCAAAAAATCATGAAATTCATTTTTGTTATTTTTTAATCCTATACTATGCGAAGCATAGAATGTGACACATGTTTCGGATTCAAAAAATGTGATACTGTTTGAAAGTTATAGATTTTTTTCAATCAACCTATCAATCAGGACTTTATTCATAATTCTAATAGAAAATGAATAATAATTATTTATTAAATTCAAAGTAAATCATAATTTATATTGGTGGAAAGCTGAGAATATCCTCTAAAAACCCTTTTTGTTTCATCAATTTTGGGTAAAAGAAAGTTGTCAGCCACATGGGCCATCATATGGCTTACATATCGCCACTTTTTGGCCCATCATGATCCTAAACATACCCTTTGTGCTCATTCCAATGAACTCTCAATGATTCCTAATCAAAATGGTTTAGAGAGAAAGGAATGGGGCAACGATCATTATATTTTTATCTACTATTCTTGTTGGATTTTCTTATAATATAGCTTCATCATACATACTTTGTTTAGTTTGTAGGGATGTTCTATTAGGTGTCTTGTTGACCACATAGGAAGGATTTACTTTCTATGTTTTTTTTGAGATTTTTGGAATATTTGAACTACATTTTGAACAAGGTTCTGTGTGCTAGGTGTTAACAGGGATACTCCTATCTGATTGTCGAGTCAAAGTGCATCACACTAGGTACAACATCATCCTAGTTCTTTATACCTTGATGCTTTGTAACTATGTGTGTTATCAAGCATGAGGAAATTTATGTTATTTATCTCTCCCATCCTTGGATAAGCAATACATCCTCATCATTCACCATCATATCTAATAAAGTCTCAACGACTAATAGACTTTTTAGACTTCTGCGTCTTCTTGGATTCAATGGTTGATCCCTCTCATTCTTCTATCCTCTGTCACACTAACATAGTATCATTTCATCAATGCATCAATCTTGCATTCATAAAACATCCACACTCTCATAATCATGCCATATCATCACATGAAAACATC
The DNA here is from genome assembly GCA_007115665.2 of Sequoiadendron giganteum. NCBI lineage: Eukaryota > Viridiplantae > Streptophyta > Pinopsida > Cupressales > Cupressaceae > Sequoiadendron > Sequoiadendron giganteum. The sequence continues at coordinate 116,408,418 of CM021106.1, read as the reverse complement.
ATCCATCTCATCCAACCCACATACATTGCATCATTATTTAAGTTGTTTAGGATAATATAGATTTGTTATTCTAAGAATCTTACAAACATATCATTTACATCATCATTATCATATAGATCCATTAGTATAACCAAAAATACATCCATCTTGAACCTCTTTGTCAAGATATTCACCCTCAATTTGAACTTTTCACTCAATCTCTTGAGGGGTAATGTACCAACGTACTTCATTCTGCTGGGGCATTCGAAAAAAATTAATATATTTTTAAGTTCAATCCTTGTGGTATCATTCTTTGAATCAATGCAATATGTACATTTCTTCAAAGAGGGGAAAAATGTAGACCTGAAAATAATCCTAACAAACAACATGGATCTAATCACACTTCAATTAACATCGTTTCCTCTATTAATCAAATTAATCAATTTATTTAATTAATTCAGTAAGCTTCATCATACTTAATTAAATAAATCAAACCATTTAATTAATTCCTTAAGCTCTTCTTATTTGATTCAATACACCAAAATTATTTAAATCAAATATCGAAACGCCTAAAATTCTCCAAGTTAATTAATTTGAATTAACTAACCCACCCACTTCCACATGAAATGCATTTTAATTAATTATCTAGTTATCTCTATTTTCCCTCACAAGACATATTCCCAAAGAATATTCCCTCATTAGCTCCATTTGTTTGACTTTCTTGTCTAAACAAATTTCCCCCGAAATCTCTCAACCATATGCATTTAATGCTATTTTTCAAATTTCAAACTCACCTAATAAAAATTTACTTCCACAATTACCAAATTTTTCTCACCCTTCATCCTCTCACATCTTTACAAGTGTCATTTTTTCATTGGTTGAAGATTAGTCCCACCTTCATCCATTTTTCCTCTTCTTCTCTATATCTCATCTATAAATAAGATTCTTTTTCTTCTTATTTGACATCCACAATTTGAGTATTATAGGAATTTGGAGTTCATCTTTTGTTTATTATCATCTTGAGGCTTCTCAAGGATTGGGAAAGGGATCCTTTTCATATGAAAGGTGCACCAATCCACTATGGAATAGGTATGCACTATGCTTTTTTTCATGCCTTTATTTGGTTTACTTGATCTCTTGATGTCATCATGAAGCTTGTTGTACTATTTCATAGGGATGATAAATTGGATTTGATTTACTGACTATACTAATGTGTGGATAGTTTATGTTTTTTTTTTCAAATTTTTAACATCTACAACTAATATCAATCACTATGAAATTAGGATCCTTATGTAAGCCTTATAATGTAGGAGATGTGATTATCCAAATTAGTGTCAAACTAACATATGAAAGCTTAAGGAAACTATTTCATTACAAGTGAAGGTTTGAAGAAATATCTTATCCATGAGTTGATCTCTTCTTATAGGATCCATTTCCTTCTAATAATGATGCTTGAATATGATGGTGGTCATTAAAATATAGACCACCCAAAGGATAAATATATATATATATATATTACACTAAAATATCACCTTGTCTAAATTTACCAATAATAAGACATAATAGTCAAAAGCCACCACATTAATTGAATTTAACATTGTTCTTATGCACACTACATAAATGTAGAGAAATTATTTATTATAATATATTATTACAATATTATCTTAATAGACTAGGATTATTATTAGTTATTTTCAATAGCTCAACTCAAAAACATAATATCATACTACCAAACAAAATATCCTTGTAAAGATAAATGAAGCTAGATTTAGAAAAAAAAATTCTTCCAAGATAGTGATATCTTGGCTACCACTTTTAGAAGTACTTGGTATGACTCTCAACAAGGGATTTATTTGACACAATGTCATCATTAACATATTTTCAATGTTTCTGTATAGTATCTATATCCTAATCAGTGACAAGGAACTTACAAGGGTCATGGGACAATATTACATTCGGGAAAAAGTATAAACCTATGTCACACTTTGGGCCAATCAAATGGATTTTATTGAACCATTTTCGACTGAAAGGAATTTGATCGAGTAGGTTTCGACTGAAACCATGTGGCGATGACATGGCACCTACATGGGCCCGTCATTTCTGCTGAGTAGGTCTCAACCAAAACCTACTTAGTTGAAGTACTTCCAGTCGAAGGTCATGAATATAAAAGTAAAAAAAAGATAGAGCATGGTCATTTTGCATGTTCACCTGAAGATTTTGCAGTCAGAGAGCACTCGCCCAAAGAACTCTCCTACAAATAGGAAATTGAAGCCATATTCTCTCATTCACATTCATTCATTTGGATAGTTCTTATTTGGGTATTGCTTAATAAGTAATCTCCAAGTCTTTGTTCGTTTTAAGGGTTTGGTTTTGTGACTGTAAGATCTAGGGTTTTTTTTTTTTTTTGTTCACCATTGGTGTGAATCTTGCTTCAAAAGCACATGCAATTTTGTAAAGGCTATAAAATTAATCTTTAGATACATGTTTTTCTATGTGATTCTTAGGTTTTATCAATAGAAAAAATTTAAAAAAATCTTAAGTCATAGTTTGTTCCTTAGGAATCTAATAAGTTGAGAATTCAAGTTCTCATTCAATTCTGCACGTTCATTTTTTTCTTTACAAGAAAATAGTGAACAATGAGCTTACTATTTGTTTGATGGTTCCTTTTGGTGAATTTGTGTGTTAGGTTTTGTTGTTTTGGGTTTTTTTAACAACCTATGAACTCATCAAAACTAAGTATATCTTCTTCATTCCATGTCATATATTTTATATTATAAACCCTAAAAAGTGAAAGTATTTAAGAAATCATCATAGTTGACCTAGCTAAATATTTAAACAATTAAAAATAAACTAGGGCTAAATTTAAGAATCGTGGCAGAAAATATCTTCGGAATAAATATCGCTATACAAACAATATATCTCAAAATAAATTGAATGTATGTTTGTGGTTCCAAAAAAAAAATTATGTTGTATTTCTGTCATGCCATATTTAAGATTCTTTAAAAAGAACAGGATGCTTAGAAAATTTGTAAGACCCCTTCGTTTTGCTCTTTTGACCGAACAGTATTCTATTGGGTTATGTCTTATTTTATGTTTGTACTTTGGCTTAGAACTCAGTTGTTGTTTGATTGCTATTTTTAAAGCGATCTGAATGTGATATTTTGTTGTGTTGGTATTTGATCTTGATGTTACCATTATGACATGCTTTGGATTAGCATAGTGGATAATTGAATTAAAGATGTTTTATGTTTTGATTAAATTAATCATGTTTATGCTTTTGATCATATTAGTGATGTTAGATTTGTCAGTTAGTAAGGTTGTATCGATGAAGGGGACGAGATTGCATCACTCGCTTGCGAGTGCCCTGTGATCTTGAGACTTCCTCTTCACGGTGTGTTTAATTTTAACATATATATGCATGTGGATATACTCTGTGTTCGTAGGTTGACATGTACAGGACATTGACTCCACCTGGTTTCATAGGTTCGAGCGTGTCCAATGCCCAATGGTATTCAATTGGGAGATAGTAGCTAGGTTTTCCATGCCAAGTCATCACCCTAGTCCTAATATGTCGTCAGATGTTAGTTGGGTTGTGTTGCTGTGAATATTGCTCCCCCTCTTTTTTCATTTAATTGCAAGTTATAAAAGGGTAATCATATGGATTTATGCATTTAATTTTTGAAATTGAAATTGTACTTGTATTATGTTAACAACATAATTTATTTTATTAATTAATTTAATTTAATTAATAAATAATTTAATCGTGGATTAGATTTATTTATTAATTAATTAAATTGATTTTGTTGACATTGGATAAGTTCATTTTGAAATTATGAATTTTATTGTGTGAAATTGAAAATTATGAAAATGAATTAAAAGTCCAATTAGAAGTTTGAATTCAAAAAAAATGAAAGAAATTAGATATTTTCTATTTTTTTGTTTTGAAGAATTTATGAGGGTGGTTGTTGAATTTTTAGGGTTGGATCCTTATGTTTGAATTTCTCTTCACAATTTTTGGATCTTGGAGTTTTGGAGAAAAAATTTGAATTAGAGAGAGGAAGAATGTTTCAATTTTGTGGGTTTTTGGATTTGAGTTGTGAAAACTTGTGGAATTCGATTTGGAAGCAAGGTTGGAAGCTACGCAACGTTTGGATCTTCTCAGACATCAGATTACCAGGTTCATGTCATTTGAATTTTTTTTATTAAAATTGAAAAGGTTCATGCTTTTGGAATTGTCACTTGCAAAAATCATAGTTTGGGAATCTTCAAACTTAGGTTTGGTTTGTAAATAAAACCCCTATGGAATCTTGTTTTTTAAAATTTGAAGGAAAAACCTTTGGGCTGAAAAATAAATGTTTTCAAAATATTGTTGTTCTTGGTGGAAAATAATTATTTCTTGATTAAGTTTCCCATTTTGTTCAAAAAAAAAATCTTCTTGTGAGGTTATACTTACTATATATTTATATACAAAGTGTATATATATACATATATATTTTGCATATGGATTATTGGAGCTCTATCTATTTTTTTGAAAAATTTTAACCAGTGTTTTAAAATTCGGATATAAAAAAAAATAAAATCCGGAGGTTTCCTTTTTTCAATAATAATTTTTTTTTTTTAAAATTGTTTTGTTGGAGGGCTTTGGGGAAGCTGCCGGGGGCTCACCCCACCACGTCCCCATGGGAGGCATGTGGGGGAGCCGCGCCCGGCGCGACCCCCGTAACCTTGCCCCCGTGGCCGGTTGTGTTACACCGCCGTCGCCGCCAGTAATGGCAGCCGACTGTGTTACACAACACTATCACCGCCTTCTCCACCCGACGCCCTTTGGCCGCCCCTCCAACCACCACCATCGCTGACCTCCAAACCAGCACCCCCCGCTATGAACAAATCCGCAGCCAAGGAAACCGTGACTGGAGGAAACTCTCGCCCAGCTAAACCTAATCCATGTGCATGGCTCGAGGGAGCCACCCCATGACTTTTGGATGGCGCGCAGCTCGAGGGAAATATAATAAAATAATAGAAAATAAAATACATTAATATATATAAATATTAATATTTTATAGATTATTATTATAATATTAAAATATTATTTAATAATATTTTATATTATAATTTATAATATGAAAATATTATATTTATATATATTATTTTCAAATAATATTTGTATATTAAATTGGTTGATTTAAAATTAAAAATGTATAAGGAAATTATTGTTTTTTTTCAATGGCATGTTTTAAAGTTTAATTGGGGGAATGAAATTTTTTATTTAGAGAATGCATGATTTAAATTTAATTGTAAAATTTAAATTGATGTGCAAAGACCAATTATTAATCTGATTTATTTTATAATGATTTATTTTGCAAGGGAAAATGGTTAATTATTTTAAACGAAATGTTATGAGTTATAGTTGAAATAAATGCTATTATATATTTATTAAAAGCAATTAGGGAATTAAATATTAGCGTTAATTTCTCCCTTATCCTAAAAGATGATTTTTTCAATTCAGTTTAGTTAATGTAATGAGAAATGGATCTAGTGAATCCAAAGTAGAATTTAATTCTTGCTCGTCTTGATTGTGAACTCTTTCCGTTTTCGCCTTGGGGTTAAATGGGTGTTTAATTTATAAGTCTTCTAGATGGGGTTTTCAATTCTATGGGTTGTCATTTTGTGTTTGTCAACCTATTGTGAGTTCCTTGGATATTTCATGGGATTTAGTCAGAGATAATAACCCGGTTTTCACGAACGGGGATGTTGTGTACCTCCTTGGTTTAGGAGTGGATTATGGGATCCGTGTCTCCTTGTATGGAGTGACCTCGTTATGTGGTCTATTGCCTCCAGTGTTGGAGTGTCTTTCAGTTTGTGTCACCTCCTAAGAAAGGAGTGGACATGTTATCTTGTTTGTTGCACTTTGTACCCTTGGTGTTTGGATGGTATGTGTGTTGTCAAGTAGAAGAGTGCCTTTCGTAGGGGCTAGAGCCTAGAAGAGGTAAACTAGATAACCTATGAAGGTGGTATAATCAAGTGATAACTAACATAAAACTTAGAAGATTAGGTGGTACTTCTCACTAATCAAGATAATTATGCCTCACTCATAGACACAAGGGCTTGTTTAGACTTGGGATGAGTGGGAAGGCCTGGAATAGCAAGGTCATCTATCTTGTCTATACGAAAGGTATTTGATTCTACATGAGTGAGTATGGGGGCCAGGAGTTTGGTAGCGGCCACCAAGATTACCCTTATTGGGGGTCGGAGCCTAGGAAGAATCCCAGAGGATAACCCATGACGAGTTGTGTGATGACACTCTATCTAGGACAACATTGAGTATTTGTTTTTTCTTTAGTAAGTATGAGGGTTGGGGATCAGTTGAGGCCACCATCTTGACGATCCGCAGTGGGTAACTCATGTACTTGATCTTGTGGGTATGGTTTCCTTAACATACCTGATGTGACCATGGTTGGTATTCGATTATTATGTGTATGGTTCTCCTAACACACTTGTCCTACTTTATTTCTGAAAGCAATATGACCTTGTAGAGTTGTACTTGTGATGTACTTGCATGGTATCTGATTTGTGCTTGTGTTGTACTTGAGATTGGTTGTTCTAGTTGGGTTCAGTTATGTTTTAGCCTATGTCTAGGTAGATGGTCTTGGCTAGGATTCCTTGTTACTATCTCCTAGCACGGGGGGTGGGCCTTTGGGTTCCATTTGGTTGGGTGGCATGCACCTAAATCCGTTGGGCTCTTTCTTCATGTTCATGTGGAATAGACTTCCAGTTGGAGAGCTTGTTGGATTCAGTTTCAGTTCTTGCATGATTTCATTTCAGTTGGTTCTTTTATTTTACCCCTCATTTGTTATCGAGGTGGAAGTTGTAGCTGTAACCTTATTTATTGGACTTGCCTCATTCAGGGAATGAGAGCTGTAATTGAAATATTTAATTATGGATATATGGATTGGGAAGTTATCTAGTATGATTTGATGTATTTATCTTAATTGGAATGTATGTGTTTATTTATTGTCTAAATAATTGACATGGTTTTTATTCATTTTGTTGTTGTTGTGGGTGGTTAAGTAATTTCAATCTCGTAACCTTAGGGGATGGTTGCATTGGGAAGCGAACTTTATATTAATTGTACTTAAACAAAAAAATAAATTATCCTATTTAAGTAGATGTTTGCATCATCCTCTAGGGTTGCATGGCAGGGCATTACACATGGTTTCAAAGCATAGGTTTAAACACTGGGTTCTCTGGGTACATTTGTGCCCACTATGTTGTCCCTACGAATTGTTAGTGGGATGGGTAAGTGATCATGTGTTAATGGCTTCCACTTTAACATGATGTACTTTTTGGAAAAGAGTAGCATGAAAGAAACCTGATAAAAGGTTTATGTGGGAAAGTTATGTTACGTATCCCATGAGTTATGGAATTGGATGTTCATATGAGATTATGTAAGTAGTAGTACCCCAGTAAATGTACGAAAATAGAAATTGTATCTTGTTTGAGAGTCGTGGATACACTCTGGGTCATGTGGATTGCATGCTCATTCCTCATCACATGAGGGTTGTTATCATTCTTGTCGGACGTTGTTTCCTCCTTCCTCGTTTTGTGGCTAGTAACTAGTCACACCATTGTTGTATAGTGAAAATTTAAAGATTGAGAACTTTCTTTCAGTTATTGATGATTCTTTTCGGTTGATTGTGAGGGCCGACACTTTGTTTATATTTGATTGTGAAGGTTAGCCACAACTTGTGATCTTATTTTCTTATAACCCTAGTGGTTATAAATTTGATTAAGTGTTGAAATTATGTGTATTTATTTCTTTATTGTTGAAATGGAACTTCAATTTTATCTTCTTTATGAACTTGGTGGCTAAGCTAGTATCTTTGTTGTTTTCAATGTCGGTTATGTGTTGTATAGTAATTCCTCTCCAAGGATGTATGATACAGACTTGGTGAGTGTGTACGAGGAAGTAGATGCAGGAAACATTGAGGATGGGGGAATGTGAGGTTGGTTTGCAACTAGGACCCACTACTCACCTTTGTTGTGATGACTATCTCTTGGAGCTTGATCACCTTATACAGCAAGAGACAAGTCATTGCGGTCTTGTTGGATTTATTTGAGTTGGTTAGTTGTTCCTGGTTCATGGATTCTTCTATCATGGGTTGGTATGTTGCTTTTTGAGTGATGTGTATTTGTACATACATGTATTATGTGTGATAATCCTTGGTTATGTGTTTTGGAGACTTGGTCAGAGGTTTCCCCACCATGTTATCTTGTTTGGATTGGCATTGTATTTGGTTGAGTTGTTTACGACATGGGTTGCTATTGCTTATGTTTCGAGGTTTGAAGCAGTTCAGTTTTGGAACCCTTGGTTATGTGTGATTGTATGGAGTTTGCACTAGGGGTAGTTGCAAGCTTCTAGGAGTGAGCCTGACCCTAGAGGGGGAGGATGTAAGACCCCTCAATTTTTCTTTTTTAACCGAATAGTGTTCTATTGGGTTATGTCTTATTTTATTTTTGTACTTTGGCTTAGAGCTTAGTTGATGTTTGATTGCTATCTATAAAGCGATGTGAATGTGATATTTTGTTGTGTTGGTATTTGATCCTGATGTTACCATTATGACATGCTTTGGATTAGCATAGTGGATAATTTAATTAATGATGTTTTATGTTTTGATTAAATTAATCATGTTTATGCTTTTGATCATATTAATGATGTTAGATTCACTAGTTAGTAAGATTGTATTGGCGAAGGGGACGAGATTGCATCACTCGCTTGCGAGCGCCCTACAATCCCGAGACTTCCTCTTCACGGTGTGTTTAATTTTAACATATATATGAATGTGGATATACTCTATTTTCGTAGGTTGACAGGTATAGGACATTGACTCCACCTTGTTTCATAGGTTTGAGCATGTCCAATGCCCAACAATATTCAATTGGGAGATAGTAGCTAGGTTTTTTGTGCCAAGTCATCACCCTAGTCCTAATATGTCATCATATGTTAGTTGGGTTGTGTTGCTGTGAATATTGCTCCCCCTCTTTGTTTATTTAATTGCAAGTTATAAAAGGGTAATCATATGGATGTATGCATTTAACTTGTGAAATTGAAATTGTACTGGTATTATGTTAACAATGTAATTTATTTTATTAATTAATTTAATTTAATTAATAAATAATTTAATCATGGATTAGATTTATTTATTAATTAATTAAATTGATTTTGTTGAAATTGGATAAGTTCATTTTGAAATTATGAATTTTATTATGTGAAATTTAAATTATGAAAATGAATCAAAAGTCAAATTAGATGTTTGAATTCAAAAAAATTGAAAGAAATTAGAAATTTTTTATTTTTTTGTTTTGAAGAATGTATGAGGGTGGTTGTTGAATTTTTAGGGTTGGATCCTTATGTTTGAATTTCTTTTCACAATTTTGGGATCTTGGAGTTTTGGAGAAAAATTTTGAATTAGAGAGAGGAAGAATGTTTTAATTTTGTGGGTTTTTGGATTTGAGTTGTGAAAACTTGTGGAACTGGATTTGGAAGCAAGGTTGGAAGCTGGGAAATGTTTGGATCTTCTCAGACATCATATTACCAGGTTCATGTCATTTGAATTTTTTTAATTAAAATTGAAAAGGTTCATGATTTTGTAATTGTTGCTTGCAAAAATCATAGTTTGGGAATCTTCAAACTTAGGTTTGGTTTGTAAATAAAACCCATGTGGAATCTTGTTTTAAAAATTTTGAAGGAAAACCCTTTGGGCTGAAAAAGAAATCTTTTCAAAATATTGTTGTTCTTGGTGGAAAATAATTATTTCTTGATTAAGTTTCCCATTTTGTTCTAAAAAAAATCTTCTTGTGAGGTTATACTTACTATATATTTATATACAAAGTGTATATATATACATATATATTTTGCATATGGATTATTGGAGCTCTATCTATTTTTTTGACAAAATTTAACCCTGGCTTTAAAATTTGGATACAAAAAAAAAATATCCGTAGGTTTCTTTTCTTTTTTTAAATTATTTTGTTGGAGGGATTTTGGGAAGCCATCGGGGGCTCACCCCACTGCGCCCCCATGGGAGGCATGTGTAGGAGCCACGCCAGGTGTGACCCCCACAACCTTGCCCCCACAGCTAGCTGTGTTACTCAGTCATGGCCACCATTACTGGCAGCCACGACTGTGTAACACAACACCGCTGCCGCCTTCTCATCCACTCGGCGCCCTTCGACTGCCCCTCCAACCACTGCCATCGCCGACCTCCAAACCAGCATTGCCCACTGTGAACAAATCTGTGGCCAGAGGAAAATCCCTCCCAGCTAATCCTAGTCCATGCACGTGGCCCGAGGCAGCCACCCCATGACCTTTGGATGGCACGCGGCCCGAGGGAAATATAATAAAATAATAGAAAATAAAATAAATTAATATAAAAAGTGAATCCGGAGAATAAAATGATTGGATGGAATTCTTGAGCTCTGTTGGATGAGCTAGGGCATATGTGCCCTAGCTTGCTATCTATGTTTACTTGCTGGTGCGAAGAGGGGGGTTCTTTCCGCGTTCAGGGTTCTGTCTGCATTGTGTGCTTGGATTGTGCCAGCAGGTTTGGACCTGGATTTTTTCTGTGTGTGGTGGCGACGTGGTGTTCCTTAGTGTGCTGCTTTTGGGGGAGGCTCTGTCAGCCTGTAGGGCCTATGTGGGGCTGAGTTAGTTGGATGTGGTGTGGGTGGTTGAAGCGTGAAGCTATCATTCTCCTTGGGTAGTGCGTTGCCTTCATTGGGGGTTGGGATTTTCCGTTTGTAGCTAAAACCTTTGCATTGTGGTGGGTTGTGGGTTGAGCTAGAGGGGTTTTGTGTTAACCCTCGTGTATACATTTTCCTCTATTCCCTTGATTTGGGGGCTTGCATGTCCGCTTAGGGTATTGCTCTGGGTTCATGTCTAGAGGGGAAACATCTAGGGCTAACCCCATGATGGATTTCCGATCTTCCTTTGGATCGAAACCTCTGTCATAGGGTACGGAGGTCTTTGAGAATAATTTGTTTGCACTGAATTGAGAGTTGAATGGTTTTGGGTCATCTGGAGGATCCAAGATTACGAAGATTAATGGATGCTTGGAAAGATGTAAGGAGAGACTTAAATTGGTTATCCCGATAAAGATGCTGGTGGACGATATTGAATATTATTCGAAGCACTCTTTTTATTGCAAGTTTATGGGTTTGAGAGTCTCATTGCAATTTTTGGAATCTTGGGCTCAGAGGACTTGGTTGCCGGAAGGAGAGATGGAGATTAGGTTCTTAGTGAATAATTACTTTATGGTTTCATTTGATTGAATGGTGGATTGGAATAGGATTTTTGAAGGGTGTCCCTATTTCTACAACCAAGTGGGCTTGTTTATGAAGCCGTGGCATGCAGGTTTCAATCCAACTGAAGAGCTCCTAAATAGGGTTCTAGTGTGGGTTCGGTTGCTGTGGTTTCCAATCGAATGTTGGTGAGAGGATTTTCTACATTTAGTGGCTTCAATGCTTGGTAAACCAGTTGGGTCTTCTCATCAGATGATGTTTAAAAAGGTAATGAATTTTTCTTGTATCTATGTGGAAATTGATTTAAGCATGCCATTGCCAGCTTCTGTGGAAGTGAGTGCAGGATCATATACATGGGTGCAATAGTTAGACTATGAAACTCTACCTTTTCGGTGTCAATTTTGTCATGAGTATGGAAACTTGCAGTGCAGGTGCCCTAGGGCTAAGCCAACGGGGACCCAATCTGGCCAAACTCCTCCCAATCCTCTTGGGGCTGATAAGGGGAAGGGGCCTATTCCGGGTGATGGTTCTAGGGAGGATGGATATATCCCTTTCAAAGCTCGTAATACGAATCGGGGGTAGAAAAGGACTCTAGGGGAGAGGCAGGATGATGCCTCTTTTAACAGGTTTGAGGTGCTAGATGATCTTAGCCAATAGGAAGTGAATCTGGGTTTGATGAGCTTGGACCAGGGAACTTTGGGTTCAGGAAAGGATGGGCCTCCTTCGTAGGCTATACAAGTTGTGTAGGACATAGGTGTTGGGCAGATGGACTCAGATCAGCAGTTGATTGTTTTGACTGGGCCAAATCCTGTGGTTGGGGATTTGATGAGTGGGGGAGAGGGTTCTCCTTTACCTATAAAGATCGGTGTGGAAGCTAGAAAGAGCTCCATGTCCTCTTCTCACATGGGTATTCAACAAAAGGATCCAAAGAAAGGGGTTGGTGAGAAGAATCCCAAGCTGGGTAGGTTAAAAGATTTGGAAAAGATTAAATCAATTGGGGAAACTCTGGTGGAGTCAGGGGCAGTTAAGAGCCTAGATTCATACTTCTCGTGTACCCAGAAATGATTGTCTTGTCTTGGAATGTAAGGTGCTTGAACAGTGGCCCTCGACAAAAAGTTGTTCGTGATTTGGTTAGGAATCATTCTCCGGATGTTCTTTTTCTTCAGGAAACTAAACTTTTTGTGGAGAGTATGTTGAATATGGTACCTCAGTTGTGGAAGTATGGTGAGTGTCAGTGTGTTGGATCTCACGGCACGTCCGAGGGGGTGGCTTGCTTATGGAATCCACAGAGGATCTGCCCTCTCTGGTGGCTGTCTTCTAAGTCTGCAATTTCATTGGTGGCCTCATGCTTTGGGACAGGAGAATTTATTCTCATCTCCAATGTGTATGTGCCTATTAATTATTAGGGTAATCAGCTTCTATGGTCCCACCTTCGATATGTTCATAGCCTGGCTCCTTTCCACCCATGGATTCTGGCTGGGGATTTCAACGCTATAGTGGAATTGTTTGAGAAAAGGGGTGGAATTGCTCGATTGGAGCCTTATGCACTACTTCTCAGGGATAGCATTTATGATCTAAATCTTATTGATGTTCAACCCAATAATGGTCATTTTACTTGGAATAATAGGAGGACTCATGAGGACTGTGTTGCTAAGAGGTTGGATCGATTCTTGGTATCTTGTTATTGGGTTGGTGACTTGTGGTCAACCCCCTCTGAAATTTTGGATTGGAGGGGTTCGCACCATTGGTCTATCAAGCTTAGTATCATCTATGCTCACGCGCCTCATTCTCCTTCCTTCAAATTCAAGCTTATGTGGCCACGGGACTCTACTCTTTATGACCAAGTGGACATGTGGTGGAGGATAGGTAGGCCTGATTTTGGTACTACAATGTATACTTTCACCAAGCTTCTTCAGTTTGCCAAATATCAGCTTAAAAGGTGGAACCATCGATGTTTTGGTAATATTTTTCATGATAAGGTTGTTGCCCTAGAAGAGTTTAATAATGTTACGAGATTGATTCAAGATAACGAGGTCTCATAGGATCTTTTGAAAGAACAGGCTAGGACTTTGAAGGTGGTGGAGGAATGTGAGTTACGTGAAGAGATTTATTGGAAGCAGAAGGCTCGGATTGAATGGCTGTAGGAGGGGGAAAAAAACACTGCATTTTTCTTTAATTATGTGAAGGCTACGAGGCATGGTAACTCTATCTCTATGTTGGTTAATGACAGGGGGATCGTGTTCTCTCATTTCAGGAAATCGAGATTGAGGCATCACAGTATTTTGCTGCTCTTTTTAAAGAGGATTCACAAGGGGGCTCAGTTGAGGAGGAACAGGTTCTTGCTTGTATTCCTCAATTTGTTTCTAGGGAGGCAAATGATTATCTGATGAGGGAGATTTCTCTAGAGGAGCTAGAGGAGACAGTGTTTCATATTAAGAAAGGAAAAGTTCCTGGTCCTGATGGTTTCTCAATAGAGTTCTTTCAAGAGTTTTAGGATATCATAAAGTTGGATCTTCTGGCAGTTGTTCAGGAGTCCCAATGGAACAAGCAGATATTACATGCCCTTAATTCCACTTTCATTGCTCTCATTCCCAAGTGTGAAGGGGTGGATAGGTTAACGCAGTTTAGGCCTATCTCCCTTTGCAATGTGGCAGATAAAATTATTTCAAAGTTAATGGCTGAAAGATTGAAGAAGTGGCTGAAAGTGCTAATCTCAGAAGAACAAAGTGGGTTTGTTGCGGGTCGCCAAATTTTGGATAGGTTTTTTATTGCTACTGAGACCATCCACTCCATGGCCAGTTCCCATGAGAAGGCAATGTTCATCAAGATGGATATGGCTAAGGCCTATGATAGGGTTAGATGGTCCTTCCTTCGGAAGATCCTGGTCACTTTTGGGTTTTGTGAGGAATGGATCCAATGGGTTATGAGTTGTGTTACTTTAGTATCCTTCTTGGTTTTGATAAATGGTAATCATTATGAACTTTTTGGAGCTTCTAGGGGGCTTCGCCAAGGGGACCCTCTCTCCCCATTCATATTTCTTCTTCTTACTGAAGGTCTTGGATGTTTGTTGAAAAGAAATGTTGGGCTGGGCATCATTAAGGGTTGGCATTGGGGTGGAGATTTACCTCCGTATTCTCATTTATAGTTTGTTGATGATACGACCTTGATGGGGATGGCTACTATCAGGGAAGCTACTTTTTTGAGATAGTTGTTGCATGTTTACCTTGTGGCTTCAAGGAAATTGATTAATGAGGATAATTCTTCCATCTTCTTCTTCAATACGCCTGCCCCCATTCAGAGAAGAATTGCTAATATTTTGAGGTTTTAGATAGGGTTTCTCCCTTTTACGTATTTGGGAATTCTAATATTGGTTGTTCGTCTTCCCAAGGGCTCTTGGCAAAATATCATTGATAAGTTTCAGATGAAATTCAATCATTGGACACATAGATGGTTGTCTTTTGTTGGGCGGGTTTAGCTTCTTAAGTTAGTTGTGCAAGCTCTTCCTACTTATAAATGTATGCTTCAGTTGGCTTTGGTGGGGATTATTAAGGAGTTGGATTCTCTTGAAAGATAGTTTTTATGGGCTAGAAACTTGTCATCCTCCAAGTGGAGCCTGGTCAAGTGGGAAGATGTGTGTAGTCCAAAGCAATATGGTGGTTTGGGTTTTCGCCAATGTACTTTGTTCAGAGTGGCTGTGGCTGCTAAGATTTTCTAGCGTTGGTGTGTGGAGCAAGATCAGTTGTGGGCCAAGATATTATCTCATAAGTATTTCCTTAGTGTCCCTTGGCGTGATCTCCTCAGGTACCCTCTTGAAAGGAAGGGTTAGGTGGTTTGGAGTACTCTTTAGAAGGGTGCACAACTCATTAAGGAAGGATTATTTTTGATCTATCGATGGGGTTCGAAAGCTCTTTTTTGGTCAGACTCTTGGGATGGTTTCCCTTCGCTTATCTCTTAGTTTCCTCACTTGCTTCCTCTGAGTCAGATATTTCTCGTGGCTGGTTGGTCTAGGGTGAGTGACTTTAAGACCTTTTTTTATGGTCAGTTGGAGAGGGCTTGTTGGAAGGATCCAACTCAGTGGCCAGAATTGGGCGAGGAGGATGGCAAGGTTGAGCTTCACAAGATCCTTTGTAGTAGACGTTGTAGCTCTCTTTTAGAAGAGGATATTATTGCTTGGGCTCACAATCCCAAGGGAATTTACTTTGTTGCCTATGGATATTAGGTGTTATTGGCTCATAAGTTGGTTAGGGTGGAGGTTCAGTGGTGGAAGAGGGTGTGGTGTAAGCTATCATGGCCTAAGTGTAATTTTTTTGTGTGGAATTTAGCGTGGAATAGGTGCTTGACCTGGGATAACATTCGTAAGTGTGGCTTCCAGGGGCCTTCGGTCTGTGTTCTCTGTGGAAAAGAGGAAGAGGATTACTCACACTTGTTCTTTCGATGTCCCTTTGTTGTGCAACTTTGGCACTGGTGGTGGGAGGTTTGGAAGCAACCTTGTGTTCATGCTTCCTCATTGGTGGATTTTTGGGATAGTATGGGAAGACCCCCCTCGTTGGCCTCCTTTTTGCAAGAGGTTTGGTACGTTGGACCTACTTTTCTTCTTTGGCAGACCTGTTTGGAGTGGAATCACAAAATATTCTGTGGTGTTAAATTGGTGGTTCAACAAGTGTGGATGCATATATTAGGTATGATACATGAGTCGGTTGTGGGTAAGAGTGAAGTATTTTTCCCCCAGGGGAAAGGGGATGCTGAGCTGGTGGATAGATTGGGTCTTTAGGGGATACACTCTTCTTCTAGTGGTTCAAGGAGAAGTAGGCATGGGACCAGGAGAGTGCAATAGATGGGTAGGTGGTTACCTCCTCTGGCTGGAATCTTGAAGATCAACTCTGATGGTTCTTCTAGAGGTAATCCTAGGCCTGCTGGGATTGGTGTGGTCAGAAGGGATTCTAGGGGTTCAGTGATATTGATTTTCTCTATTCATGAAGGGGATAAGACTATTAATCTCATGGAGGGCTTGGTGATTCTTTATGCTGTGGAGCGGGCCCTTGCTTTGGGATGGAAAAAAGTTATTTGTGAAGCTAATTCATAGATTTTGATTAATTTATTGAATGAAAGAAAGGTGGTTGATATTAATTGGCAGCTAGCTTCAGTTGTTCAACGTATTCTTCAGGTTAGCTCTAGGATGGAGACAATTTCTTTTGTTCATATTCTGAGGGAGTGGAATCAGGTTGCTGACTGCTTAGCTAAATGGGCCTCTAAGCATGATACTGGTTGGAGGATTGAAGATTGGATGCAGGTTTCCCGTGAGTTATGATAGGATTTTAATAGATTCCTTGAAGAGGATAGAAGGATACTGGAAAATAGTTGATTTTGTTTCAGTTCTTGCTTTGTTGATTCTTTGATTTCTGGGACTTGCTCCCTTTGTTTTGGTTGTAATGTTCTCTTCTAATTTTCAATAAGTTTTTTACCCCTTTTTAAAAATAAATGAAAATAAATTAATATATATAAATATTGATATTTTATAGATTATTATTATAATATTAAAATATTATTTAATAATATTTTATATTATAATCTATAATATCAAAATATTATATTTATAATATTATTTTCAAATAATATTTGTATATTAAATTGGTTGATTTAAAATAAAAAATGTATAAGGAAATTATTGTTTTTATTCAATGGCATGTTTTAAAGTTTAATTGGGGGAGCTAAATTTTTGATTTAGACAATGCATGATTTAAATTTAATTGTGAAATTTAAATTGATGTGCAAAGACCAATTATTAATCTGATTTATTTTATAATGAAATGTTCTGAGTTATAGTTGAAATAAATGTTATTTTATATTTATTAAAAGCAATTAGGGAATTGAATATTAGCATTAATTTCTCCCTTATCTGAAAAGATGCTTTTTCTAATTCAGTTTCTTTAGTGTAATGAATTAGGTAATGTAATGAGAAATGGATCTAGTGAATCCAAAGTAGAATTTAATTCTTGCTCGTCTTGATTGTGAATTGTTTCCATTTTCGCCTTGGGGTTAAATGGGTGTTTAATTTATAAGTCTTCCAGATGGGGTTTTCAGTTCTATGGGTTGTCGTTTTGTGTTTGTCAACCTATTGTGAGTTCCTTGGATATTTCATGGGATTTAGTCAAAGATAATAACCCGGTTTTCACGAACGGGGATGTTTTGTACCTCCTTGGTTTAGGAGTGGATTATGGGATCTATGTCTCCTTGTATGGAGTGACCTTGTTATGTGGTCTATTGCCTCCAGTGTTGGAGTGCGTTTTAGTTTGTGTCACCTCCTGAGAAAGGAGTGGACGTGTTATCTTGTTTTTTGCACTTTCTACCCTTGGTGTTTCGATGGTATGTGTGGTACTTCTCACTAATCAAGATAATTATGCCTCACTCATAGACACAAGGGATTGTTTAGACTTGGGATGAGTGGGAAGGCCTGGAATGGCAAGGTCATCTATCTTGTTTGTACAAAAGGTATTTGGTTCTGAATGAGTGAGTATGCGGGCTAGGAGTTTAGTAGAGGCCACCAGGATAACCCTTAGTGGGGGTCGAAGCCTAGGAAGAATCCCAGAGGATAACTCATGACGAGCTGTGTGATGACACTTTGTCTAGGACAATAGTGAGTATTTGTTTTCGCTTTAGTAAGTATGAGGGCCAGGGATCAGTTGAGGCCACCATCTTGATGATCCGCAATGGGTAACTCATGTACTTGATCTTGTGGGTATGGTTTCCTTAACATACCTAATGTGACCATGGTTGGGATTCGATTATTATGTGTATGGTTCTCTTAACATACTTGTCCTGCTTTATTTCTGGAAGCAATGTGACCTTGTAGATTTGTACTTGTGATGTACTTGCATGGTATTTGAGTTGTGCTTGTGTTGTAGTTGAGATTGGTTGTTTCAGTTGGGTTCAGTTATGTTTTAGCCTATATCTAGAGGTAGATGGTCTTGGCTAGGATTCCTTGTTACTATCTCCTAGCATGGGGGGTGGGCCTATGGGCTCCACTTGGTTGGGTGGCATGCACCTAAATCCGTTGGGCTCTTTCTTCATGTTCATGTGGACGAGACTTCCAATTGGAGAGCTCATTGGATTCAGTTTCACTTCTTGCATTATTTCATTTCAGTTGGTTCTTATATTTTACCCCTCATCTTTTATCGAGGTGGAAGTTGTAACTGTAACCTTATTTATTGGACTTGCCTCATTCAGGGAATGAGAGTTGTAATTGTAATATTTAATTATGGATATATGGATTGGGAAATTATCTAGTATGCTTTGATGTATTTATCTTAATTGGAATGTATGTGTTTATTTATTGTCTAAATAATTGACATGGTTTTTATTCATGTTGTTGTTGTTGTGGATGGTTAAGTAATTTCAGCCTCATAACCTTAGGGGATGGTTGCATTGGGAAGTAAAGTTTATATTAGTTGTACTTAAACAAAAAAAATAGCCTGTTTAAGTAGATGTTTGCATCATCCTTTAGGGTTGTGTGGTGGGGCATTACAAAATTTACTTAGGTTGATCCACTGAAAGTGGTTCCTAGTTATCAAAGAGATCTATTAAACACTTTGTGGCCCATTTTGATATGATTCAAATTCTAGTTAATTCATCAAATTAAGAAATTGTCTTAAAGGTTTACATTTTATTTGCTTACAAATTATTTGATAACATGTACTATGATTTTAGGTTTAAATAACAATAACCATCCCTTAAAAAGACAAGCCCTAGAACGTCTCTAATAACACAAAACCATCCACATGATAGCTAGATGTAATCTTAGGATACTCTTTCAACATCATTTATATGGACACTATTTCAAAAAAACTTATGTAGATAGATGAGATAATCTTCTGGTGAAATGATGTTGACAAATTTGATGAACTGTTCAAAAAATCGTGAAAATAATAGAATGATCAATTTGTCAAATCTGTCAAAATCATTTCACCATTAGTAGATGCTTTAGTTTTCTTGGCCTCTTTTTTTTTCATATAATCCATGGTTTCAATTTTTGGGAACATAATTCCTTGAAAACACTTTTATATGTATGGCTATCAATTTTTTTATGTAAATTCAAATGTTCAAAATCATTTTTTAAATCCATGTATTCCTCCTATTTCATTATATCAAGTATCCAAATTTTTTTGCGGCATACTCTTGTCATAATTTAAGTTTTATTTGATTATTTTATGTTATCTTTATTACCAGCTATAGACTAGAGGCCTGTGTAAGTGCACAATATAGTTTTGGTACTCGTATCTTGAGTTCTAATATCCCAGTTACGTGTAATAAGTAAAAAAAATTAAGAAAATAGTAAAAACACAATGAAAAACATAGGTAAGTTTAGATAAAATATGTTAAGAATTGAATGTGTATTAACCATCTACCTGATGATAAACGATGTAGATAACTAGCGAGCATTCAATTATGATATACATGCATTGATTTTTATGAGAAGAAAAATATTTTTTAGTTCTTTATATTTTGAAGGAAGTTCTTCTACCTATATGAAAATATTAATAGATACTAATGATCATCCAAAATCCCATGGTATGTGTAGGATCATGATGGGCCAAAAAGTGGTGATATGTAAGTGATATCATGGCCCATGTGGCTGACAACTTTTTTTTTCCCCAAAATTGATGAAATGAAAAGGATTTTTAAAGGATATTCTTAGCTTTCCACCAATATAAATTATTCTTTAATTTGAATTTAATAAATAATTATTATTCATTTTCTATTTGAATTACGACTAATTTCTTGATTGATAGGTTGATTGAAAAACATCTATATCTTTCAAAGGGTATCAAATTTTTTAAATCTAAAACATGTGTCAAATAATATGCTTCACGTACTATAGGATTAAAAAAAAAAAAAATTTCATGAATTTTTGACCAAGTTAAGGTGGGTAGACGTACGAGTTTTTATATTTTTTAAAAGTTGTAATAAAAAATCATAATTAATTATTTACTTCGAAAAAAATTACAAAAAAATATGCTCACATCAGGACATGAGTCTTCTACTCATATCTAAAATATTAGAAAAAAATAACTATCATTTTATTGTGGTTAGGGTGGTTAGACAGACACCTACTTCTTATTTTTTCCCTTAAATTTAAGTACTACTGCATTAAAATTTCAAATTTTCACCAAATAGATTTTTTTAAAATAAAAATAAATCTAGTAGGTTAGAAACTACATTCAATCTGCAATAGATTCTATTCTTACATATTTTTGAAATAATGTAGTTAACTTATTCAATTTTTTAGGTCAAGTTGCCTAACTCTGATTTTTCTGAATTTTATTGACACTTAAGGCCCTGTTTTTCCCATGATGATCTTGCACATGCCCCCATACATATTTTGAAAGTATCAAATTTAATGGGAGTAATATTCCAAAAGGGTTGAAGTGTTTTTAGAAAACATATTCAATCAACATGACAAATATGTGAAATATCAAGTTTAGTCTTAATCACACACCTTAGCTAATTATGAGCAAATTAGCATTAGTGATTCTAATGAGCCAAGGATAGTCAATTTGGCTAAACATTGCACAACTAAAGAAAATGAGATATATTAGGAGTTGTTTAAAAGATACGAGGCTTTCAAACCCATAGAACTATCTCACAATATCCTATTAAGGTCATAGGTAAATTTTCTTTCACAAAAAAATAGTTCATATAATCCATATTTAATTGGCACCATTTATAGTTTTAATTTCCTCGACAATTTGAATATTCATTTTTTATCAATTTGTAATCAACAATGACCCATGAGTGCAAGGTGAGAAAGAAATGAGTAAGTATTATTTTTCACCACTTTCTAATCACTAGGAACCCATAAATATGAGGTGAGAGCATATGGTGAATAAATAATGATTTTAATATTTCATTAAAATAAATATCAAAGATTAGAAGATATAGCAATAGACTGCACAATTAACAAAAATATTCATAATCACTAGGAACCCACAAGAAACATGATAGTGGCTGGTCCAATATTCAATCACCTATTCCTTTACATCTTTTGATATTTTATCTTCTCAGGGAACCCTGTAAATATTTACCCAATGATTATTCTCAAGATTTCCATATAATCTATTTCTCTTTCTGATATATCTTTGAACAATTTTCCTAGAAAAATTGAGTAATTCAAAAACTAATTTAATTTTTCTTCTATGTGATAATTTATTTCTATAAATTACCATAATCAATCCTCTATGTGCAACACTTAAATCAATAGCCCGACTCTTGTTTTCAATATAATTCAATGCTTCATGCATGTTTTCAATTATTGTTTTCTTTAATGATCCTGATGAATTTTTCTTATTATCAATCCCTAACAACTCCAAGAAATGGGTCATTTCTTTCCTCCTAAATAATTATGCAAATACATGTGCTCTTTCAACTATAGAATTTTCTTTAAAATATTCATCCCATATTCTCTTACAGTGTAATTTTTTGTGCTTTTAGATAACATATCTTCTGATGAAATATTATTAAAAAGGGATTCCTCATCCATCTCTATAAGATTTTCAATACCAATGAAAATATTTCTATGACCACCTTCATTTTGTCCTAGTACCTGTACTCCTTGGTCATCAACAATTTCTATGGGTTCTTCTTTAGAATATGTTCCTCTATCCACATTTCTACTATCTTTTTTCTTATCATATGACTTTGTTCTTGTCTTTTTATTCCCCATCACAAATTGCTCATGTTTGAATTCACCTGCATACAAAAATAACATGCATTCAAACTTTTTGATGTTTGTATTGGATAAAGTGTCCCCTAATATCATGGAGGTATGACTATTTTTCACTGTGAAAACAAGATGTAAACCCCTAATTATCTATGTGGAAATTGTTGTTTGGAATCTTCTCCTCTATGAGAAAGCCTAATTTTAATAAAAAATGATGATCCTAGTTGATAGGATATTTTTGCCTTATCATTCATCGTGCTCAGCTCTTCTTGATAATTCAGGATATCAACTTGATCCATGGTAGCTTTTGTATCTTCTTCTTTAACTTGATCTATATAATAGCTTCTTTATATTATTCTTTGATGTTATTCATGGAATTTTTTTAATTATCTATGTCCAAAGGAGGCAAGTGTCTTTGAAGATATCTTGTAACCAATTTGTAGATAAAAGGGTCTATGATATTTGATTCTACCATCATCGTTTGTTTTGGGATGATTAGATTCATTAGATTTAGGTTGGTCATTCATTGTGAGTAATGATATGTCAAAATCAAAAGGCATTTTGATTCCTTCATCAACAAGAGCTTTGAAGTATTTTTATGGGTTACATTTGACCATATTTGTAAGATGTTTAGTGAATCTATTATCATTAAGAGCTTCGTTTATAGTGGATTGGATTTTTTCTTCATCTTCAATTTCACTTGTTTTTGTACTACCCCTCCGTTTTGTTTCCTGTTCTGACAACTTTTATGGTTTGTTTTGGTTTCAGCTATTATGATACTTTGCATATTTTATCATGTGTTTTTTTTATCGCTACTTATAGAGTGATGAAATATTGTGTGATCTGATGTGGTTTAACTGATGTTTTATTTACATGATTTAATTGGTGTAATGGTTTTAGTTGATATAAAATGTGATTTCATATGGGATTAGTGAGTAGGATGGAAATGTCAGTTTTGATGAGTATATTGGTGAAAGGGTCAGGATCACATCACTCACTTGCAAGCACCCTACGATTCCGTGATTTCCTCTTCACGGTGTGTATTTTATGTTGCTTATATATATGATCCTTGTAACTTTGTTTTCAGGTTTGCAGGTACATGACATCGACTCCACCTAGTTTCACAAGTTTGAGTGTGTCGATCCAACGGTTAAGTTGAACGGGAGATAGTAGCTAAGTAACTTGTGTCAATTCTACACCCTAGCCATAGTGTGTCGTCAGTTGTATTTGATGAGTCATTGGTTGCCTTGTTTTATTATTAGTTAATTTTGAAGGGATTCTTGTTTTGGAAATAAATATTTAGAATAATTGCATTGTTAATGTTGTTATTTGTTTCAATTAAAATTGAAATTTTGGATAGAAGTTTATATTTAAATTTATTTAATTAATTAGATTTAATCCAATGGGTTAAATTTATTTATTAAATAATTTAAATTACTTAATTAAATTTTATGTTGAGAAAATTAAAAGAAAGAAAAGAATATAATTCATTTTTGAGTTTAATTGTATTTGGTGGAAATTAGTTTCAATTTTGGAATTAATTTATTATTTAGAATTATTAAATTAAATTAATATTAGATTTGCTTGTTAGAAGATATTTCAATTATACCAACATGTGAGAGTAAAATTTAATAAAAAAAGTTTGTTGAAAATTGGTTCACGGAGAGAATTTTGGAGAGAGGAAAGCTTTTTCATGGGTGTGAGGATATTTTTTTTGAAAGGAAGATATTTTTGGGAATTCTTGGTTGTAGAATTGGATTGGATTTGTTCTTGTATATTTTTTGTGGTTGTTGGATACTTCTTTTGTTGGAATCACTCGAATTGCTGGATAGAAGTTGTGGAAGCTTTGGTGGAGGCACAACATCAAATTCTTTGTTTATCTGAAGCTTCTTGACTTAGGTTTCTTCTGTGATATTTTATTTCTTAAATTATTTACATTTGAAATTGTAGTGTTTAAGGAAATGTTTCTTAAATCTATCTAGGAAAAGGATTTGTTGTTAGGGAGAGAAAAAATTTAAAATTAAAAGTTTTTGTTGTTCCCATGAAGTTTTCTTTTAGGTAAATTATGAATCTCCATTAGAATTTAATTTATTTGAAGAAATTGATAGATTCAACATTAAATCAAACTTAGAGGTAAAACAACACTTATATTTGTTTTAGAAAATTTAAACCTCTGTAGAAAAATGAATTTCTTCTTTAAATCCTCTATAGAAATTGCGGTGGAAAAACCTAGAGGATTTCCTTGTTGAAAGCTTTTGGAAAGGATTATAGATCCTTTTTAGTTACCTTGTTCTTTTATTAGTGTATGAATTTGAGAAAATTTAGTTGAGATATTTAATCTTAAATCCTCTGTAAATTTGGAATGTTCACTAGAAAATTTTATATTTTCTTCTTCTAGATGGATGTTTTGTAAATTTCCCCAATTTATCCAATAATGGAAATTTTGTTTAAATATATATATATATATTCATTATTATATTGGGGATTTAATTTATTTTTATTTTAAAAATCGTCGTTCGTAAGGCATTCTGGGAAAACAAAATTTAGAATTTTGTTCATGCTTTAAAAAAAACTGTATGTTTTAAACAAAAAATTATATATGGTTAGGTGGTTGGTGGGGTGGATGTACCCCACCGCCCACCATACCACAGGTAAGGGAGTGAGCTTCTCCCATGGTAGCGCCCTCCACTTAGTGTATGGAGTGTTGCCATGGCAGTAGCACTACCCCCAACATATGGGACCGACTATACATTGTACAAACCGACGCCCAATACATTGGGTGGCCAGGTGTACAATGTATAGTCTGGCAAAGTGTTTTTTTTTTTTTAATATATATGTTTTAGTTTATATTCAGAATTAAATTTCATTTGTTGATTTCTATTTTCGCAAATTGTGAAAAATTCGTTGGGTTTGTAAGTTTTTAATTTGATTAATATTTAAATGTGTATACATTACATATATATATGTATATATATAATGTGTATATGTTTATATGTTTATATATATATATATATATTATTTTAATATGAGCTTTTGTGTTTTTTATTAACATCAGTATTTTTGGTTATATATTTAATGAGTATATATCATGAATATATATACATAATTATCTATTAAAATATAATTATGTATGTATATTTTATGAATATATATTAAATATATTTGTAATTAATTTAAATAGTTTTTATTTCAAAAAAAATTATTATATCTTATGTTGATTGAAAAAATAGAAGGATTTAAATGTAGAAGGAGATATGTTGCTTTTAAAAGTATTTAAAAAAAATGATTTTATTGTAGAGGCAATTTAATTGTTGTAATTAAATATTTAAGAAGGAAATTGGTTATTTACAATGAAATGTGTTAGAAAGGAAAATGGATTTAGTATATCCAAAAATAGATTATTTCCTTCCCATTGCTTCTTGTGATTATTTCCCCTGTATTCAAGATTGGGGAAAAAAGGTTATTTGAGTTTTAAATTGTAAGTCTTCTAGAGGTTGAGGGTTGTCGTTATGTTATGTCAACCATTTGTATTTCCCTTGGTTAGTGTGTTATGTGAATGGTTTCCTTGATTTATGGAGTGATTTATTTATGTGTTGCCTCCTAGAGTTGGAGATATTGTGTTTTCTAGTTTGTAAGCACTTGAGTTACCCTTGGAGTATAGTTCTGTATAGTGTGTTGTCAATTAGAAGAGTGGCTTCTGGTAGGTGCCAGAGCCCAAAGAGGTAAAATGGGTAACCTTCAAAGGTGATTTAATCAAAAGATAACTAAACTAATGTACTTAGATGATTAGGAAGTAATCCACACTAATCAAGATAATTTAGCCTCACTCATAGACACAAGGGATCGTTTAGACTTGGGATGAGTGGGAAGGCTTGGAATGATAAGCTCAACTATCCTGTCCTTATGAGAGCTAGTCGATTCCACATGAGTAAGCATGAGGGTTGGGATTCGGTAGAGTTCACCAAGATGATCAGATCCTATGAAGAATGCCTAGAGGATATCTCATGAATAACCGTGTGATGACACTATGTCTAGGACAACATTGGTATTTGTTATGAGTGTATAGATTTATTATCATACTTGATCTATTGTATGTCTGGAAGCGATGTAACCATGTTTTTCTTAGAATTATATTGTACTTGTGTTTAGTTGAGTTAGTATGTGTCAGTATGAGTCTTCCTATGATTAGAGGTTGTAGATTTTCTCCATGTTATGTTGTTACTATCTCCTATCATGGGGGGTGGGCCTTCGGGTACCACTTGGTTGGGAGGAACATGCACCATACACTGTTAGGTCCCCCTTTATCTTCAACACTTGGTGGCAAGACATCCAGTTGGATAGCTTGTGGTTCTTGTTTTAATTCAAACATTGTATTATTTATATTTGTAATAAGTTATTTTATCCTCTTGTATTTGCGAGGTGGTTTTATGTAATTGTAACACATTTTATATATTGCCTCATTATGGAAATGAGAGATGTAACCAGTTGTTTAAGTTAATGAAATTATATCATGGATGTTTCTCTCATTATTATATGTTGTATAAATGCTTATTTCATAAGGTAATTAAATGCAATGGTTTTAATGATGTATGTTTTATGGGTTTAAGTAATCTTCGTTATGTAGCCTTATGGGATGTTGTCAATTGTAGATGAACATGTATGTTTAATTCACCATAATATAAAAAGTATATACACATTTATTATGAATTGAAACTCCCTCTAGGGTTGCGTGGTGGGGTATTACACATGGTATCAAATGCAAGTTTAAACATTGGGTGCTCTAGGATTATGATGTACCCATTAAGCTTTGTTGTGTAGGTTTTTAAGTGTAACTTGTCTAATACCTATATGTGTCGGTGTAGGAGTATTCCTCCTAGATGCAGAGGAGGCAGAGGACGAGGACTTTGTCGGGTAGACGGTCGCTACGGGAGTCAGCATGATTCTCTACCTCATGTTAGGCTTATACTAGAGCATGAGGAACAAAAAGCCTCATAGAATGGCCTAGGGGGTGGTGGTGGACAACTAGATCCTTCAAGGATCGAATTTGCATGTAGAGATTTTGAGGAGGCTTTGGCACTCTTAGGTTCGAGACAAGCAGTGCTAGAGGTTAATCCTGGTGTGAGGATAGTTACGACACAACCAGAGATGTTGGCCTCTTCCTATATGAGATATTTGATTCGGTCACAACCACATCGGTTTGACAGAGTAGGCACCGGTTTAGAGGCCGAGACTTGGTTGATAGGTCTTGATCGATGTTTTTCTATGTATCCATTTGATAGTAATACTAAAGCACGGTGCGCTATTATGCACCTGTGAGGGTTTACAGACACTTGGTGGAGACTAAATACTCCTATATACTTTTTATAGAGAACTTAAATAACAATGTTATTTTGATATGAAATATATCCAAGTCGTGAAACAACTTGACATTAAAGCTCTTTATGCTAAGAAACCTTTGGATGAGAAAAAAAGGTTGGCTATTTAAGCCATTGAGATGAAGTGTAAAATAAAGTAAGATGTGATGTTATGTGAACCACACCAAAATCTCTTAATGAGAATGATTAAATCACTTAATCACTACCTTAATTTTAATGGAACCTTAGGTTAAAGATAACCTATGTGGGACAAGAATTTCATTCAATAAAGAGATGTATCTAATGATCAGACTAAAACCTATTAAGTTGGATTACGTATTGGAATCACTTTTCAACACCTTTAGGTAGGAATTAAACTTGGATGAGTAGTATATTGGGTTTAGTATTTTCCCATGCGATTGAATATCATTGGAGTTAATGAAATTCTGTAAGGATAGAGGCATAGGAGGGATGCCTAGTAAGTTAAAGGAAGTCATATTATTGAAAAGACTTTACTGTAAGTAGCTCTTATATTAGAAGAGAAACACTTTCAAAAGGAAGCATCTGTTTTCATGACAAAACATCATAGAATTTTCACTTAGCAAGAAATGCTGAAAATCCTACGGAGAAGAACATCAGAATTGTTCCTTGTGCTCAAAAGGGATATATTGAAGTGAAGAACCTCCTATATAATTAAGAAATCATGGATTTAAATGTTAATGCTTGAAGATTAGATATGCAATTAAATTTGTTATTATCTAGAGATCAACGTGATTGAATGAGGATTAATACTCAAAAATTGGTACCAGATTAAATCAAGGAAATTAGATTGAGTCAAAGGATGAAATGCATCTTTGAAAATAATCCAAGGAAAAAATAAAATCAATGGTATGGATGTCCTAAGATAAATGGGAATTATCTCCTCAAAACCTATAACCATTTTACATGAAAATTAATAATGGCATAAGATCAAAATAGGTTATCACTTAGTCAAAGGATAGACTATTGTTGGATATAAAAGAACCTATGTGTCCAAAATTTGTAAGATTCAAGAATGGAACAAAGAAAATAATCTCAGAAGGAGTAATAGATCAAAGTGATCGATGAAACTTAATTGATAGCAAAGCTTAAGTTTGGAGTAGTATCAAAATTGATAAGTGTCTAGGAGAAAGGTTATGCTCGAGATAGACAAGTAATTAGGGGAAACTACTTTATGGTAAGGATAATGAACGTGCAAGTCACAGATGGACTTGGATTATGATTTTTCTAAAAAATTAAATTCAAATGAAAGGATTGGACCCACAATGTAATGTATAATACATCAACATTCCTCTTCCATTTGGATTAGACTAAGGATAAATTCATGGACCAATGAATTATGATCACTAAGTATAATTATTTTTATATATTGAATGCATTTATAGAATAAAGCTCTTTGGGAGAGTAAGTATGTGTGAATCATACGAGATTTCCCTATGTGATAGTAAGGACACTTGAAGAAAGGTCTAGAAAGGACAAGATTAGTGTATAGAATGAATGTGAAAAGAATATGTGGCTAGAGGAGTTTGGTTTTTTTTTTTTTTTTTGTTTCCTATTTATTTGGGATTTTAAGGGAGAGGAGGAATTGATCACACCCCCACCTCATCCCATTCACACACGACCAAAGGATAGGGAGGATACTAGTTACAGTAAGTCTCCCCATCCATGCCACAAAAAATAGTAGATGATGAGGTGCCAAGGAAGGTAGAGGGATAAATCTGCTAGTAGGGAGAAGGCGTGGTAGAGTGGGAGATGGGATTTGGATGAGGCATAGAAAGTGTGAGGAGAAGAAAGTGCATAAGAAGGAGAGAGGTGAGAAAGGGAGTAGGGTGAGGCACTTGGGAGAAGGAGAGGAGGTGAAGATGAACACAAGGAAAGAGAGAAGACAACAAAGAGGAAAGGTAAGGAGGAAATATAGTGCGGAAGGAGTGAACAAAGAAGTGAAGGGAGAACCTGGGAGAAGATAGAAGAAAGGTGCGTAGAGGATAGAAGAGGATACACAAGAAAAAAAAAGAATAGTAGGTTGCTCTAGCACAAACAACCAACAGGTGAAGAGAGAAGGGAAGTGGACAGGAAATAAAGAGAGGTGTGAGGTGAGTGGAAAATAAGGAAGGAAAGATTAATACAGAAGTAAAAGAAACAATCTGACTTCCATCCTACAAAAGCAGCAACAAAAGATTCACAAAGAAAGACACATAAACTCATCTTCAGATTTAGGAAATCGCCAGGTAGACAAATTGAAAATCAATTCAAAATTAGTACAATATTGAGTTAAATTATTTTCTATTTTACTTGTAATTTAGTTTTGAACAGGAAAGAAAATAACTATTGTTGTCAAATTTAGGAAAAATATTTAACATCAAACCGTTTTTTACCAGAAAACTATTGAACAATTAGAAACAGGAAATGATAAAAGATTGCAGATTTATTTATTCTTTTTGGAGATTCTGATTAGTAAATTTGATAAGATCAAAACAAAAAATAGTAAATTTTTAGATCTAAATAGATTTGGAAAAACTTCAAAAAGACCCAAAACTGTCAGAAAGTCTTAAATTTTCAAACAAATGAAACATAAAAGATACTGTTATTAAATTAAAAGAAATTTAAATATTTTCTAGAATGTAAGATTAAATAATTTTATGTAAAGATTCATGCTCAAGAGTAAAAGTGAAATTAGATAAATCTATGGAAATGAAACTGAATTTTTTTACAAAACAAAAGTAAAAATGAGTTGTTAAACATGTTTTTGAAAAGTTATTATTATTATTTTCTGGAAATGTGAAAAATAGAAAATAAACCAATTAAGTTAAAAATATGATTTACTTGAAAACAAAATGAATTAAGATTATTTCAAAGAGGAAACAAATTAAATGAGTAAATAGAACGAAAGAATGTGTGCTCATTTATGCCTATTTTTATATGTACTTAATTTACAAACTTGAGATACACCTTCTTTTTGGTTATTTAATTTATTTGATTTAAATATTAATTTAATGTTATTTATGGTTTAAAACAATGAAAATACAACATTTAAACTATTTTTACTTGAAACAAGATTTTCGTTAAATTATTTTTGAAAGATTGTTTTTATTTGATTGGAACCATGCATGCTTTATAAATGAATCTTCATGTCATGTGTATGGAAATTTACCTTCCAGGACATGTTCCGAATATGGGTTTATAGAGAGTGTAGAAGCTCTTTTCCAAAACTGCTTTGATTTGTCATGCATGACATTTTACTTGGCCAAGTAACTTAAGGACCATTGAAATAGATGGAATTAATGTACTCTCTACCATATACTAGTATCGAGCTTGCTTGTTTCTTAAATGAATTATAAAAATGAAAATGCTTGTGGTTTTACTAGTTATACTAGGCACACACTAGATTCCATCTTTCTTGTTGACTGCTTTTTGCTAAGTGATTCGTGCAGGGTCGGATATTCTTTGGATGACTAAAGAATTCCGGGGAAGCGTAAGCTTCAAGGTTGGTTAGAAAAAGTGTCAGATTCTTGTTCTCGTCTTCATTATTGAAGATAAGCTATGGATTGAAGATCTAAGGATGTTTTCTTTCAATTATGTATTAATGTATTCTTAAATTATGCAATGTAGAACTTAAGGCGACAAAATGCCTAAGTCTCGAATTGTAAACTTATATTACAATTACTCTATATCATTATCAATTTCGTGTAAGATGACACGTGTATGAATCTAACTAGAAATATTATGCATCTAATTATTGACTTTAAGTCTTTGTTTTGGAATCGACTGGATTTTATGATGTCTAAATGAATGAAGTGTCAACTTTATTTTGAATATAAATGAAATTATTTTAAGTTTTATTGATTCTTGGAAATAAGACTTTTTCTCTTTACACTTTCTGACCATTGGCATCAGCGTAGGGGCAATGGGTTTCATGCTACGACAGTTAGCCATGACCATAGACCAATATGAGAGACATTTCTTCGAACTTAAACAATTCACGGGAATAGTAGATGACGAGGGGATGCTCATGCAAAATTTTATCAAGGGCCTGAATGCCCGTAGTAGTGGTGGTGTGTGGGTCTTTGAGCCAAAAATCTATGGAGACAGTTGTGGAGAAGGCATGACATGTGAAGGAGAACTTGACTATGACACTAGGAGGCCATATAGGTGTCCTTATTGGCAGTGGTGCAGGAGCTGGGACTAGTGCTCGAGGGGGATAGACTCAGGGGGTTGTGCCTCCTAAGACACAATAGGTATCAGCTCAAGCAATTCAGTAGCAGACATCTCAGGGGAAGCAGAAAGGTTTCTAGCAAAGACAGGGTGATAGAAACTGGAGACACATGAAGAATTTCAACTATGAGCAACCTGCTCAAAGATTCCAGTCCACTTTTGGAGGTAGTGTACCAGCTAGAGGTAGAGGATATGGTAGAGGCACAGGTTGTTTCTCTTGGAGTCAGTAGGGCCATATGGCTAGGATGTGTCCTAACAAGGGCACATCAGGATTCATGCAGAGACCAACAACGACAAAGCCAACAGTGGGAGATGTTGGTAGAGGCCATCATGTGTTTGCAGTTATTGATAACAATTAGGCAAAGCACTAGGGTATAGTGGTCAAGAATCATGGTATGTTATTAGGTAACCTTGTTACCATTCTATTTGATTCAGGAGCATCAGACTCCTTCATTTCTTCGTTCATAGTGTCACATTGTAGACTGGGGACCGTAAGGAAAGCTGATAGGTGGCAGGTTGAGTTAGCTTCTAGTGCAAAAGTCGCATCGCATTCTATAGTAACTGAGTGCAGGTTGGATATTGGACCACTCCTTACTACTTTGGACCTTTGGATTATACCTTTGGGATCCTATGATGTTGTCATAGGTATGGATTTTTTAGAGGCTCATCGATCAATTATTGATTGTCGACGTAAGTCAATTCGGTGCATTAATGTATCTGGTAGTGAGGTGGATATTATAGGAGTATAGAGACCAGTATCCTTGAGGATTATCTTAGCTATGTAGTTGAGAAGATGTGTTAGACATGGATGTCAGTTGTTTGTTGTTATAATTGAGAGCTTGGGATTAGGATATGGAGAGGAGAAATTATCTCTTGATAGTCACCCCGTTCTTCAAGAGTTTTCAGATGTATTTCCTAATTACATCCCAGGGATGCCACCGCGAAGAGATATAGACTTCAATATTGACTTAGTACCTCGATCATAGCCTATTTCACGAGCGCCCTACCATATGAACACTCAGGAGCTAAAAGAGTTTCTCTTGTAGTTGGAGGATTTGTTAGAGAAGGGCTTCATTCACCCTAATGTTTCTCCATGGGGAGCTTTGGTTATCTTCGTGAAGAAGAACAACTATTCACTTCGGTTATGTATTGATTATTGACAGTTGAAAAAAGTAACAATCAAGAATTGTTATTTGCTTCCTAGAATTGATAACTTGTTTGACCAAGACAAGGGTGCTACAATATTTTCAAAGATTGACCTTAAGTCGGGATACAATCAGCTCCATAATTTTGACTCAAATATCCATAAGATGACGTTTCAAACATGGTATGGTCACTACGAGTTCACTATGGTACCGTTCGGGTTGACGAATGTGCCTTCTATGTTCATGAGTCTGATGAATGGAGTATTCCGTACTTAGACATATTTTTCCTTATGTTTCTAGATGATATTTTGATATATTCTAGGATAGTGGAGGAACATGAGGAGAATTTGTGACAGGTATTACTGTGTTTGTGAGATAACCAGCTTTATGCCAACTTGTTGAAATGTGAATTCTTCAAGACTGAGATCAAGTATCTTGGTCATGTGATCTCAGGAGAAGGTATATCAGTGGATCCTTCAAATATCCAAGCTATCCTAGATTGGCATGCACCCACGAATGTGGTAGAGATCTATAGCTTTACGGGGTTTGCAGGATATTATAGGAGGTTTGTTTAGAGTTTTTCCAGGATAGGGAATCCTATCACTTCTCTTCAGAGGAAAGGGAAGAGGTTTGGATGGTCAGAGCAGTGTGGGACATCTTTTCAGGTTCTTAAGGATAAGTTGACCAGTGCACCAATTCTAACAATACCTTATCCTATAGGGGACTTTATAGTTTGCACAAATGCATCCTTGGAGGCGTTAGGAGTAGTTTTGATGCAGGAGGGTTGAGTTATAGCTTATGATTCACGAAAGCTTAAGGATCATGAACTGAATTATCCCACACATGATCTTGAATTAGCGGAAGTATTCCATGCATTGACCAGATGGATACACTTTCTTCTTGGCCACAAATTTGAGTTGCATAGTGATCATAGGAGCCTTCAATATATTTTCATGGAGATGAACCTTAATGCTAGGCATAGGTGTTGGATGGAGTTTCTCTATGAATATGACTTCAAAGTGAAGTATATTCAGGAAAAGGAGAGCATCGTAGCTGATGCACTCAACAGATGTAGGAACGAGATTTATGAGTTGACTCTTGTAGTGGATTTGCGGAGTCAGATTCTTACTGCTCTTCTAGCGAACAGTTGGTATCAGGATGTTAGTCTAGAGATTGAGCTAAGAAAACCTCTAGAGGGTAGGTTCATAGGTTATGCACTTGATGCAGATGGTTTACTAAGACATTCATAATGTATTTACATTCCTTCAACAGGTGAAATTTTCACTTTGGTTTTGACCAAGGGACGTCATGGACCCTATTTAGCCCATCTAGGGGTGAAGAAGATGCACACAGATCTACGCCACTTGTATTTTTGACCAGGGATGAAGTGGGATATTGTTGATTTTGGAGTGAGATGTTTGGAGTGTTAGCGGGTGAAGGCTAAACACCAACATCCAACATAGCTTCTACAACCACATCTTATACCATAATGGAAATGGGATATGATCTCGTTGGACTTCATTGTTGGTTTACCCAACTCCTTGCAATAACATGATACTATTATGGTGGTAATCGATAGGTTGATGAAGGTATCACACTTCTCACCTATTCGCTCTTCCTATAATGCACCATTTGTTGCTAGAGTGTTCATGGAGGACATAGTGAGGTTGCACGATATTCCGTGTTGGATCATTTCTGATAGGGATCCAGTGTCTACCTGAGCTCTTTGGATATCATTACAACATGCAATGGGGACACAGTTGAACTTTTGTTCAACGTATCGCCTAGAGACAGATGGAAAAACTGAGAGGGTCAATCAGATTCTCAAAGAAATGTTGCGTATGTATGTTATGGACCAACAAACATGATGGGAAGACTATCTCTATTTGGTAGAGTTTTCTTACAATAACAGTTTCCAGAGTTCTATTGGCATGCCTCCTTTTCAGGTGTTATATTGGCATCCTTTTTGTACCCCTTTGAGTTGGGATCAACTTGAGGCTAGAGTATTATTGGGTTTAGAGATGTCGTAGGACATGGAGCAATAGGTGGTTTAGATTAGAGAGCACTTGGTAGCACCATAGGATAGGCATAAGAAGTATGCAGATGCGCATATAGTGGATCAACAATTTTCTGTCAGTGATAAGAGTGTTCTTGCAGGTGCATTAGCCAAAGAGTCTGATTCGACATGGAAAGGGTTCTAAGTTGGTGTCTCGCTTTGTTGGACCTTTCGAGATACTCAAGAAGATTGGTCCAGCTACTTACTAGATTGCTTTGATGCCCAACCTTGAACATATTCACAACATTTTTCATGTTTCTTTTCTTCGTCCATACCATCCAAATAATTCTCACATCCTTGATTGGAATTCTTTATAGGTAGAGGATGGGCAACTCGCTTTCGAGCCCATCGCCGTAACAGAGTGCAAAATGCTTGCTCTTCGAGGGTGACATATTGATCAGGTCAAGGTCCAATGGGATCCCAGGGATAATGCTTCATCTACCTATGAAGATGTAGGGAGGATGAGGGAATTATATTCCTACTTGTTTGTAGGCTTCCAGGAGTAAGCTTGGTCCTTGGGTGGAGAATGTAATACCCCTCCCTTTTGTTTCCTATTTAGACAACTTTTAAGATTTTTTTTGGTTTCAACTATATGATACTTTGCATATTTTATCATGTGTGTTTTTGATCGCTACTTATAGAGTGAAGAACTATTGTGTGATGTGATGTGGTTTATTTGATGTTTTATTTACATGTTTTAATTGGTGTAATGATGTTAGTTGATATAACAAGTGATTTCTTATGGGATTAGTGAGTAGGATGGAAATGTGAGTTTTGATGAGTGTATTGGTGAAGGGGATGAGTTCACATCACTTGCTTGTGAGTGCCCTGGGATTCTGGGATTCCCTCTTCATGGTGTGTATTTTATTTTGCTTATATATATATGATCCTTGTAACTTTTTTTTCAGGTTTGTTGGTACATGACATCAACTCTACCTGGTTTCAGAGGTTTGAGTGTGTCGATCCAACGGTTAAGTTGAACGGGAGATAGTAGCTAGGTAACTTGTGTAGAATCTACACCCTAGCCATAGTGTGTCCTCAGTCGTGCTTGATGAGTCATTAGTTGCCTTGTTTTAATATTATTTAATTTTGAAGGGATTCTTGTTTTGGAAATAAATATTTAGAATAATTGCATTGTTAATGTTGTTATTTGTTTAAATTAAAATTGAAATTGTGGATAGAAGTGTAAATTTAAATTAATTAATTAAATTAAATTTATTTAATTAATTAAATTTAATCCAACGGGTTAAATTTATTTATTAAATAATTAAAATTAATAAATTAAATTTTATGTTGAGAAAATTAAAAGAAAGAAAAGAATAGAATTCATTTTTTAATTTAATTTTATTTGGTGGAAATTAGTTTCAATTTTGGAATTAATTTATTATTTAGAATTATTAAATTAAAATAATATTAGATTTGGTTGTTAGAAGATATTTTAGTTATGCCAGCATGTGAGAGTAAAATTTAATAAAAAGAGTTTGTTGAAAATTGATTCATAGAGAGAATTTTGGAGAGAGGAAAGCTTCTTCATGGGTGTAAGGATATTTTTTTTGAAAGGAAGATATTTTTGGGAATTATTGATTGTAGAATTGGATTGGAGTTGTTCTTATATTTTTGTTGTGGTTTTTGGATACTTCTTTTTTCCGAATCACTTGAATTGCTAGATATAAGTTGTGGAAGCTTTGGAGGAGGCACGACATCAAATTCTTTGTTTATCTGAAGCTTCTTGACTTGGGTTTTCTTCTGTGATATTTTATTGCTTATTATTTACATTTGAAATTGTAGTGTTTAAATAATTATCTGTTAAATCTATTTAGGAAAAGGATTTTCTGTTAGGGAAAGAAAATTTAAAAAAAATAAAAAAATTGTTGTTCCCATGAAGTTTTCTTGTAGGGAAATTATGAAGCTCTATTAGAATTTAATTTATTTGAAGAAATTTATAAATTCAACATTAAATCAAACTTAGAGGTAAAACAACACTTAGATTTGTTTTAGAAAATTTAAACCTTTGTAGAAAAATGAATTTCTTCTTTAAATCCTCTGTAGAAATTGCAGTGGAAAAACCTAGAGGATTTGCTTGTTGAAAGCTTCTAGAAAGGAACCTAGATCCTTTTTAGTTACCTTTTTCTTTTATTAGTGTATGAATTTGAGAAAATTTAGTTGAGATATTTAATTTTAAATCCTTTGAAAATTTGGAATGTTCTCTAGAAAATTTTATATTTTCTTCTTGTAGATGGATGTTTTGTAAATTTGCCCAATTTATCCAATAATGGAAATTTTGTTTAAATATATATATATAAATTATATGTATTATATATTGATATATATACATATAATATATATATATATATATTCATTATGATATTGGACATTAAATTTATTTTTATTTTAAAAATTGTCATTTCGTACGACGTTCTGGAAAAACGAAATTTTGAGTTTTGTTTATGCTTTAAAAAAAATTGTATGTTTTAAAAAAAAAAAATTATATAAGGCTAGGTGGCTGGTGGGGTGGATCTACCCAACCACTCATTGTACCACAGGTAAGGGAGTGAGTTGCTTCCATGGTAGCACCCTCCACTTAGTGGAGGGAGCGATGCCATGGTAGCAGTGCTGCAATCAACATATGGGACCGACTGTACATTGTACAAACCGGCGCCCAATATATTGGGTGGTCAGTTGTACAATGTAGAGTCCGACAGACTATTTTTTATTTTATTTATGTATATATGTTTTAGTTTATATTTGGAATTAAATTCTATTTGTTGATTTCTATTTTCAAAAATCATGAAAAATTCATTCAGTTTTTAAGTTTTTAATCTGATTAATCTATAAATGTATATACATTACGTATAGATATATATATATATTATATATATATATATATATACTATATATATATTATATATATATATATTTTATACTTATATATATATATATAGATTATTTTAATATGAGCTTCTATGTTTTGAATTAACATGAGTATTTTTGGTTTTATATTTAATGAGTATATAAAATGAATATATATACATTATTATATATCAAAATATAATTATGTACGTATATTTTATGAATATATATTAAATATATATGTTGTTAATTTAAATAGTTTTTATTTCAAAAAAATTATTATATCTTATGTTGATTGAAAAAATGAAAGGATTTAAATGTAGAAGGAAATATGTTACTTTTAAAAGTATTTAAAAAAAAAATGATTTTATTGTAGAGGCAATTTAATTGTTGTAATTAAATCTTTGTGAAGTTAATTTGTTATTTACTGTGAAATGTTTTAGAAAGGGAAATGGATTTAGTATATCCAAAAATAGATTATTTCCTTGTCATTGCTTGTTGTGATTATTTCCCTTGTATTGAGGATTGGGGAAACAGGGTTATTTTAGTTTTAAATTGTAAGTCTTCCAGAGGTTGAGGGTTGTGTTATGTTATGTCAACCATTTGTATTTCCCTTGGGTAGTGCATTATGTGAATGGTTTCCTCAAATTTTATGGAGTGAGTTCTTTATGTGTTGCCTGCTAGAGTTGGAGAGATTGCATTGTCTAGTTTCTAAGCATTTGAGTTACCCTTGGAGTATAGTTTTGTATAGTATGTTGTCAATTAGAAGAGTGGCTTCTGTTAGGTACGGAGCCCAAAGAGGTAAACTAGGGAAACTTTAGAGGTGATTTAATCAAGAGATAACTAAACTAATGTACTTAGATGATTAGGAAGTAATCTACACTAATCAAGATAATTTAGCCTCACTCATAGACTCAAGGGCTTGTTTAGACTTGGGATGAGTGGGAAGGCCTGGAATGGAAAGTTCAACTATCTTGTCCTTACGAGAGGTAGTCGATTCTACATGAGTAAGCATGAGGGTCAAGATTCGGTAGTGGTCACCAAGATTACTGGAGCCTATGAAGAATTCCTAGAGGAGATCTCATGACTAACTATGCGATGACACTCTGTCTAGGATGACATTGGTATTTGTTATGTGTGTATGGATTTCTTATCATACTTGATCTATTGTATGTCTGGAAGTGATGTAACCGTGTTTGTGTTAGACTTATATTGTACTTGTGTTTAGTTTAGTTAGTATGTTTCAGTATGAGTTTGTCTATGGTTACAGGTTGTAGATTTTGTCCATGTTATGTTGTTACTATTTTCTAGCATGAGGGTTGGGCCTTCGGGTACCACTTGGTTGGGAGGAACATGCACCATACACCATTGGGTCCCCCTTTATCTTCAACACTTGGTGGCGATACATCCAATTGGGCAGCTCGCGGTTCTTGTTTTAATTCAAACATTGTATTATTTCTATTTGTAATAAGTTATTTACCCTCTTGTATTTACAAGGTGGTTTTATGTAATTGTAACACATTTTATACTATTGCCTCACTCTAGAAATGAGAGATGTAACTATTTGATTAAGTTAATGAAATTATATCATGGATATTTATCTCATTATTATATGTTGTATTTGTATGTTGTATAAATGCTTATTTCATAAGGTAATTAAATGCAATGGTTGTAATGATGTATGTTTTATGGGTTTAGGTAATCTCGGTTATGTACCCTTAGGGGATGTTGTCAATTGTATATGAACATGTATGTTTAATTCACCATAATAAAAAAAAAGTGTACACATTTATTGTGAATTGAAACTCCCTCTAGGGTTGTGTGGTGAAGCATTACAGTTTCACTAGCTGCAACACTATTGTGATCTTCCCCATCAAAGTCTTTTCCCCGAGGGTTCCCTTCTTGAAACATTTTTTCTCTTGTTCTAGGGTTGATACATTTGATTTTTATGATCTTCAATCTAAGGTAAGATAATGTATCAGAGTTAAGGCTAGGAAGCAATAAAAAAATATGATTTTAAGATGGGGTATGAAAATGGTATGGTATAATATGACAATTAAGAATGCAAGAGCTCAAAGGAAACTCTAGGTCTAAAGTTGGTTATGATGTAAAGAATTTACTTGTATTATGATGGATATACATAAGGACCAATGATCAAGAGAGGGTATGTAGGAGATGATGGAGTCTAAAAGGATTGTCCTACTCAAGGATGATGCTATATTCCCTAGCTTAAGGTTGATGAACCTCAAATGATGTGAGTTATAGATAGCCAATGGTTTTATTTCAAGACTTGGGAAGAGTAGTCTAAGTGCAAGCTAAAGGTTTGTTTGAGAAATAGTAGATATGCAAGGGTTGAGGATATGCAAGGACTAGGTGGAATGAAAGGACTAGGTGGAATGCAAAGATTGAAAGATCAGAACTGAAGGATGATGCCCCCAAGAGATTTTAGTGATAGGTTCATGTTGGATGTTTGGGTTGTTTGACCTTTTGGGGTTTGCAAGGTTTGAAATGTTGTAAAATACTAAGTGTGATGTTTTTTTAAGAGTTATTTTTGAACACACACGCAAGACATAGCAGATTTTTTTTTTCAGTTTGTTATTGATTCAAGATGAAAACAATCATGCACAATCTTGGGGTTGAAAAGGACAATATTCACTAAGTTCCCACTTGGATTTCTCTAGCTATGCTTATTCTTAGTGGATTAATTAGAAGCTTGGCCACACTAGCTCCCCCTTACACGAAACTCACTTATCAGGTCAACCAAGCTTTTAGTTCTCATGAATCTCCCATGATAAAATATTCATCTCTAATAAGAACCAAAATTATGTGGGATAAATTCAAAGGTCCAACCTCTTGCACAACCAAATAGAGAGATTTTGGAAACTACAACAAGAGGTTTCTAGTAAGGGTATCTATTCGAGTGGTTATACATGTGGCAAGATTAGCTTTGATAAGGAGGATTCCCAACCTACAAAGGTTACGCTCTACAGGTTTTATGGGGATTCACTTGTCAGCATAACACATCCACATTCATGGTACTTGAACTTTCCTCAAGAATCCATTTTATATACCTACTAGAAGTACCTTGGATTTAGCCTATTACTAGTTGGGTCGTTCCCTTGGGGTGAATAATTTTTCCCACCAAGGTAGACCCTCTAAAGTATTACACACACACAAATATGATGGGTTTGTTTTCTGATCACCAAGTTCGTGCAAGGTGAGAGCATACTCCCTACCATCTCAAGCATAAAAAACATTGTTCATTCATCCCCTAGTCAAATCTATATGGCATAAGACATTTTTTGTTTTAAAGCACCATTTGAAATGTGTTCTAATCTAAAAGACAATTGGTTTCAATAATAAAATTATTTGGCCAAACGTCTTGCAAAACCATAGATTAGTAGTTTTCCAATATTAGTCTTCGACAATCGACAGTTACCTCACTTGTTAGTCCAAGCATTATCTCAAAATATTTATATTAAACCATAATGAAAATATAAGTATGAACGTGAAATAATCTAATAACGAACATATAAGCATCAAAAGAAAAAAATAACAGAAAATTACCAAATATTTTGTTTTAGATGCTTGATTTTCCTATTCAACTAGATAGCCTGTGAAACATGAAAATGATTAGAAAAGTATCAATTGTTCATTACTAAATTCTCAATGATTTAAGAGAAAAAATCAAATCATAAAAGTTTATTTTAAAAAAAAAAATATAGTTACACTTCATTAACAAGTGGAGAAAAAAAAAAGTCCTAAAAAATAAACTAATAAAAGCTAGCTTAAATAGGTATTTCAGTAAAACTATATGAAAAATAGAATAAATCTAGAAAACAAATTCAAAAAATTAGAGTCGGCCAATTTATGTTTTAGTAGAAATTCGATGAAAACATAAAGAAATTCGATGAAAATGGAAACAATGAAAAAAAAAAAAAATTCAAAAAAATCAATGTTTTGGCCGAATACGATCTAATCGAATAGTATTCAGCCAAATATGGTTAGGCTGGACACTCTTTGATCAATTAGGATTCAGTCGAATCGTGTTTGGCCAAATATATCCACATGGCAGGTGACATGGTAGCAAAGTCACCATTTTCTCAAATTTAAAAAATAAATGAACTTCTATTGAATATTTCTTCAATCAAAATTATTTAAAAAAATAAATTAAAAACACCCTTTTGTAGAGCTCACAACGGTGAATCAAAAAATATATATATTTTTTGATTAGTTTAGTATATAAATATTTTAAAATATTGCAAGTAGGTTGTTCAAAGTCAAAAAGAGGCTTAGTTGAAATTAATAAATCATCATAAAACAAAATGGAAAATGTATGATGCCCTAGAGGACGCAATCCTCTTCAAAAGGGTATATTTTGTTTTTTGAAAAAAAAAAAAAAAAATAGTTGATGTCAACTGAAAACTATTTGGGTTAGTTTGACTTTAAAATGTTATTACAAGAAAAATATACATCAAAATTTTAAATTTTTTTCCATTCCCTAGATATTGAAGTCAGCTATCTCGGAAAAAATTAGGAGAAAATGAAATGATTTCTATTTTTTTCTTGACATCAATTGAACATCACTTTTTCTTTAAATTTTCAGCATAAGAAAATCTGTTTTCAATTGATTAAAAAATAATCATTTTTTTTTTTAAATTCTTTTTAAAAAATTAGAGGAATAAAATTCAATAAAATTTCTACATTTTATTATTTTACATCATTTTGAAATTCAAAACATAAATGTCACTTTTATGTGTTTGAAGTTGAGAACTTTTTCTCATGTTGGCTTATTCCTTTATAAAGTGTGACACAGGTTTGTACTTTTACCCATTTGAAATAAGAGCATGCTCAACATGGAAGAAATTTTTAACAAAATTGCTCAACATAAGTGTGAGTACTCTTCCTCTCAATGGGTTTTAATGCTATGGGTGTTATTCGATTGGTATTATTCATGGAATTTAGACTAGATACATGGTGTTGCATAAAGAAATTGTAAATATTTAAGGTTCTCAAAGGTTTGGTGAGTTTTTACAACCCATCCTCAAATATTTTGGCACTTTGTATTCACCTAAGAAGAGGTCCTCAATTAAGTAATTAGTTGACATGGAAAAGGTGGTTTTAGCCTTGAAGTTTATGTAATAAATGATAAGTTGGGTGAGATAGATGGA
This sequence comes from Sequoiadendron giganteum, assembly GCA_007115665.2. Lineage (NCBI taxonomy): Eukaryota > Viridiplantae > Streptophyta > Pinopsida > Cupressales > Cupressaceae > Sequoiadendron > Sequoiadendron giganteum. The sequence goes on along the minus strand of CM021106.1, from coordinate 116,365,600 downwards.
TGAAATCTATTTTTTGTTATGTATCATTTTTTGATAACATATAATTATATTTTGTATAAATATAGCCACTTATGGATAATATAAGCTCCCTTTTGTATCTCTCCAAATGATAGGTTTTAATATTTATATTTTCTAATGACACTAGACTACTTGAATGGCTTGCTTTCTTAATCATTTTATCTTTCTTTTTTATCTTTTTTTTCCCTCAGGTTTTATCACCAGATTTTCCTACATCTATTTTGGTTATATAAAAGTCGTAATGTCTCAATCATGCATATAATCAGTGCAAGATTTTTGTGCAAATTTTATCATATTACTAATAGAATGAGAGAGTAAAATTATCTAATGAAAGAGGTAAATGCACATACCTTCACAATGCAAAACCCTTCCTTGAATATAAAATAAATGTGAAATATTCATTCATGTTATTTTGCAATAATATAATAAGAACCAGGTTGCTACTTGCAACCAAATCACCAATATCATTAAAAACTATTTCTCAATGTTTACATCAGCCCTCAAGGGATTCAAGGGCTGCAACATGGCTCATATGAAATCAAAAACAACAAAAAAATAACAACTAGAATAGAAAATTAAATCTTCCCATACATTCTTCAAACCCTCTCCTACAAATAATGCATAGACAACTTGCAATCAACAATCTTCAATGATCAAACACTGTTGTAGCTTCATTTCCATGCCTTCAACCTGCAATCTCTCAATCTAAAAACCCCCTTAAAAATATTTTAAAAATCAAATATAAAGTGATTTGCAAGAACAAATTCAATGATTTTGTAAAACCATTCCTTCCAGCTCCTGCCAAAAACACAAATTAATCATAATAACTATGGTCATTTCCACTTGTAACTTCTGGAGTATCAATGGCTGCACCACAACCAACAAACCTGCAAGAAAACCATTCCTAACACCCTCCTTGGAGGTATTCCACACCCTGCTTGAGTCTTTCCTCCCAAGCTTTAGGAAAACTAAAATGAAAATGAAAAAATCCAATATTTTTATGCCTTACCCATGAAGTGAAATGAAATGCCATTTCATTTCAATTTAATTCTTGGAATTTCATGAAGATCTCCAACTTGCATGGCCATTCTTGGAAGAGTTACAATGCAGAAAAACTAATAAATGAAATGCCAAATAAAACCAATTAAATGTATGGCATGGTGCACAAAGAAAGTGGGATGTTTATCCCTTTCTTTCTTTTTCATTTTAAAGAAATTCTCAATCCCTATCCACTTGGGCATCCACATTCACAATCCCTATTTTTAGGGGTGTTGAAAATGTGAAATAAAACTTATTTCCAGGCTAATCCCAAAGCCTCCATTGTGATTTTTCAATTAATGTTTTTTTAAAGAACCTTTTCCACCACTTCTCTTATCTTTATTGCACTAAATTAAGCCCAAAAATGCAAATTCAAAATCACCACATGTATTGACATTCAAATGCACATGAAAATAAATTTTATAAGCCAAAGAAATGAAATCCCATCACACAAAAATTCAAACATTCATAAAAAAAAATAAACCTTCTTTTTTCGGTTGATGTTGACTTCTCATTCACCTAGGATTCTCCCACACTAGGTAGTTTGAAATGTATCATGAGTGAAAATAAGAAACATTTATAATATTGACACTTTTCCTAGTTCTATCTCTCTATTTTATCCACTGAAATCTTCCTATTAATCAATTTTTTCAAGCTTACAACATATTACCCTTTCTTTTTTACTCCTTTAGCCTTCATGTATTTCAAAAATTCAAATCTGAATTCCAACCAACACACTTTAGGATTAACAATCAAACATATACCTCCACCTCCAAAAAAAAAAATGTACTTCATTACCTTTATTGCTATTTTACCTTTCTCCTCTCCTTCCACCATGTTCCCTCCCTAAAATTTCATTAGTTCAATGCCTTCTATAAGACATAACATTGTTGCAATCTTATTTCTTTTACTCAAAACAACATTAGTACTATTATTAAGAGATTCATTTTCTATTTTTCCTTACAAGGAATCATAGTCACAAATCAAAACATCTTCATATCCACTATTCTCTAACAAATATTTATCATAAACTTTGCATTTACCTTCAATTTACACTTTCTCAATTTAACTTCATCAAATTGATCTATTTCTGCAAAAATAAATTAATTTTTCTACTTTCTTATTGTCATCAAAGAAAACATCAAAATCTGATTTTACCTCACCTTTACCTACAACCTTTGTCTCACCTCAGATTACCTCATCCCATTCTCTTTCAACTGCTACAATCTACATGAAAAAATCATCTCCTTTATTTTCTTGTATTCCCTCCAAAGGACACTCTTTTGTTGGAATAGTTGTAATCTTATTCCCCATTTCTTCCAATACACATCCGTCTTTAGGTTCATCAATTTATTAGTACTCATACTCTTCTTCTTCCTTAGTGTCACATGCATGACACTATGCTACTTCTTATTTCTTTCCTACAATCAAAACATTATTAGAATAATAAAAATTACCAACTACTCCCTTCTTCATTTCTTGTTTTCTTGTTTAAATCTTTGTTGCCAATTCATTCACTTGATGTTGCAACTCTATCATTCCACCTCTTATTCTTTCTTATATCTTCTCTCTGATTTCCTCTAATCTAGGAATCCACAAAAACTGTCTAATGAAAAAATAAATTTTAATCTTCCTCCTTTCCATTTCAAGGCTTCTCAAAGCCTCAACAAAGCAAATTTTCAAAACCCTTAGGTTCTTCAAAGGTAAACTACCTCACATTCGGCGATCTATTTATAAAATCTTCACTCTCTGGCCCTAGCGTAGACTTCCTCCTTCTAGTGAATCTTTCTGCACACTCAAAATCTTCTAGCTTTGATATCAATAATGAAAGAGGGAACCACACATAACCTCACAATACAAAACCCTTTCTTAAATGTAAAAAATTTAAATATCCATTCACACATTACTATAATAATATTATAAAAACCAGGCTGCTACTTGCAACCAAATCACCAATTTCATTAAAAACTATTTTTCAATGTTTACATCATTCCTCAAGTGACTCACGAGTTGTAACATTCCCCAAATTAAATAAAAAACAACAAAAAATTAAATCTACCCATACATTCTTCAAACCCTCTCCTGCAAATAATGCATAAACAAAGCATAAGAAACCCGCAATCAACAATCTTTGATGATCAAACACTATTGTAGCCTCATTCCATGCCTTCAACCTACAATCTCTCACTCTAGAAACCCCTTAAAAATCTTATAAAAATAAAATACAAAGTGATTTGAAATAGTAAATTCAATGGTTTTGTAAAACCATTCCTTGTAGCTCTTGCAGCAACACAAATTCAACACAAATAACTATGTCGATTTGCACCTTCAACTTCTGGAGTCTCAATGGCTACACCACAACCATAAAACCTGCAAGAAAATCATTCCTGAAATCCTCCTTGGAGTTATTCCACACCCTCCTTGATTTTCCCCTTCCAAGCTTTAGGAAAACTAAAATGAAAATGAAAATCCCAATATTTTTATGCCTTACCAATGAAGTGAAATGAAATGCCATTTCATTTTAATTTAATTTATTTGCATTTCATGAAGCTTTCCAACTTGCATGCCCATTCATGGAAGAGTAACAATGCAAAAATAATAATAAATGATATGCAAAATAAAACCAATTAAATTTATGGCATGGTGCACAAAGAAAGTGGGATGTTTATCCCTATCCTGCTTTTTTATTATAAGGAAATTTTCAATCACTATCCACTTGGGCATCCACCTCCATAGCCCCTATTTTTTAGGGATCTTGAAAATTTGAAATAAAATCAATTTCCAAGCTTATACTAATGCCTCCATTATGATTTATCAGGTAATGTGCTTTTAAAGCACCTTTTCCACCACTTCTCTTATCCCAATTGCACTTAATTCAAGCCCAAAAATGAAAATTCAAATTCTCCACATGCCTTGGCATTCAACTGCATATGAAAATAAATTTCACAAGCCAAAAACCTGAAATCCCATGGCACCAAAATTAAAAAACTCATAAACAAGAAAAAATTCCTTTTTTTGGTTGATGTTGATTGCTCATTCTCCTAGGATGCTCCTACATCATTATACCTAACTTGGATTACCAAATGAAGGAATATAAAAGTTCGAGATTTAAAAAAATAATGTTAGATGGATCAAGATGTAATATATTGTTCCCATCTCAATGGTTTGCAACCACTTTCAATATTTTCAATTTCATCATGATATAATATGTCATTAAATGGGGTTGATGTATGTGTGGATGCTAAACCTATAAATGTTAGACTTTGACAAAAAATTAGAAGTCAAATAAAGAATAACTAGTCAAGCATCCCTATGAGATATTGTGCCATGCTAGACATGCTAAATAAGACATTAAAATACCAAATAAGTTGAATAACAACACAAAAAAACATGTGCAAACCTATTCCATAGTGGGAGTGGTGCCCCTTATGACGTGGAAAGGATGCCCTTTCCCACCCCCTGATAAGCAAGAATTCCAAGATGATGATAATGCAAATGCCCAAGATTTTAGATCAAGTTGTGGAGGATTAAATCAATAGAGAGGGTCTCTATTTATAGAATAGAATGATAGAAGAATGCAAGATAGGAGGAATGTGAGATAAAAGATAATCCGAAGCAATTGTGCCATTTTTCAGCATTCCAATGGAGGGAGGTTGAGCACATTTTGATCAATGTGCAAGTTTAAATTTTGAATTTGATGAAGTGACATGTTTAGGGGGGATGAAAGATGAGTTAAATTCCAAGTTTGACTTGTGTAAGAGACATGTAAGAGCTCTTAAATTCTTTGTTGGATGGACAAGTCATGTGGGAGGGAAAATTTAAATTGGGAAAATATTCCCTCAAAGATGCCAAGTTTGAATGAAAATGAGGAATTAATAAATCAATTAAATTGATTTATGTGCACAAGTTGCAAAATCTAGAGAAAAGAGGATTAGGATTATCATTAATCATGTTTTTATTAATTAAAGTGAAGATTAGTTGATTGTGACACTCAACTTAAATATTTGGATTTATTTAAATTAAATGAGAAGATAAAAAACACTAGAGATTTAATTAAATATATGGATTTATTCAATTAAATGAAGGAAATTTAGGAGATTAATTAAATAAAATTGATTTATTTAATTACCAAGAATAATATGTTATAACCAGCTAAAATGATATATTTAATTAGATAAAGTGAAGTAGAAGGGGAAATATGATTTAATTAAATAAAGATTAATTTATTTAATTAAAAGAGGAAATATGATGAATTTTAATTAGATAAAGATTATTTCATTAAAATGGTAAGGAGAGGGATAATTAAGGAAGAAATGAAATTAGTGATTTTGGATTAGGTGCATATATATTTTATGTGTCTATATTTTTCTCCTCTTTGAAGCAATGTACCTGTTGCATTGATTCAAACAATGATGCCGCCGAGATCGAAATTCAAAAAAAATCTTTTTTTTTTTATGCCCCAGAGGAAAGAAGTGCATTGGTACATTGTCCCCTCGATAGATTGAGCTAAAAGTTCAATTTGAGGGTCAATCTCATGACAAAGAGGTTCAAGATGGATGTATGAATCGTTAGATTAACATATCTATATGATGATGCTGATGCAAATGAGATGATTTTAAGATGCTTAGAATTACAAATCTATATTATCCTAAATAACTTAAATGATGATGCAATGCGTATGAGATGGATTAGAGAGATGATTTTGTCCTATGATGATATGATGTATGAATGTGTAGCATGGAGATGATTTTTAGATGCATGATAGACATGTTAGTGTGAAAAAGGATAGAAGAATTAGAGGGATCAACCCTTGAGTCAAAGAAGATGCAGAAGTCCAACAAGTCTATGAGTCATCGAGACTTTATTAGATATGATGATGAATGATGGTGTATCTCTTATCCAAGGATGGGAGAGATAAAGAGAATAACTTTCCTTATGTTTGATAACACACATAGGTATGTTGCATCAAGGCATAATGAACTAGGATGGTGTTGCACCTAGTGTGATGGAGTTTGACTCAACAATCATATAGGAGTATTGTTGTTCACACCTAACATACAAAATCTTATTCATAATGTAATTCAAATATTCTAGATATCTCAGACCAAACCGTTAATAAAACAATCCTTTTTATGTGGTCAACAAGACATCTAAAACACCCTTCCTACAAACAAAACAAAACATAGATGACAAAGTTTTTTTACAAGAACATCCAACAAGCATTGCAGACAAAAAGATAATGATTTTTGCCCCATTCCTTCCACTCTAAATCTTTTGATTAGGCATCATCGAGAAGTCCTTGGAATGAGAAAAAAATAAGATAAGTAAAAAATACCAAGATAAAGTAAACAAACAAGCTAATGTTATTCATACCGCTAGCCAAGACTAAACTTCGGTGATGTCTGATGTTGATTTCCATTGTAGGAAGGATGCATCATAGGAAATTTTGTGATCAAGTGATTATGAGATTGACTAGACGATAAGCTATTGATAACAAGAGTTGACCATCTTGAGTTGAATTACTGACCTAGACTTGATACTTTGATGATTAGGTGTTCACTTTTGAACCTGCTAGACCTGCTTCTGACTAACCTACCAAAGGATGGAATTGACAATTTGATTTATTATGTGTGGTGATTATTATGGGTGAAAGTGAGTTGAGACATGGATGCACCATTTTGGGTTTTTTTGAATATTTGATTTTTTTGGTGTTTTGAAATGTTTTGAGGCTATTTTGATTTTTGGGTTTTTGAGATTTTTAGGGGTTTTTTTAGATTTATGAATGTTTTTAGATTTTGTGCTTTATGAATGTTTTTGGATTTTTGATGGATTTTTTGATTTTTTTTTAATTTTTGATGGATGTTTTGAATGTTTTTAAATTTTTTCATGATTTTCACGATTTGGATATGGATATGATATCAGTTCTTTGTTTTGGGATTTTGTTGAAAATCAAGCTAAGGTTGATTGATCAAAATTGATGGATTGATGATGATAACATTTTTGAGGATACACAACAATGCAAGGATAGTGTTTAAGCAATACAAAGACTAAAATTATGATGGATTGATTGGATTTGATTGATCAAGATTGATGATGATAACATTGTTGAGGATACATAACAATGTAGGGATAGTGTTAAGAAACACAAGGATTGAGAAGGATATCTCGAGAATATGATGGATTGGTTGGATTGGATTTATCAAGATTTTGAAGCTTGATTTAGAAAAAAATTGTTTGAATGATTTGATGTGACGTTGAAGTAAATAGTAGATGTGATTGATATTGATCGTTTGGATTGATGTTTGATGAAAGATAAAGCCTGATAAGGAACATCATCCTATCAAAATATACCATAGACTAGTGATTTGAATTTTTTTCTCACAAATGATCGACCAATTTGATTTCACATTTTCCAATATTTGGATCACCACATAATTTGGAGGATATAGATCAAGATTTATTCCAAGATTCAAATATCTACCCTAGTGACTAACAGTGTTCGAAAGGATATGGGTGGATGCTTGGGTCGGTATATGACGGGATGGATGGATTATTTTGCGATATGATAAGGTGTTCAAACAAAGGATGCTCATTCAGATAATTCTTCAAGGCTCATATAATTTTGGGTAAGATAGGATCAATGAAAATGACCTATGTCAAGATGTTCACCATAAGCAAGTGTAAACTGTGCACCAAAATTTTATCAAGATCAAGATAAGGTAAATGGATGGAGATGGATGTGATAAGATGCTTCCAACTGAACTGGCACACACAGATGCTTGATTATACACATGATGCCTATTTTCTAGTTTTTCATTATTGTACTTGCCCAAAGTGTTGCCCATGTGGTTTTCACTAGAGGATGATTTTTATCTTTACTATTTTCAATCTTTTTTTTTTATTTTTTGGATATTTTTGCTGAAATATTTTAAGCTCATGTTGAACTACCTAATACTACTAATTTTGATGCTTTTTTCATAATTTTCCATCGATATCCTACTTAAATAAGTTTTCTTGCCAAGATATGTTCACTTGAATGCAACTTTTTAGATTCTTGATCTACTTTTTTGATACCAAGGTTAACTTTATCTATGTGCACACATCGTGATAGAGTGCCTTCTGAGTCCTTATGATGAAGGGTCATTTCCAACACATGGTCAATGTTAGAATTGGGTATCATGGATGGAGGCATGTATGGAGTGTGTTTAGGAATAAAATATAGATTGGTTGATAGTTTGGAACCTTTGACTCTTCAAACTTGGGAAGATGAGAAATGATGTATGGATATGTAAGTGTTCATGGAATTAGGAAAAATTGCTTCATATAATTTGTACGTTAATTGATAATCCTTCTTATGCCTTTGTGGACATATTCAATGGATAATTTTACCTTTTTATTTTGCCCCATAGTTTCTTTGACTAATGGAGTTTGATAGGGACAAATTTATTTATTTTTTTCTTTGGTATCCATGTGTATTTGATTTGTTCATTATGCTTCATAGCTTATTTTTCTTTGATAAGATTCTTTGTGCTTTGATACAAATCTTTCTTTTAATGTTGCTTCTAATTTGTGGATGGGGTGATGGGTGGATGAAGATTCATGACGTGGTGGGTTCTAGTATTGGAATTGGTTTCATCATAATAATCCTCTGTGCTCCCTATGTTGATGTTTGCTTGAGATGAAGTTTACCCTAGTTTTATAGAGGTACCACTAATATTTTTATATCCCTTGATTGTTGAATAACCAAGACCTTGATACTTAGGATTGCAAATAATCTACACTAGTTCTGGCATACCCTGTTCATGTAGAACTAATCCTCTACCTTGATAATTCATTTGTTGAAAATTTTTATTTGCAATGGGATATCATTTATCTTGGAAGCAAGGTGCTAATCCTTCTCTGCCTTGTCATGGATCTTTAAAGGTGATAACGTCTTCCTTGATAAGATAATTTTCCCTTAAAAAGGTGAGTGATCCAAGTTTATAAGTGATCAGATCCTCCATATGCGGGATAACTCCATGATTGATATCTTTGGCCTGATCTTATGAAATATCAAATTTTAATGCTTCTTCAAGAGATGTTGATAATCCACCATCCACATAAAATTCTTCCTCGTGACTCATTTCATAGGATGTTTCTAATTTATAAATTTTATAGGAGCCTTCTACATGACTCATTTATGATATGTCTCTAGATTTTTCCATATTTTGGTCATGTGTACAAATTTTAAGAGTAGGAGACTGTTGTTCCTTGATAATGATGTCAAGAGTATGAGACTATTGTTTTGAATGAAGATCATCTATGTGTCCATCCAAATAAAGAATTTCACGGGTAGACAGAGAGGTATGTGTTGTATGGATATGATCATCTTTTGTGACATCTTGTATAGATATGAGATTTTCCATTAAATCATTGAAGTATCTCAGAGATACAAATTCTTGATCTTGAGTGATTTCATAATTTCTATCAACATGCTTTATTTGAAGTTCTTCACATGGGTCAATTTCAAAGGATGGATTTCCTACAAAGGGTTCTTGGAAATCGTCATTAGGCATGGGAAGTTGCTCAATATCCTCTTGATCTTTGAGTGGATTTGGATCAAATTTTGATTTGGAGATCCCTTCAATGTCTATAACCATGAGGTCAAAGGATGTCAATATGTCTTGGGAAGGACCATTGCTAGACCTTGGTGATAGATGTTGATCATTCTTTGGAATAAATTCTTGAGATATGTCCTCTAAATCATTAGGTGATGTAGAGACATTGTCAACATGATCATTGGTGGATGGATCTTGGATTATGTCAAGTGTATGAAATAACATCAACACTCCTTGAAATAGATCTTTGTAGGAGAGTTCTTGATCATGACTAGAAAATGGCTCTTGGTGTATGTTGATTTGATTGTTGGATTAGGTGGAACTATCTTCAAGGTGTTCATCGATGGATTGATCTTGATCATTGATCTCAATAGTTGGGGAGGAGAGATTGTCATTTCTTTCAACCAAAAGATCAAATGATGTTAAAATTTCTTGAATTGGATCACTACTGGGTATTGTTGGTGGATTTTGATCTTGATTAAAAAGTGACTCCTGATATATGTTGATTTGATTGTTGGAGGAGATGGAAACACCTTCAAGGTGCTCATTGATGGGTAGTTGGGATTGATCTTGGAGATGTGATGACTGGTCTTTGAAATAGGGTGATTGGGTTTGTTACTGATATTGTTTCCCAACCTATTGAAATTTGAGATATGGTTCTTGATGTGGTTGTGGACCCAACTCAATGCTTTGATGACATGGTTCAACCAATGGAAGACTGTATTGATTTTGGGCTGGAGATGTCTCTTGGTGATATGAATCAATGAGCTTCTTGAGTGTAGCAATTTGATTTTGTAAGATTTTATCTTGACATTCTTGATATCATTGATTTATTTGTTGACCAAGAATATTTGGCAGGCAAACTTGTGGTGTTTGCATGGAATCATGGACATATTGATCTTGAACTTTATTTTGATTCGGTATTGATGTTTAGATTTGGCATTATTGGTTGATATTGAACATTTTTTTGGTTTGGAAACATATTTCTTTTATTTGGGTAACATTGATTTTGCATGGTGTTACCTTGAATTGGATCAATACATGGAGTTTTCAATATATTTCTTTGATTTTGAACAAGATAACAATATGATTTTCAAACATATCTATCCCAAAGTTTACCAAGTATGGATTTGAAATGTTCATGTTTGGTAAAATTGTACTTAATATTAACACATTTGGCATGTATTAATTTTGTTGGATGATGTTGTTTTGTGGAAGAATTATGCATTGAGTGTTTGGTTGATAGATTTGTAGGTTTAGACTTGGATTTAAATCTACCATTAGGAAAGGTGTTCCAAAATTTTGATTGGGCATAATCACATTTGTTGTATCATTGAGGTTTGTAGGAGATAATGATACCATGTGCCAATTGTATACATGTGAGTATTGATAATCAATTGAAATTGTAGTGCTTTGAAAGTTCAGTTTATTTGGATTACTCATTATGTATGGACAAATTTTTTATTCCATGTTCGTCTTGTCTTTTGACCTTGTTGACCTCTAAGGAATTTAGGACCAATGATGAGATAGGTGTTTGAACCTTTGAGAGGTTTGGATCAATCCTATACTTAAACTTTTTTTATTTATTTTTTATTGGATAATGAACTTATAAACCCTAAGATGTTGGATGTTATCTTAGGATGAACTCATCCAAGAGGTTCTAATTTAACTAGAGGTATGAGAAATAATTAATTCTCACACTCCTAGCTTAAAAAAAGTGATTTTTATTTGGTTTAATGATGTACCCAAGTCTAGATAATGATGTTTCCAAAGCTCTAAAATTTGTTTGTGGGATAGAGATGATAAATGTTTGGAATGGATGAAAATATTGATCTGATCCTAAATGAACCTAAGAAGGAATTTGTTTACAAGACCAAGATAGTGAAGAAAATTCTTTTCACTAAGAGTAGTTCAAACCAAAAGACCAATGTTTTCATGGAAGACCATAATATAGAAGACTACAAGAAAATTTGTGGGGTTCAATTGAGTTAATCTCGATTAATGACTTTCTTTTACCACAAACAATTTGTGATTAGGTTTTCAAAATAAATGTCTATGTCTTAATTCCTTTTCATTCCACAAGGTTCATTATGTGAAAATAAAGGTTTCAAGAGTATAGTTTCCTCTATTGACTTTGGGAGGAACAAATTGAGATATCCAAATGTTTAGAAGCCTTCTAGGGACAAGCAAAACATGAGGACACCTCCAAGGTATTTTTTCTTCCAAAAGGTTTGAAATTTTGATGATTTGTTGAATATTTATTTTCAAATGTTAAGGATCCAAGAAAAGTGTTTTTATTTCAAGAATATGCAAAATTCTTGGATTAAAAGACAATATTTGTTGGGTTCCCACTTGGATAAATCCAATTATTCTTACTCTCAGTGAATGATTAGATGCTTGACCACACAGGCTCCCCCTTATAGTACACTCACTTCTCAAGTCATCCAAGAATTAGTACCCATGGATCTCACATGGCATACTTCTCATCTCTACTAAAATCCATAAGAATGTGGGCTGACTTCAGAACAACCGTTCTTGCACCAACAAATAGATTAGGATTTTGGTCTCTACACAAATTGGTTTGTAATCATGGTAACTATTCAAAGGCCACACAAGAGGCAATATCAACCCATATAAAGAGTATAACCTACTTTTTCATAGGAGCTCCTGTAATTATGAAATTTCCTCACCATTCGAATTTGTATACCGGTTGGGAGTAGCTTGGCATTTAGCTCGTTACCGGTTTGAGTCATTCCCTTGGGGTGAGTACTTTTTCCCACCAAGGAAGGCTCTCTAAAGGTGAAAAATAGTGAAGAAGTGTATTTATAGTTTGACTACCTAATGCATCTAGGTGGGAGCACACACAATACCATTTCTTCACACTCACAAGTTTTATCAATTTTAAATCCAAACTTGAAGTGTGTAGGTAATTTTTTAGGTAATAAATGTCACTAGGATTCTTTTGGTTCTCAAGATCACCGTGAAGCATGATAGAAGTGAATACACATTCAATTGATGATAATTACAAAAAAATGAAAGCACAAGTTCATTTTAAGCCTCAAAGCAATGATGAGTTCATTTTAGAAAACCAAGATGAAGTGTGAAATTATTTGTTCATTTTTAGACCAAATCGAAATCTAGTATGTTTCTAAGGTTCAATTTTAATCCAAGTTTGACAAAGCATGAATTGAGGGTTAATTTTAAACCCAAAAGATGAAGTGAGTTGGTCTAAAATAGAAAACTGGAGCAAAAAATGAAAGCTCTAGATTATTACAATAAGCATTAAAAACACTTTCTCAAGTCTCCATTTTAAAGTTCGATTTTATTTAACTCAATCTTCTCCAAATATTATTTTTGGTGTTTCAATGTTGCATGTTCTTTGCGTAAATGAAATTGCTCCTCCTGTAAGATAAAAGAAAAAGACAAATCATCTAAAGATCAATTTATTCAGTTAAATTTGTTTCAAGCATTAACATCAAACAATAGAATGGTTTCAAATGAAAATACTAATTCTTTGGAATGATTATAATAAATGAAGCATTAATAAATATCCCCCTTTCCACAGTCTTCTCACAATATCAAAGCCTTCAATGAAAATATTTGGTCATATAACAAGATCAACATAATCCTCATTAGAAATACAAAGTCAAACAATTTTAATGTAGACAAGATTAGATTTGCAATGATTTAATGTAGACAAGTAAGATTGCAATCAAACAAGATTTGATTTTGGAGACAATTAATATCTCGATTCCCATTCACTTATCCTAGAGGAATAAATGAGTGATGCCAACCAAGAAGATGTCTGCAAAAAAAAAACATAAATGAGTGATTCCAAACAATATAAATGCAAGTGCAAAAAATCATAAATGAACAACGGGTAAAGTAGATATGTGATCACTTATTAATGGAGTTTTCTTTGAATATCCAAATAATTCCACATTTTAGTACTTCCACTGGAGAAAGAATTTAAAAGAATTTAGTCTTTGAGTTCTCACTAAAAATTCCAATCAAATCAATGTACATTTCAATATTAATATTATTGTAAGCATATTTTGTGTTTTGTACCTACTATATTGATGTCGTTCATTAAAAAAATCCTCGATACTCACTCTCGAATCTAGAAAATTATATACGATAGTGACAATAATGACTAGAGCTTTGTGGTAGAGAAGACAAAAATTGATTCATTGAAATGTTGTAGAAACATTCAAGAAAATGTAATTGGCAGGTGTAAAACCAAATTCCACAACCTTTACTTAGTTTATATGTCCTGTATTTCTAGACCGCTACAAAATTAAAAAAAATGATTGTGTATCCTCTTAAATGTTGCTTCTGTCATTCACAAAAAATGAGCTATCATTTGATACAACTGTCAACAAATATTTTACTATGAAAAGAATGAATCAATATCTAAATCATTGTGATATATCCAACCATCCCTCTTTGCTACTATTCTAAGTTTATATCAAGAAATTAAGTCTAAGATATCAATCAATTCCTAACATATGCAACTCATTAATTAATGCACATGTGTGAGATACAATGTATAGCTCAAGGATGAAGAAATGTGTATTTTGCTTCCTCCTAAATGACACCCACGAGAAATGTTTGAATTCTTTGAATTGAGTGAATGATGTGCCTTCATAAGCAAGTGAAAGATAATATATACTAAAACAACAAAATTTACTCAGAGAGAAACCATACTAATGGTAGGATACGCCATAAATGGGCTTGTGGGAAAAGGCTTTAGAAAATTTATAAGTTTAATGTAATAGGCAGGTATAAAGTCAAACACAAAAAGTTTTGCCCACTTCAAGTAAATACATTTGTCAGGCATACAATAAATTCCACAAACTTTTCTATTGGAAGATGCCACAACCAAGCCAAGCCAAGCTAGGTTGATGCTACAATAGTTATGACACATATACCACAACATATCATAAAATCAAATGCATATTTATAAAGAATAATCTTAATGCTTGCACCTATCATCTATATGAGTGTGATTGTTGAAGGAAAATGACAGATAAAAAAAAATACACATAAAAATTAATTTCTTAACACAGAACAACCATTAACCACACTTTGCTTCTTCTGAGAAATATTTATATATTCATCATATATCTTGATTACAAAGTATATCCCAGTATATAAGGTTACAGCCAACACCCAAAAATTAATACAAACATAAATGCCAATAAACATGCTAGCATGTACACACCCAAAATATAGTCATATCAGTTTAAATATATGTCCTAGAGACTTAAAAATCCGCCAGCGCACAACACACAAACAACCGCCATTGAAAATTCAACCAAAGTCAACCACAGCACTACCGTTGTGGTTTTCGTAGAGGCCACGGTGATGGCGGTAACCACACGAATAGATAAGAGATGGATGACCATTGTACCGTGGTGGTTAAAAAAGGGACAGCGATGGTCGCGGTAACTGCCTAGACATGGTCAACAAAAAAGGAAACAAGGGCATCACGTTACCATCAATAGTTAGCGGATAGAATGTGGTACAGTGGTAACGACATCAACGGATGGAGCATGGAATGAAATTTGTCACCGCGGTACCGCACGTGGTCAAGAGGGTAACTACGACAATGCAGTAACGGTTGCCTGGTGATTAACCGAATTTCTGAAGGTGATGGCAGTTGAGCCATGGTAGCGAGGTAAGTGAAGATGACTGCCACTATGTAGCCACCGATAGTGAGAGGCTTGACTACAGTAAAGTGGTAGACAATATAATTCTTGACCGTGAAGCTACAAATAGGAGAGAGAGAGAGAGGGCATGGTAGCCTAGTGGACGTTGTTGAGCTATGGGCAAGTGAAATTGAGGGCGCGTGGGTGTGATTAAGGAAAAAAGTGGAGGTGGGAGTGGAGTGAAACTCCAACACTCCCCCTTGAATGAAACTTCCGCCATTCGTGACACGTATTCTGGTTTGTTGAAAAACAAATGAATCAGTCCCCAATGCTTTCATAAATATATTTTCCTATTGCTCGTCCAATCTGCAAAACTCCAAAAAAATTTCACCATTGCTAATAAGTTCTTAGATGTAATGAAACCTTGTTTCTATATTTTTGCTCCACTTGTGAAAGATAGGATATTTTGATAGAGCTATGGCAAAGTTGTTATCACAGAAAATCTTTGTTGCCTTTGTTTGCTCATTCTGAATCTCCATCAAAACTCGTCTCATCCATACTACCTGGCAAGATGCACTCATGGCTGCAACATAATCAGCTTTTGCTGAAGATAATGTAATGATTGGTGGTTTCTTTGAAGCCCAGGCAACTACACTGCTACCAAAGTGAAATACATAGCCAGACTTGCTCCTCGTGTCATCTATGCTCCCAGCACAATCACTATCTATATAACCTGTTAATTTAAACTCGTTTGTTCTTGTATACTAAATGCCATAGTTCTTAATTCCATTGATGTATCTTAAAATTCTCTGTCCAGCCATCCAATGTGACTCCTTTGGTGTTTCCATGAATCTAGAGATCAAAATGATTGCATACATGATGTCTAGCCTTATGGTTGTTAAATACATTAAACTTCCTACTAGCTATTTATACACAGTTGGATTAACATTTGATCCTTTGTCTTCTTTGATAAGTTTCAGACTAGTCACCATTGGAGTAGGTGTTGACTTACAATTCAACATATTAAACCTCTTCAAAAAATCATTAGTATATTTAGACTGTGAAATAAAAATGCCATTTTCATTTTGTGTTACTTCAGTGCCCAGAAAATACTTCATCAGACCTAAGTCTGTCATCTCAAACTCTTTCATCGTTTTTGTTTTAAAAAAATCCATTGATAGATTCCCAGTTAGAATTATATCATCAACATAGAAGAATATGATCAAAATTCTACCTTCATCATTCACTTTAGTATATAGTGTTGGTTCACTATCACATCTAGTAAATCCATTCTTTGTGAAATAACTGTCTATTCTGCTATACCAAGCTTGTGGGGCTTGTTTCAGACCACACAATACCTTCTTTAGCTTGTAGACTTTGTCTTCATGTCCATATATCTCATATCCAAGTGGTTGTTCAATTTAAACATCCTCTTCCAGGTATCCATTGAGGAATGTTGATTTGACATCCATTTGGTGAACTAGCTTACAATTATGTGCTACCAAAGCTAATAAAATGTTGACTATGTCTAGGTGTGCAACTGGTGCAAAAGTTTCATCAAGTAATCTATTCTAGGTAGTTGAGCATAACCCTTTACCACCAATCTTGCTTTGTGCTTCTGCACTTCTCCATTTGCATTCAGTTTAGTCTTCTGAATCCATTTAACACCTATGCCATCTTTGTCTTTTGGAAGACTTTGCAAATCCCATGTCTGTTTGTTTTCAATTGAATCTATTTCATCATCCATTGTTGTTATCCACTTTTCTTCCTTGATTGCATCTTCATAATGAATTGGATCTTCTTCTTGTGAATAAAAGGCAAAATGTGTAAAATGTTGAGAATTGTTCTCACCTTCATTTTAATTATAAATATCAAACATGCTTCTGATTTTCTACCTTCTCGTGCTTGCTAAAGTTGGATTTGATAAATCACTTGAATCTGTAGTATGTGGACTTGAGGGTCCTATGCCAAAATTTATTCATGTGGTTGGTGTCTGTAGACCTCTTGTTATTGCTCTTGTATTACTTATTGGTGTCTATTGTTGACCACTTGCTTGAGGTTGAATAGGGACAATAGGTACATTAGTTGGAACTGTAATATCATTCTCATCTTGAGGGATATTGACTGTAACATTGATAGTGCTCTCTATACTTCCATACCATGCTTCATCTTCAATAAATGGAACATCCCTGTTGATTATTACTTTCTTGATTGGTGGATTGAAAAGTTTTAATGCCTTGGATTCTTCATTATATCCAACAAAAATGAACTTCTCTCCTTTGTTATCAAGTTTTCTTCTCAATTGATCAGGTACATGTTCATATGAAACACATCCAAAAACTCTCATGTGAGACACATTGTTCTTTTTACCTATCCATGCCTCTTTAGGGATAATATTCATCACACTTACTGTTGGGAATCTATTCATGATATATGTTGCACAAGATATAGCTTCAGCCCATAACTCATTTGTTAAATGCTTGGCTTTCAACATACTTCTAGCCATCTCCATTATGGTTTTGTTTTTCCTTTCAGCTACACCATTTTGTTGAGGCGTGTATCTTGTTGTGAATTGTTTATGTATTCCATGTTCTTTGCAGAAATTTAAAAATTCTCTTGATATGTATTCACCTCCTCTACCTGTTTTCAAGACTTTCATGAAACAACCACACTGTTTTTCAGCTAAAGACTTGAATTGACAATGGAAATTAAACACCTCACTTTTCTGTTTCAGAAAATACACCCATATCTTCCTTGAATAATCATCTATGAAAGTTAGATAATAAAAACTACCACCTATTGAAGGTGTCTGCATTGGACCACATAAGTCTGAATGAAAAATTTCCAATGGTGCTTTTTCTCTTGTGGATTTCCCTGCTAGGAAAGATTCTCTATGTTTCTTTCCAACTATGCAACCTTCACAAACTCTCTTAGGTTTTTCAATTAATGGAATTCCCTTTACCATGTTCTTCCTGTGGAGCAAATTCAAACCTCCAAAATTTAAATGACCGAATCTTAAGTGCCAAAGCCATTTTTCATCCTTTACCTCTGCCTTAAAGACAAACTATATAACAATTGGTACCTCTTGTGCTTGTGCAAAATTTGTACTTAAGGCTAGTTGAATTCTCAAAGGAAACATTTTTTTATTTGTCATATGAATTTTTTCAATCATCTGGCCACTTGGGTATTTGTCTAAAATAGTGCACAACCCATTTTTCAAAAACACTCTATAACCCTTTTGAATTAACTATCCTACACTCATCAAGTTGTGTTTAAGACCAAGCACAAAATAAACATCAGAAATATATTTTTGCTCCCCCTGCTTGGTTAGAATATTAGCATTCCCTTTTCCTTTAACTGACACTTTTTTGTCATTACCTAGGGTGACGTGTGACTTAATATTCTCATCTAGACTTGTAAACAATTCTAAATTCCCTATCATGTGATTACTACATCCTGATTCTAGAAACCAGACTTCTTTCTCACTAGCTTGAGCTACATTACACGCTAAAACAATTGTGCTCTTATCAGGTCTATTGTCTTGACTTTCTCTAGAAAATTTTGCATTTTGCCTACTCATTTCATACTGCTTCTTTCTACACTCATTCATATAATGGAAAAACTTTTTATAATAATGGCATTGGACCTAAGATTTATCATACCTTTGTCCTTGAGGAAAATTTTGATATGGGTTTTGGGTATTGCCTCTTCCACCTCTGTTGAAGCCTCTTCCTCTTGCTCTAAAATTTGATCTACATTTGCCTCTTCCTTGGTTAATTGAAGCTTGTGACTTGAATTCATGCTCTAGTGACATATTTGATGTTATGCTTAGTCTATGCTCCTGATAAATGAGTGAAGCATAAAGCTCATCAACTGAATACTGTGCGAGATCCTTTGTCTCTTCTATTGTGATTGCAATTGACTCAAATCTTGTGGGTGAGCTTCTTAAAATATTTTCTATAACTTTGACATCCTCTAGTGTCTATCCATGTCTTCGCATTTGGTTTACTAGTCCCATTATTTTAGTAAAATATGAATCTACAAACTCATTTTCTTTCATAAACAAAGTCTCAAACTCTCTTCTCAGTATTTGCAACTTTGCAGTTTTGACTTTTTCCATTCCTTGATATGTTATTTGTAAAATGTCCCATGCTTGCTTGGACTTGGTAGTGGTTGAAATTATGGGAAAAATACTTTCATGTACACCTTATAGAATTAATAAGTGAGCCTTTGAATCCTTCTTCTTGTTATCCTTCAACAAATATTTCTCTTCTTGTGTTAAGGCATTATATGTTGTTGCATCTGCCGGTTCTCGAAACCCATTTTCTACATACTCCCATAAATGTTGTGAACAGAACAATTATCTCATTGTTATGGACCAGTAATCATAATCCTTTCCATTCAACTGTGGAATTTGGGGATTACTCAAGCTTGTGCTTACAACCATGATTTACAAAGTCTCTATTAAATTACCTTAGGCTCTGATACCACATGAAGGAAAATGGAAGAGATAAAAAAAAAAACATACACATAAAAATTAATTTCTTAACACAGAACATCCATTAACCACACTTTGCTTCTTCTGAGCAATCTTCATATATTCACCATATATCTTGATTACAAAGTATATCCTAGTATATAAGGTTACGACCAACACCCAAAAATTAATACAAACATAAATGTCAATAAACATGCTAGCATGTACACACCCAAAATATAGTCATATCGGTTTAAATATATGTCCTAGAGACTTAACAATCTACCAACACAAAAAACAAACAACCGCCATCAAAAATTCATTAGAAGTCAACCATCGCACTACTGCTGCAGTTTTCAGAGAGGTCGTGGTGATGGCAGTAACCATGCAAACAGATAAGAGACAAATCACCATTGTACCATGGCAGATAAAAAAGAGACTGTGGTGGTTGCAGTAACCACCCAGACATGGTCAAAAAAATAGGAAACAAGGGCACCACATTACTACCGATGGTTAGCGGATGGATTGCAGTAGAGTGGTAATGAAATTGATGGACAGAGCAGGGAATGAAAGTTGTCATTGCGGTACTGCATGCGATCAAAAGGGTAACCGTGGTAGTGTAGTAACAGCTGCTTGGCTATTAACCGCATTTCCGGAGGTGACTAGAGATTGAGCCGTAGTAGCGAGGTAAGTGAAGATGATTGTCACCATGTAGTAGCTGACAGTGAGAGGCTTGACCGCGGTAAAATGGTAGATAGTGGAATGCTTGACCGTGAAGCTATGAATAGGAGAGAGAGAGGGCACAATAGCCCAGTGGACGTTGTTGAACTGTGAGTGAGTGAAACTGAGGGCATGGGGGTGTGATTAAGGCAGAAAGTGGAGGTGGGAGTGGAGTGAAACTCCAACAATTGTTGGGATTAAAAATGAGTTTAGTTTCAAATATAGATGAAATAACTTTAAATCGCACTACTTGGGATAAATAAATTTGTGTCAGAAATTTTTTAAAAAACTTTATATTTCAAATTTAATGTTTCAAATCAATGATAAATGCAAACTTACCTCCCACTCGCTAGAATTTATTTTGTATCTTCCTGATTTTCCTAAAAATCTAGGTTACACATTGAGATTCCAAGTACCTGCACTAGCAGAGATTGCTTCAGATCTTGTTGGAGCATTAAATTATGATCATAGGTGTTTCATTGGGTCATAGTCGACATATGGATGGGTGTTCAAAGAAGATAGAAAAAAGACAAACATTTTTGATAGAAATTCACTAGGAAATGCACATTTATAACTCTAGATGAGCATTAAGCTAAGCCTGCAACATCAATGGAGGATGTGCATGATCGATGGTTTCGTTGATGTGAGAGATTTTATTGAAGATCATAGCCTATAAATTCCAAAACACCTTCAAATTCCCAATGCAAATTTTCAATGTTGGATCCTCTACAAATTATGTGGAAAAGTGTTTGATTTTTCTAATTGGGGTTGATGGATGCTAATGAGACATAGGACCTAAAGATTTGCATGCCCATAATTTTGATAAACACATTGAATAAGTCTTGATCTGAGTCAATTTTTATTTGTCTTCGATTGCCTCATCACAAATGAAGTCAAGTCAAGCTGTATGAAGAATTGGAAAGAGTCATTGCCCACATTGAATTAAGCATCAAGATTTTGGATATTTATTCTCAACTATAACAACCATGGTAGTAGGTGTAAGCCAAATTTTATAGCATGAATTAGTAAGCGAGCATTTTACAATTACGCTAGATGCTTATTTGATGAAAACATTTTTTTTTTTCCAATCAATATAAGTGATGAAGTTGAGCCATAAAATGAACACAACTCAAAAAAGATGTACAAATAAGTAATTGATTGGTGAAGAAATATCTTCAATGTATGATAGGTGTACAACATTTGGATGTCAACAGAAATATTTCTAAAGGTTACACTTATAGATTATATTGAACCAGCCAAGGTGCTGAAGAAAGTGAAACCCAAAAGAAAAAACATAGAAATATGGCCATATTTAATGAGATAAGGAGTTGGTATTTGTAATGTTGAGAAAACAACAATATCTAATGACAATACTTCACCTCATTCACCTATCAATTGTTCAATGATTTAATAGATTCATATAACTCAAGCATATAAATCAAGCCTTACATGAATTAACTTAATGAATGGATACAAATCGAGCACTTATAATAATGTTAGTTTCAAGTATGTAGGACGTACGAGCTGAAAATAAAATGGACAATAAATGAAAAGCATGGAATTTCCTAAAAAAGAGAACTAAGCCAATCAAACACACACAAGATTATAAAGAGGAATACGCTGAGCTACATAAACATGCAAAAAAAGTGGCATTCCTTAGTTTTTGAATCTAGAATGCCAGTGAACAAGTTAGCTTTTTCTAGAACTCAATATATTTTGCACATCTCAACAAATGCAATACTTGTAGGGGGGCCTCCTTCTAGTGCCATAATTTGGATGCTAAACATACAAATTTTAGACTTTGACAAACATTCAGAAGTCAAATAAAACATAGCAAGTCAACCATCCCTATGAGATATTGTATCATGCTAGACATGTTAAATAAGGCATTAAAATACCAAACAAGTTGAATAACAACATAAAAAAACATGTGCAAACCTATCCCATGGTGAGAGTGGTGCCCCTTATGATTTGAAAAGGATGCCCTTTCCCACCCCCTAATAAGCAAGAATGCCCAAGATTGTAGATCAAGTTGTGGAGGATTAAATCAATAGAGAGGGTCTCTATTTATAAGATAGAATGATAGAATAATGCAAGATAGGAGGAATGTGGGATAAAAGATAATCCAATGGCATTGTGCCACTTGTCAAAATTCCAATGGAGGGAGGTTGAACTCATTTTGACCAATGTGCAAGTTTGAATTTTGAATTTGATGAAGTGACATGTTTTAGGGGGATGAAGGATGAGTTAAATTCCAAGTTTGACTTATGTAAGAGACATGTAAGAGCTCTTAAATTCTCTATTGGATGGAAAAGTCATGTGGGAGGGAAAATTCAAATTGCGAGAATATTCCCTCAAAGATGCCAAGTTTGAATAAAAATGAGGAATTAATAAATCAATTAAATTGATTTATGTGCACAAGTTTCAAACTATAGAGAAAAGAGGATTAGGATTATCATTAATCATGGTTTTATTAATTTAAGTGAAGATTAGTTGATTTTGACATTCAGCTTAAATATTTGGATTTATTTAAATTAAATGAGAAGATAAAGAACATTAGATATTTAATTAAATATACATGGATTTATTCAATTAAATGAAGGAACTTTAGGAGATTAATTAAATAAAATTGATCTATTTAATTAACAAGAAGAATATGATTTAATTAGCTAAAATGATATATTTAATTAGATAAAGTTAAGTAGAAGGGGAAATATGATTTAATTAAATAAAGATTGATTGATTTAATTAAAAGAGGAAATATGATGAATTTTAATCAGATAAATATTATTTGATTAAAATAGTTAGGAGAGGGATAATTAAGGACGAAATGAAATTAGTGATTTTGGATTAGGTGCATGTATATTTTATCTGTCTATAGTATGTAGAATAGTAGATACACCTTTTATAATCTTGATATTTTACTTGCGGAGTGAGCTACACTTATTCTTTTCAAAAATATTTTGATTTTTCTTTGAAACCCAAGTGAAAGTAGTGTCTTCAAATAAGGTGGCATTAAGATAATGGAAAGTTGCTTTCTTAACTTTTTTGAATTATAAAGATGAAATATTCCTTGTTTCCATATATGAAGGAATGAAATTATCGTTCTCTTGCTTCATTAGTAGAGAATAAAAGCATTGGGAGGCAATAAAGAGGGCTTCATCTTCTACTTATTTTAACTCTTCTTTTTTTTAATCTTTGTCATAGATTCCTTTGGAATAATTAATCAATTCCATCTTTTTTTTCATAAGAAACATCTATTTCATGTAATAGAGTTAGAGAAACAAGTATGATATCCAATTTATTCTTAAGTTGGTCAAACTTTTTCAATAGTGTATTGAAGGTTCAAAAGTGCAAGTAGTCATTGTATGAGAAGCATGGGTAGAATGAAGGATGTCTAAAGAGAATTATATGAAAGAGAATGAAATGGTAGTGGAAGGATAAATCACATTATAAATGGGGAGTTGTCATAATATGACAAGGAGGAATGATACAAGGAATAGTTCTAGTACTTGTACGAATAAAAAACCATCCAAATTTAAACTAATAACTATAGCTTGGACATAGATCATCACAATTTAATAACATAACAAGTCATATACATAATAAAAATCCACAAAATAATTATTCATTAGTTTCAACCTACACAAATAACTCATTTAAACCTTCCTCAACTCCTTTTTGATGAATTGTAGCTACAATTACCTATAGTATCAAAGTTACTTATGAATATATATCTGAATTTTACATACATGTCTACCAAAATAGTTACAAATACCTCTGAGAGATTTCCTTTGCTTTGATGGATGTCCATACCCTATTCCAAAGCTCCCATTTGAGATAGGTTGGGAGGATGCCGACAAAGGTTGTAGACTAAATTTACACAATTATTTGGAAGTTTGTAAAACCTTTTCAAAAAATCCATGTTTTTAATATCTTGCTATTAGGGTGCTCAAGAACATTTTTCTTTAAGACATTCTATCAAATAGCTCATTTGAATTGTCTAAGCTTAGAAATTTTGCATACATGTCTACCATGGAAATTGTAATTACAAAATTTGAAAAAATTCCATACCCTATGATGGATGTCCATACCCTATTCCAAAGATCCCATTTTGAACAAGCTGGGAGGATGCTAGCAAAGATTGTAGATAGTAGCTTTACACCTACCAATTGCATTTGGTTGGAAGTTTCTAAAACCTTTTCAAAAAATCCATTTTTTTAATATCTTGCATTTAGGGTGCTCTATGAAAACATTTTTACTTGAGACATTCTCTCAAACACTTCACATGCATTGTCTAAGCTTACACAATTTGCATACATGTCTATGAGGGTAATTGCAGCTACAACATCTGACAAAATTCCATATCCTTCTCCAAAGCTCCCGTATTCGCATAGGCTAGAAGAATACTAACAAAGGCTGTGTTATTTGGATTTACACCTTTCAACCATGTTTGGTTGAAAGTTTCTAATGCCTTTTCAACAAACACATTTTTGTGTGTATCTTGCAATCATAACAGTCTATGAGACCACATTTATTTGAGGCATCTCATCAATCAGTTCAAAAAACACATATTTGTGTATATAATGCAATCATAACACTCCATGAGACCTAATTTCTTTGGGGCATCCAATCAAATAGTTTATGCACCTTGTCTATGCTTCCACATTCTGCATACATGTCTACCAGAGCATTTCCAATTGTAATATCTAATAATAATTTCCCTTCTATTGTGCTTTGATGGATGCCCATACCCTGTTCCAAAGCTCCCATTTTGGCACAAGAAGGGATTACACTAGCAAATAAAACTGATCGGGATGGAAACTTGTTTGTTGCATTGCCAGGAAACCCATGTCTTCTTCCAGTTGCAGAAACTATTTACATAAAGCAAGAAAGGTTGTGAAAATACCTTAGCTGTGAGGTAATCCATGACAGTGGTGAGATAGATGGGAGTTCCATTTGTCATCCAATTTTTTTATAAGATCAAATGCTTAGAAAAGTCTGAAATTTTGTGCGGGAAAAGTGTTCGAATTAAAACGTTAACAGGGACAATCAAGTGGTCAAAGCTTAATGTCTCTTGTTTAAGCCCAAAATTTAGGCATTGGTAAGTATGATGTCATTTTTTACTCATATTCTTCCATAAAATGAAGGAAAAAGGCAAAGGATGTTAAAATAGAAACTAGAATGAGGGTATGTGCAAGATCATCATGGAAAAAATAGGCAGTTAAGTGCCAATAAATTAAGAAAAATCAGACTTAGGCAGCTTGACATAAAAATTTGAATAATTTATCAATATTATTTCAAACATATGTAGGAATAGAATCTGTAGAAAATTTAATCTAGTCTCTAAACTACTAGGTTTATTTAAAAAATAAAAAAATCCATTTGGTGAAAATTTGAAATTTCAATGCAGTAGTACTTAAATTTCAGGGAAAAAATAAGAAGTAGGTGTCTGTGTAAGCACCCTAACCACAATAAAATGATAATATATTTTTTATAATATTTTAGATATAAGTAGAGGACTCATGTCCCGATGTGATGCATATTTTTTTATAATTTTTTTCCAAGTAAATAATTAATTATGATTTTTTTACTACAACTTTTAAAAAATATAAAAACTCGTATGTCTAACCACCTTAACTTGGTCAAAACTTCATGAAGTTCATTTTTTTTTTAAATCCTATAGCATGTGAAGCATAGAATGTGATAGATGTTTCAGATTCAAAAAATGTGATACCATTTGAAACCTATAAATTTTTTCAATCAGCCTATCAATCAGGACTTTAGTCGTAATTCAAATAGAAAATAAATAATAATTATTTATTAAATTCATAGTAAAGCATAATTTGTATTGGTGGAAAGATGAGAATCTCCTTTAAAAAACTTTTTCATTTCATCAATTTTGGGTAAAAAAAAAGTCGTCAGCCACATGGGTCATCATTTCACTTACATATCACCACTTTTTTGGCCCATCATGATCCTGCACATACCCATGATAAACATATAAAAGAGACAAAAAATATATGATCTTATTCATAAAAAAAATCTTCGCAGAGCACCTACAAATTATTTCTTCTTCGGAGGACTTCTTTTCAAAAAAATTTACAACTTCACTACTTATTAAGAACATACATGGTATCAAGCAATAAAATCATTAATTACAAAATTAAAAGGCATTAAAGATATGCTAGATAAAATTTTCAATCACATTTTAAAATTTCCTTGCATTGTCCAATCAAAATTGAAAAATGTCAGAGAGATCTCCACTTAACATGCCACCAGAAAAATAAAAAAACCACACTATCATGCATAGAGAGAGAAGACTTAGTGGTACCATGAGGTACCACTCCATCGCAAGCGACATTGAGCATACCAGTGGTACTATGGTGAATCCGTGAGAAACCACACAATCGTGAAGAAGGAGATAGGAGCTAGCAGTAAGACGAAGAAACTGCACGACCGCAAACCAGGTCCAAAGAGCTAGTGGTACCATAGTGAATCAAGGTGAAACTGTGTTACCGCAAGGAGAGAAAAGGAAGACTGTGGGGTCATGGTATAGCCATGCTAGCATGAGAGGAAGGAAGGAGAGTGATGATATGGTAGGGAGACCACATGACCATGGGTGATAGGAAGGTAGACTATGGTAAGGTGGTAGGCACCACACCACTGCGCATAGGAACTATATGGGATGTAGGATCATAGGAAGGGCTAAATAAATATGCAGTAGTTAGGATAAATTCCAACACTCCCCCTTGATCACAACTCCTGCCTTCTTTAATACCCAATCACTCTCTATGATAAAGAAAATTGTCTCTTCCTAGTGCCTTTGTGAAAATGTCTACAACTTGATCCTTAGACCTGCAAAACTCTAAAGAGATTTATCCATTGTGGATCAGTTCTCTGATAAAATGATAGTGAGTATCAATGATTTTTCTCCTTTTGTGAAAACTAGATTCTTGGATAATGCAATCGGATAATTATTATCATAAAATATGTTTGTTACGTCAATCTATTCCTTTTGAAGTTCTTTCAACACTCTCCTCATCCAAACTTCCTAGAAAGAAGCACTTTTTGCTGCAACATATTCAGCTTTCATTGATGAAAGAGTAAAAAATGGCTGCTTTTATTGAAGCTCATGAAAGTACACCTGTGCGAAAATGAAAAACATAACTAGATGTGCTTTTTTTTTCATCAATACTCCCAACACAGTCACTATTAGTGTATCCAATCAACTTGAATTCATCTGATCTTCAATATTGAATCCCATAATTTCTTGTTCCACTTATATATCTCAAAATTCTTTTCTCAGGTTTCCAATGTGTATCTTTAGGAGTTTCCATAAATCTAGAAATCAAACTTACTACATACATTATATCTAGCCTTGTAGATGTCAAATACATAAGACTACCAACTAGTTGTTTATACAAGGTTGAGTCAACATTTGAACCTATATCCACTTTACTCAACTTCAATCTAGTCACAATAGGAGTGGGTGCAGATTTACAATTTGACATATTAAATCTTTTCAAAACATCGATAGCATACTTAGCCTGAGAAATAAAAATACCATTTTCATCTTGGTTTACTTCAATGCCTAAAAAAATATATCATGAGACCCAAATCTATCATTTCAAGTTATTTCATCATAGCTCCTTTGAACAGATCAATTTAAAGATCACCAGTGAATATTAAATCATCAACATATAGACATACAATCAAAATTTCACCATTTTCATTCATTGTGGTATACAATGTAGGCTCGTTGCTACATTTGATGAAGCTATTATGTATAAGATAACTATCAATTCCATTGTACCAAGCTCTTGGAGCTTGTTTAAGACCATAAAACCCTTTATTTATCTTGTAGATTTTTTCTTCTTTGCCCAATCTCTCATACCCAGGTGGCTATTCAACATAAACTTCCTCTTCAAGATAACCATTTAAAAAATTTGATTTCACATCCATTTGATGAACTAACCATTTTTTTTTGTGCTGCTATGGCGAATATCATTCTTACTGTATCAAGACGAGCTACAGGTGCATAAGTCTTAGTATAAGCAATTCCTAGCTACCATGAATAACCTTTTGCAACTAATCTTGATTTATGCTTGTGCACTTCACCATTTGCATTCAATTTGGTTTTGTACACCAATTTAACTCCTATTACATCCTTTTCTTTTGTAAGACTCAACAAATCCCATGTCTGATTATTTCCAATTGCATCAATCTCATCATCCATTGCACATTTCCATTTATCTTCTTTAATTGCATCTTCAGCTTGAAAATAAAATGCAAAAAGTGTAAACTATTCTGAATTATTTTCACCTTCATTTTGATTGTAGATATCCCTTATGTTTCTGATTTTTTGTGTTTTCATGTTTTCTAGTGTTGGATTTGATTACTCACTTGAATATGTAGAATGTGGACTAGATGGTCCTGTGCCATAGATTCTTGTTGTAGATGGTGTCTGCAGTCCTCATGTTTCTTCTCTTACATTGGATGATGGGGTCACCTGTTGACAACTTTCCTAAATTTGAATTGGCATAGAAGAGGTCACATTAGTTGGAATATTTTTTGGAACAAATATTTCATTTTCCTCTTGAGGTATACTTAAAAATATATTAACAATAATTTATCTACTTCCATCCCATGCTTCATCTTCAACAAATTGTACATCCCTATTGATTATGACCTTCTTAGTTGTTGGAATATAAAGCTTGTACACCTTGGATTCATCACTATATGCAAAAAAAATGCATTTATCTCCTTTATTCTCTAACTTTCTTCTTAATTCATCAGGTACATGAGCATATGCCACACATCCAAAAAATCTCATATGTGAGACATTATGCTTTCTACCAGTCCATGTTTCTTCAGGAACAATATTCATAACACTTTTTTTTGGGCACCTATTCATTATATATGCATCAAACGAGACAAATTTAGCCAAGAATTCATTTGACAAATTTTTGGCTCTCACCATACTTCTAGCCATTTCCATGATTGTTCTATTTTTCCTTTTAGCTACCCCATTTAGTTGAGGTATATATCTAGTAGTAAAATCCTTGTGAATTCCATGATGTCTGGAGAAATTTAAAAACTCTTTTGAAATATATTCTCCTCCTCTATCCATCCTCAACACTTTAATGTAATGACCACTCTATTTTTCAGCAAGAGACTTGAACTAGTAGAAGAAATCAAACACTTCACTTTTATTATTTAAAAAATAGACCCATGTTTTCCTTGAATATTCATCAATAAAAGTCAGGAAATAAAAACTACCACCTATTGAAGGTGTTTGCATTGTCCCACACAAATATGAATGAACAATCTCCAAAGGGGCTTTTTCTCTAGTTGACTTCCCTACTGGGAATGATTCCCTATGTTGTTTTCCTAAAATACATCCTTCACAAACTCTTTCAAGTTTTTCAATTAGAGGTAATCCCTTGACCATACCTTTCCTGTGAAGAAAATTTAAACCTCCAAATTTAGATGAGCAAACCTCAAATGCCATAGCCAGTTTTCATCTTTTACTTCTGCTTGAAAAATAGTTTGCATGCTAGTTGTAATTTCTTGTGCTTGTGCATAATTTGTATTCAAATCTGGCTGAATTTTAAAAGGATTTTTTTTTTTTTATTTGTCATGTTGACCTTAGCAATGAGATGATTATTTGGGTATTTGTCTAAAATTGTGCATAGTCCATTCTTGAAAGTTATCCTATATCCCTTTTGAACTAGCTGACCAACACTCATTAAATTGTATTTAAGACCTGATACAAAATACACATATGAAATATACTTTTTCTCCCTCTATTTGGTTTGAATATTGATATTTCCCTTTCCTTTTACTGACACTTTTTTGTCATTACCCAAGGTGACATTAGACTTAACATTTTCATCTAATCTTGGGGTATGTGCGGGATTATAATGGGCCAAAAAGTGGTGATATGTAAGTGATATGATGGCCCATGTGGCTGAAAATTTTATTTAACCCAAAATTGATAAAACGAAAAGGGTTTTGAAAGGAGATTCTTAGCTTTCCACCTATAAAAATTATTCTTTACTTTGAATTTAATAAATAATTATTATTCATTTTCTATTTGAATTACGACTAAAGTCCTAATTGATAGGTTGATTGGAAAACATCTATAGATTTCAAATGGTATCATATATTTTGAATCCAAAACATGCGTCACATTTCATGCTTTGCATACTATAGTATTAAAAAAATAAAAAATAAATTTAATGAAGTTCTAACCAAGTTAAGGTGGTCAGACATATGCATTTTTAATATATTTTAAATTTTTTAATAAAAAAATTGTAATTAATTATTTACTTTGAAATAAATTACAAAAAAATATGCATCACATCAATACATGAGTCCTTTAATTTTATCTAAAATTTTATAATTTTTTTATCATTTTACTGTGGTTAGGGTGGTCAGACAGACACCTGCTTCTTATTTTTTCCCTGAAATTTAAGTACTACTGCATTGAAATTTTAAATTTTCACCAACTAGATTTTTTATTTTTAAAAATAAATTTAGTATTTTAAAAACTACATTCAATTTTTCTAAAAATTCTATTCTTAGATATTTTAAAAATAATATAGATAACTTATTCAAATTTTTATGTCAAGCTGCCTAACTCTGATTGTCTAAATTTTCATTCCCACTTAAGGGCCTATTTTTTCCATGATGATCTTGCACATACCCCTTGAGAACATTTCTAAATTTTATGTCATATGGTTACTACATATTGAGTCTAAAAACCAAAAATCTTTCTCACTTGCTTGCACAACATTATAGGCCAAAAACATTTTACTCTTATATGGTTTTTGGTCTTGACTTTATTTTGTAAAATTTGCATTTTGTTTACCAAAATCATACTATTTATTCCTACACTCATTCATATAATGTCCAAATTTTTTTACAATAGTGGCATTGGACTTGAGAATTATCATACGTTTAACCTTGAGGTTGACTCTGAGATGGGTTTTGGTTGTTGCCTCTTCCACTTGAACTTGATGGGATGCTTCTTCCACCTATGTAAAAATTTCTTCCTCTTCCTCTGAAATTAGACCTTCATCTACCTCTTCCTTGGTTTATTCAAACTTGTGACTTGAAAGCATAATCCAATGACATATTTTTTGTTCTTCTCATCCTGTGCTCATGGGAAATAAGTGAAGCAAAAATCTCATCAACAAAATACTAGGTGAGGTCCTTTGTTTCCTCTATAGCTACAACAATTGGATAGTAGTAAGACAGGGAAATCGCATCACTGTGGGACAAGACAAAAGAGCTAGTGGAACCATGGTGAAGCTGTGTGAAATTTCACTACCACAAGGATAGAGAAGGCAGGCCATGGGGTTGTGGTATAGCTGCATTACCACGAGAGGAAGGAAGGAGAGCGACAATATGGTAGGGAGACCACATAACCATGGGTGACAGGAAGGTAGACCGCAGTAAGGCGGTAGGCACCACACCATCGTGCATAGAAACTGAATGGGACACTAGATCATGGGAAGGACTAAATAAAAACACAGGAGTTGGGAGAAATTCCAACATTAAACCCGTTAACCAACATTTACATATTAGAAAAATCAATCAAAATTAATACCATTTATGATTGTACAAGGCATTAGAACATTGGCTAGGGAGCCTAGATTTTGGGTAAAATTTTGTTTTCTAATTGACTGCAGGCTGAGAACTCATTATATCACATAGCCTTTCATTATGGATAGCCATAGAAAATTAAATAAAATTCACCTAGTATACAAATTATTGATCCCCAATTACCTCGATACCATGAACATCAATCAACTTTCCTGTCATAATTTGATAAATGCAGTAGGTATTATTGAACAAGGTTTACCCCTGGCACATATTGTATGAAAATTTCTTCTAAAATCTACAAACAGTGGAAATTCAATGAACGAGGATTGAAATCTGACCTACTTAAAAGGTAAATTGTACATCAATTTCATTGCTCAGTCTAATTAATTTTGGCTCATTGACTAATGTTTTATATTTAATATGTAAATTATCAAAGTTTAATAGAGCCATAGAGAATTTGATGCTAAGAAGATGATTAATATCCTCACATATTTTTTTTATGCCTAATTTAATTAAATTGATCCATATATTGAATGTGTACTATGTAGGGAATGGTCATCTGAGATTCAAAGGCACCAAATGGTTTGAAGCTTGTGATCGAGGACTACTCATATGTTGTAGATGGCATTGAAATATGATTTGCCTTAAGACAATGGGTTTTAGAATACTTGTCGTTGTATTACAAGTATGATGCCTTGGTTAAAAGAGACAATGAATTACAGGCTTGGTGGGAAAAGGAAAGGAAAGGAAAGGTCCCTTTATAGTCCACGATACCAGGTGGTCTATTTTTGGGTCTATAGATGGCTTACAGTATATGGGACTCCTTGTACTCCCAATATAAGGGAGGCACCTAACTCATGCTCCAAAATACCAGGTCTACATACCTTACCCCCTGCAGGATTGAACTTGTGACCTCTCTTTCAAGAGTAGAAGTTTTCCACCATTAGACCAATCAAGTGTACATTAGACCAACTCAGGTGTACCTAGGGATGAAATAGTAAATGTGGGTCATGGAGACCTCAAAGAGGATCTTGTTAGATGGTACAACATGGATTATTTGGACGAAGCAGTCCAAGTATTGAAAATTATAATTTGAATGACATTTGCTCACCATGTTACAATCAACTTTGGACAGTACTCGTATGGAGGATACATGCCCAATTTACCGATCATGAGTAGGCATTTGACTCTAGATAAAGGAACAACCGAATATAAATAACTCCATAAGAATCCTGAGGGATTTTTCCTCAGGATTGTGTATTGTCCAAGACAGGCCACCCTTGTCATGGTGGTTCTGAGTGTTTTCTCACAACATGTGGAAAATAAGGTATACATGGGATAGTTACAGGGATCCACCATGGACATAGTAGATTATCCACGTGTAAAAGAAGAATTCATGATATTTCTAGCAAACATGACAAACATTGAGAAAATCATAACCTAGAAGAATAATAACTATGAACATTATAAGAACAGGGTTGGACCTACAAAAATTCCTTATAACTTACTTTACCCCAACAATAGTAATTTACTAGAATCAGGTCATCTTACAGGTGGCGGTGTGCCAAATAGCATGTCCATCTAATAGTGTTAGAACTATTATATTATATAGTTGTCTTATGATTATATATTAATGTTTTGTCATGTGGAGAGGTTATAATTACGTTTATGTGGTAAAAGTTTTTTGTAGAAGTTAAAAGGTAAAGCCTTTTTATAAAAGCTAGTACAATGAATACTATAATCTCACTATTGTGGATTCTAGCATACTTTCATTTCCATCCTATTGTTGCATTGTCATGTGAATTGCATGCTATTGTTCAAGGAAGTTAGAAAAAAAATAAAAAATAAAAATATTTTTTGACTATACAACAATTGGTGAAGATGTACACCAAAACATTCTAGAAACTAACATAAATTTTAAAAAATGGGAAATAATATAAAAAATATATATTTTCTTGTATTAAAGGATGAAATAGTGAAAAGGATAGTATAACGCAAACCTCCACTTTGAGTTTTGTTTTTGAAATAACCTATTTCTAGTATAGAGAAAATGTTTGTGACTACATAGAATCCTGTCTTTAGGTCAAGCCATTACTTTGGCTTTTCAACTTTCATAAACAATCAACTATGCGGGAAAAGTAGATTTAATTGTGTGTGCTTGGCTCATGTGTGTCTAAGACTAAGAGCAACAAAACAAAAAATAATAAGTAGTAGGCCTACAAAGACCTAATACTATTAGTGTGCATGTGGTTGGACATAGAAGGTTAGAACTCCAATAATGCCAAAGGAAATATTTAAAAAATATAGAACAATGAAAGAAAAAAGTATAAAGCACAGTGAAATAATATTCATGATGATAATGGAGAACATTAAAAAATCCAATTGAGTTGATCTAGGTTGCTTGAATGACATAAAATATTATTAATTATCAAAAGAAAATTTTGTAGGTTGCATAGAAGAGCTCAAGCTTGCACTAAGTTTGCAAATTTGCATGAAAAAGGGTGTTGGAGGAATGAAAGAGGGGAAAACTAATATGGATTTAAAATATTAAATGTGATTATTGGAATTCCAATCCTTAGTTGTGTAACTATTATATTAGATTTTTTGAAGTTGTAGGGTCATTATTTGGACAAGAAATTGACATTTCATGGCTATAGTGTTGGAGGATGGTATAATTCCCATGTTGATGTCTATAAATCCATAATCAATTCCAACTATAAGATAGCTAAAAGATTCATAAAATGGAAATAAAGTAGTAGAAATTCACCAAGGAACACATGAGAACACATGAGAACACAGATAACATATAAAATAAATGACAATGATGGAATTAGGAGTAGTTTGAGGGCTAAGGTTAGGTTAAAATGATCTCTAAAACATGCTATGGGGAAAAGAAACTAGAACGATGGAAATATATAGTGTCAAAAACAAGATTTATGTAAGTAAAATACTAAATTTTTGGTTGCAAACACAACAAAGGAAGAATAGTTCTAGTAACTAGATAGTGAGATCTTAGTTCCCATGATAGTGAATATGTGGTTGTTTGGATTAATTTTCCTATTAAATTATAATTTTTTGTATCCAAATATCAATGATAAATATGATTTAATTGAATTTTAGAATGTTATAATTATTTCATCATAGCTATTGTGTTCTTATGTATTATTATTTCATTTGTAATGTATTGAGAAGTTAATTGGTAGGTTCTTAGAAGAAAGATGGTCATTAAATTTAAAATATGTAATCCTATTATAAAAATCAATGAATAATTTAATGAATACAATTTCTAGATGATCTATTTTCTAATCACTCATTTATATTATTTTCAAATTTTATTTCTATTATATATATATACATATATATGAATTAGGAGTCCTACAATTTAAGTCATTCCTACTTCCATTAAAATTGAAAAGGTTGTTCTTAGAATTGAATCTAACATAAATATTGTGTTGAATAACCTATGGATGGATTCTTATAATGGAGTCCAAGAAAATATGTTTCCACTACATAATATAGTGAATCTTAGGTAATCTAAAGTGAATTTGTAATCCCATTTTTATTTTTCTAACTAGTTATATTTTGTTTTCAATTTTACGTTTATGTCCTGTAATGTACACAAAGGGAAAATTTGTGAAATTGATACTTATATATATCTTCAAAATAATAATAAATAATTAAATTTATGTAATTGACTAAAATATTAATCAAATAGAGTAGTTTTTATAATCAATTGATGTATAAAAGAGTAGAAATTTAGTTAGTAATATGGAAATTTAAAGGTGGAGTGTAGAGGCACGACACGCTAGAGGATTGGAGCGGTAACCAATGTGATCAGCTAGCAGAAAAGAAGCACCAAAGTAAAGAAAGGTGGAGCAATGAATTGGAGTGTATAGAAAAATTGGAAGCATTCAGGGAGAATATCAACAATGCCTGGTCTACCTATGGGAATGCGGGTAGGGATTCTCATGCAAAAAAATATAGACCTTAGTGGGTGTTGGAAAATGAAGTCTGGGTCTATAAATGCCATCCCTATTATCAACCAAGACATAGATCGGGTGTTGCATTTGAACAAAGAGGAAAACTCTCAAGGAGATTTGATGGCCAAGGACCCCCGTGGATGAGACCCTATTGATCTACCAATGTCGATGCCAACTGGGGAAGGAGGTATAGATCAATAAACTAGGGAAATAAAAATCAAAGAAGATCAAATGGATGGTTCAGGAAAAATCCAGGATTGAATAGAGACATGACCATGCACTAGCGCCAGGAGGGCTTGAACAAGGCATGATACTTGGAAATGGACTAGGGAAAGACCAAAACATTCGAAGGTGTTGACTCTTAAAATCTAGGTGAAGGAGATATTGGTAAGTCCCCTCCATTTCCATTGCCCTTGATTTCTTTAAAAAATGAGACAGTCAAATGAATTAGGGATTTACTCCAAGAGGTAGGTATGTTTATAAAATGGGGTGGTGAAGGTCAAAGGAGCCAGGAAGTCATGAAAAAATTGTTCTTAGAAACTTGGGGTGACAAGATAGTAGTGAAGGTTGTCAAATGAAACTAGTTTTTTATCACTTTCCCTGTGCAAGAAGAAATGAACAAGGCTTTAAAAATAGGGCCATATTTTTTGAGTGGAGCTCAAATGCATCTCTTTGATTGGTGCCCTAATTTTGAATCAAGGAAGGTATAGCTTGAGGAAAATTCCTTTGGCTTCGACTGTACAATTTAGCCTCAAAGTACTGGATGGAGGACTCTCTCAAGGTAATCGAGAGGCAATTGGGGAAATTCAATTTTTTTAGATAAAGCTCAAGAGGATTTTGAAAGAGGTACATACTTCAGGTTATATGTATCAGTGGCATAGGGTACAAACTTACCAATTGTTGTGGAATTAATCTTAGAAACGGGTTCATGGAGACAAAAGGTGATCAAGGAAGATAGCCTACAACTATGCCTTAAATTGAAAATAGTTGAGCATTGTAGGGAAAAGTGCTCCTCTTGGATTGGGACCAAAAACCTCAATTTGTATATGGATGAGAAAGAGCCATTGATGGTGATGGCGAATGTATAGGAGAATTTTTTTCCAATAAAGAGATTGGAAAAATAACTTATAGAGTTAATTTTTCCCCCAAATTCAGCAACCAAGGGAGGAAGGATAGAAACTGAGCGGTTGGTGGATCCATAGGTGGAAGAGAGCCAAAACACATATAGGTCAGTCCAAAATAATCAAAAAACCTCCCCATATCTAGAAGTTGAGATCGAGGACAAATTCCCTCACCTCACAGATATTCAGGGTTGGGACGAGCCCGAAGTGAACCAAGGGAGGAGACATGCCAAAGTGGGGCTAAAGGAGCTAGAGGTAGCTCAACTGGAGGCCACACCTTTGGCAGGAATGTGGAAGATGGATTAGAAGATGGCCAGGACCAAGGAAGTCTTGGATCTGAATGATACTATGATGAAAGATTCAAAGAGTACTAGGAGAGTATCTTTATATAAAGAGGGATTGAGAAAATCCCCTCAGGAAGAAAGACTCCAAGGATCAAGCCTGGCAACCAAAGAGGTCATAAATCAAACAAGGAAAATCTAACTTTGGTAGGGCCAAACAAAGCTGGGTCAAACAATCCTTAGAAATGGGAAGGGACTTCCCCTTCTTAGGGAACCATGAGGATTATAAGCCGGAATGCTAAGGGCTTGAACTGGCATCACTTCAGACACTAAGTAGAGAGTAGTAAACTAGACATATGCCTCATATAGGAGACAAAATGGAGTAGGGAAGAATAAGAGAAGAAGTTGAAGTTTTGTAAAGGATGGGAAGGGGATTTCAAGGAGTCAACTGGGGCTTGTGGATGTTTGGGAGTAGTATGGAATGTGTCCACAATTTTTGACAACCTCATAGAATCAAACTAGAATGTGATGATGGTATCGGTAAGGATGTATCTGTGCAATGTAGAGTTCAAAATAATTAGTGTGTATGGTTTATGGCTTCAACAGAGAAGAGGACCCTTTGGGCAATGATTTTGACCACCCTAGGCTAGCTCAACGATGAGAAAATATTGATTGGTGGGGATTTCAATGCTACCTTGAATAATTTGGAAAAAAAAGGAGGAATAAAAGTTGTGTCCAGGTCTCAGCTAGACTTCCAAGAATTTTTGGACAACAACTCATTGAGGGAGATATAGAAAAAGAATATAATTTTCACTTGGACAAATAGAATATTGGGCCAGACGGGTATTGTAGAGAAGCTAGATAGGTTTCTGGTGGTAGGGGAATGGAGCTAGGTGGCAAGTTTTATGAAAGCCACAATCTTTCCCTAGAGTGGCTCAGATCACTTTTTGATCCAGTTAACAATCCAACCAGACAAATTCAAAGATGGTTCCCCCTTTCTCTTTGAAAATATGTGGTTACAGGATCCTAATTTGCAAGGCCATATAACATTGTAGTGGAAAGAGGTCTAGGTAGGAAACCATTTTGGTATATTCTCCTTTCATAAGAAACTCTTGAATATCAAAGCCAAATTACATGTTTGGAATAAGAAGCACTTCAAAAATATATTCGAAGAAAGCGATACAATTGAAAAGGAGCTCAAGGCTCTTAATGAAAAAATAATAGAAAAAGGTATGTTACATGAGGAGTTCTTGAAGGAAAACGAGGTGTTAAGCTCACAATTAGAGATCCTAGAAAGGTTGGAGTGTCACTGCAAACAAAAATGTAGGGAATTATGGCTTCAAGAAGGGGACATAGATATCAAATACTTCCACAACATAACCTTGATTAATAGAAGTAGAAACAGGATTATGGATTTGGAAAGAGAAGATGAGATGGAGATCAGCCAAGAGGCTCTCAGTTATTTCAAGGCTCTATTTGCTCGAGAGGCCCAACATGCAAGGAGGATTAGGGAAGATTTCAATGGGGGAATCCAAACACAATATCAGAGGCGGATAACAGGGAACTCACTAAACTTGTTAGTTTGGAAGAAGTAAATAAGGAAACCTTCCAAGTTGGTTTTGATAAATCCTCAAGGCGAGATGAATTCCCGGCCTTATTTTATCAAAGTTACTGGAATATTATCAATGAGGAATTGGTCAAGGCCGTGGAAGAATCAAGAATAAAAACCACAATGATGAATCACACTTTCATTGCACTATTCTAGATCATGTATGGGCGATTTCAGATCAATCTCTTTATGTAGTACAATTTACAAAATTGTAACCAAGGTAATTGCAAACAAACTGAAACTGGTGATCAATAAGATAATATTTGAGGAGAAGAGTGCCTTTATTCCAAGGAGGTCAATTATAGTAGTTATAATTGTCGCTCATGAAATGATCCATTCAACAAGAAAGTTAATATTACCAAGTATGATATGAAAGCTAGACATCCTTAAGGCCTATGATTGGGTAGATAGAAAATTCATGCTAGATGTATTGATTGGGTTTGGTTTTGATAGGAAACTTGTGGATTTTATTAGGAATTGTATCATCGCCTCTAGATTTTCAATTTTGGTCACTGGAGTTTCCCAAGGATTCATCAATTCCTCTTAGGGCTTACGACAAGGGGAACCCCTCTCCCCTTTCCTGTTCATCATTATAGAAGAATCCCTTTGAACGAAAATTGGTCAAACTAGGTTGGATGGCTCCTAGAAGGGGATTGAGGTTTCCCCAAGGGTTGGAGCAAGCACTCACCAACAATTTATGGATGACACCATCCTATTCGGGCAAGCCACAAGGATGAAGGCAAGGGAAATTAA
The DNA here is from genome assembly GCA_007115665.2 of Sequoiadendron giganteum. Lineage (NCBI taxonomy): Eukaryota > Viridiplantae > Streptophyta > Pinopsida > Cupressales > Cupressaceae > Sequoiadendron > Sequoiadendron giganteum. The sequence continues at coordinate 116,325,742 of CM021106.1, read as the reverse complement.
GGAGTTTTTGGATGACTACAAAATTTCTTCAGAACACACCATTAACTGGAGAAAAATAATTTATTTGTTTCCTAAACGTATAGCCTAGCCTTCAATGGGTCCTCTCAAGGATATTGGGAGTAAGAATGGATAGTCTTCTTTGCCGATTTCTTTGCATGCCTTTGTTTGTGAGGGCCAATCGTATTGGATTTTGGGACATGCTTGTAGAAAATTGTAGAAATAAGATGGAACTGAGGAAAGTGAAATGGCTCACCTTATTGGGAAGGCTACTCATGGTTAAAATTGTATTGGCCGCCTTCCCAATATACTCAATGTCTTGCTTGAAACTTCTCAAGAGCATTTTTGACCTACTTAATCAAATCATCCATAAGTTCTTCTGGAATGGGCCATATGAAATAAACAAGGTTGTGATTTTAGCTTGAGAAAAGGTATGCAAACCTCAATTGGTGGGAGTTGTTGGTATCAGGTAGTTGAAGGTCATGAACAAGGCACTGGGGGCTAAATTAGTGTAGCAAATGTACATCGACAACAAAAAGTGGGTGAGATTATTGAGGAGAAAATACCTAGATTCAGATGACTCAGTGAGTGTAATCAAAATACTCAGCCCACCAAAAGACTCAAAGATTTGGAGCTTCATTTGTGAGTGCAGAGATATCATTTCTAGGCACATCACATGGGAAATTAATAATAGGCAGAGTGCCTCCTTTTGGGGTGACTCCTGGGATGGATTCCCCAAGCTAGGTGATAAAATCCATTTGGAAAAAATCAAGGCAGAAATAGTTAGATTCTGGGGCCCAAAGGTTAGTGATTATGGAAGGAAGGTTTACAAAAATAGAGTGCAACACTGGATCTAGAAAAACCTTGGTGAGATTTATGCTTCAGAAGACCAAAAAAAGGCCATCAAATAAATAATGAAATCAAGGGTGATTCCTACAGGGGATGGGGAAGATATCTCGAGGTGGGGGCCATCAGCAGATGGCGAGTACAAGGTCAAGATCAAGTATAATCTCAAATAAAGGGTGGATTTAGGGAAAATATAGCCAAATTCACTCTTTTTGGGGAAGAATGTTCTGCCCAAAGCTGGGGTATTCACGTGGTTAGCCACCCAAAATAAAATTATGGCATAGGATAGGTTGGAAAATTTGGATTTCAGGGGCCCCAATAGATGCATACTATGCAAACAACAGGCGGAAAGCTGACTAATATTTTTCTCACATTTCCTTATGTTGAGTTCTTCTAGAAGAAAATTTTTGGGCTCTTGGGGTTTCTGACCCCATTATGAGAGGACCTATGGGACTGGCTATCAACATGGGCGAAAAATATTAACTAAGGAATTTTTAGTAGCATCTAAAAAATTGTGCCTTCCATGGTATGTTGGGAACCATGGAAATAAAGTAATAGGTAGATTTTTCAAGATCAATGTATGGGTAGTGAAGTGTTGGTGATGCGTCTAGTTGGGGCAGTGGTGGAGTTGGTAAACACTGCAACCAAAAGGTTAATCTTCCTAAAGAATTTTTTCTCCAGTAGGGATATCGAGCTCTCCAACAAATTTGTAGGGTTTTTCATCCCTCCTATAATAGGTTTCATGGATGCCATCTTGAAAGCCGAAATTAGAAGGAAAATGGTGTGGCAAAAGCTAGTAACATGGTGGATCAAGATAAATTTTTATGGAGCCTCCAATGGAAACCTAGGTCCGACTAGGATTGGATGTGTGGCAAGAAACTCTGAGGGTGTGGTGGTCATGCAAAAGGTAGAATACATTGGCCAATCTATGAAAAAATAGTAGAATTTTGCGCTGCCCTATGTGGGATGGAATTGGGAAAATACATTGGGGTGATGAAGTTGCATTTGGAGGGTGACTCACTACTAACTATGAATGCCATCAGAAATAATTCCACCCCCAAATGGTTACTAGGTAGATGGCTTCCTACGATTAGGATCATCATTAACTCCTTCGAAGAATTCCAAATAAGCCACATCTACCGTGAAGGGAATACTGTGGTAGACAAGTTGGAAAAATGGGCAGTGATAGAGGTTGGGAATAGTCATTTCATCACCAGCTAAGTGTTGGCCCATGTGAGGTGTCAATGCAAGATAGGTTGTCTAAATGGAAGTGGTGTGGATTTCTAGGATAGGATTTGTGTGAAGACTTGGTCGATTCTTACCATTTGATGAGATCCAACTGACAACCAATATCACACCTTAGAGACCTGCAACATGTACGACTAGAAAATTTTGGAAATCTAAAACAACTACATATGGCATGAAAATGTCCTAGGTAGATTTCGGTGATCTACTCAAGCTAGGTGAACGTCACCTCTTGGAGAGAAAACTGTGGAATGCTAAACATATGCATTTATAGAAATTCATGTGAAACAACTATGAATTTATTACAAAGTCCGTTAGGTGTCATGGAGCTATAATTTGTGGTGATGGTCTTGGGAGAGTCATATTTGGTAAGTAGTTATCGAAGCATCTAGAGATAATGGCTGGTAAGGTGAGGTAGCATGGATATGCATATGTGCCTGGAAATGACCATGAAAATGGTACCTTTACAGGGTGAGGTGATAGATGTCAGACTAAGAGGGATCCTCTTTGGTAAAGACAAGCTAGTTATTCTTGTAGTGGAGGAGGTCTTGGATTGTGAATTCGTCTGGACATACCACAAACACCGACTCAACATTTACATTCCAATGATGTTCCTGAATCTCACACTTTATAGAGGTGTGTTGAAGCCGAAGGTGAATAATCTAATTCAAAGACTATTCAAGCATATGTATCTTTGAGAGATTGATGCGGTGTTGAATAATGTAGATGAAAAAGGGTTGATTCCTTTTACTCAACACTACTACATGACAAAAAGATGAGGCTCAAGGCCAATTCTAAAGTTTCCAATCATCTCTATAGTTGAGCCTAAATACTTGGAGGTGTGTGGTGGGGACATTGATAAAAACCTCAACTTTTTATAGTGCATGGCTACCCTCCTTCCTCCCATGACGAAGGAGGAGCTGGGTAATTTCATGCCCTATGAAGGTTTTGAGGTGGACAATGATAGTGATAGTGAAGATACCTTGGTGGATCCTATGTTTCTGATTACAAGGGAGGACTGGCAGGAGGAGGATGAACGAGATGTAGATAAAATATCCAATGGCCCTACGCACGAGAAGTGCAAGCTGGAGTGCCCCATAAAATCTCATGCAGCCCATGCAAGGCAGATGTGTAAGGAGGAGGAGAAGCATGGATCAGGTCGAGAAGCATCGAGCCCCATCTTCACATCACTCCATGGCCCTAATAAAATGAAAGGAAGGAAGGGAAGAAACTCTTGACAAATTCCTAGGGTACTGTTGTTTCATGTTTATAAGATTTTTGATATAGTTAGATGTTTCGGGTGGTAGGGTGTATGTTGTTAGGAGGGTGGGTTTGGTGATATTTGTTGGTAACACACTTTAATATGTAGCTGCGATTCTCCATCTATTTGAACTCAAAATTGTAACTTTTTTTTTATTTGATATAATATTTGGTGTTGGCCCTATCAAGCTATTAATCTACCAAAAAAAAGATGAAAATTTATATTTATCTCCTTCCTTTAAAAAATAATATAAAATATTATTCTTGTGGTTTTTTAAAATATAAAATTAGATTTAATTATTAAATATACAAAATATATAAGGAATAATTTTAATAGGATGAGTATCTTCATTTTTTATTATTTACCATTGTAGTGGTGAAATTAAAAAAAATCATGTTATTTCCCATATAATCTCATGTCCATGATGACAATAAATTTTGATGGGTTCTTTGAGATGGTAAAATTCATGAAATATTATTGGACACAAGATTCTAGATCATCATGTCTTTGGCACATAAGATAACTTAATTGCTCAATAAATGATTTTTAAAATAAGGGTTCTATAATGACTGATTAGTGTTTCTAGGTCTATCAACACATTGGTTATTTTTCTTATGCCAAAAATAAATGTAAGTGCAATTTTTTTTTTGAAATAAATAATAATATTTTAATTGAAAGACTACTATGATTAGCTACTCGATTTAAGATTTCAAAAATAAATCCTACATATTTTTTTCCAATAAGCCCAGTGTCTTTCTTAATACAATTCTAGACTAATCCCAAACTAACTTGGAGGATAAAAAAGGAAAAATATAAAGGAAGTGAGATAAATAGTCAAAGAGTATGTGGAGGATCATCATGGAAAAAATAGGCCCTTAAGTGGGGAAAAATTTAGAAAAATCAGAGGTGGGAAACTTGACGTAAAAATTTGAATAAGTTATCTATATTATTTCAAAAATATGTAAGAATAGAGTCTGTATCAAATTGAATGTAGTTTATAAACTACTAGTTTTTTTTTTGTTTTTTAAACTATTTGGTGAAAATCTGAAGTATCAATGCAATAGCACTTAAATTTCAAGGAAAAAAAACAAGTAGGTGTCTATCTGACCACCCTAACCACAATAAACTGATAATATGTTTTTATAGTATTTTATACTTAAGTAAGGGACTCATGTCCCAAAAAGATGAATATTTTTTTGTACTCTTTTTCCAAGTAAATAATTAATTATGATTTTTTATTACAACTTTTAAAAAATATAAAAAATTGTATGTCTAACCACCTTAACTTGGTCAATTCAATTTTTTTTTAATCCTATAGTATGTGAAGCATAGATTGTGATGAATGTCTTGGATTCAAAAAATGTGATATTTTTTGAAAGCTATAGATGTTTTTCAATTAGCCTATCAATTAGAACTTTAGTCGTAATTCAAATAGAAAATGAATGATATTTATTTATTAAATTCAAAGTAAAGCATAATTTATATTGGTGGAAAGTTGAGAATCTTCTTTAAAAACCCTTTTTGTTTCATCAATTTTGGGTAAAAAGAAGGTCGTCAACCACATACCCTACACATACCCATCATATCATCAGTTTTTGGCCCATCATAATCCTACACATACCCCAAATGGTAAAAGAAGGATGGGATTAAAGAAAGTATATCAAAAAAATTGGTAACTATTTGCTACTAATCCTCATTTCCAAACATAAGGAACTACTTAAAACATTATTTAGTCCACTCACAACTTAAAAGAAGAGCAAAAAAATCATTTAAGAAAATGTTTCTTGCAACAAATAACTAAAATTTACATAGAAAAGTTATAATTTAGTATATTTAGAGACATAATATGGAAAGATCGTATCTAGAAATATATAAGGATAGTATGAAGAAAGTACAATAAATAATGCACAATTCAAAACTACCAAATTCATCTCCAAATATAAACTCTAACATGAAGTGTGTGTTCTAGAAAAAAAGAACTTAAATAAGCTGTGCAAACCATATTCCATAAAGAATAGATGTAGCTTGTATAAATAGAGAGACTTTAATCCAAACTTATTAGATAGAAGTCATGTTTCCCAAGGTTCATAACCAACCAAATTAGAATTCAACCAATATGTTATATAAAATAGACATACATAAATAATGAAGAAGGAGGTACTTGTCCTCCATGAAATGAGGATAGGAATCCTCATTCATGGAGTGGTGGTGAGTTTCCTAACAAAAAATATGGAAGAGGTGTTAAAAGTGAGTTCAAACCTCTCAAGACACCTATCAACATTGACACCTCACTAAGAAAGGGTCAATGGGAAGTCAAAGTAGGCTTAAAGCCTTAGTGTATGCACATAATGCAATATATACAATAACACCTCCCATTAAGCATAGCTTGGGTGGGCATAGAATAAATAGGTCTTGGCTACTAGCCTGGTGAGGTACCCATGTATTATGAAAAAGAAATTGTTCTTGACCATGAAACCTAATAAGGTATCCATGTACAATGCAATCTATCTAAAAATGTAGGATAAAAAACCCAGTGGAAAAAACCTGTCCTTCAAAAAGAGAGAAGATGAGGAGAAGACTAGAAACTCCCCCAAAGATGAATTTTTTGCCAATGTAGACCACACACCAAGAAGAGATCATAGATGAATGAAATTTCTCTCAATAAAGGATTTGGTGAAGATGTCAGCAACTTTCTCTGAAGACTAGAAAAAGACTAAGTCGATTATTTGTCCATGAATGAAATCTCAAATATAATGCATATAAATTTCTAAGTGTTTGTTTTTTTGATGCTTAATTGGATTGCTACATATATGAATGGTACTCTAGTTTACACAATATATGGTTGTGGGTTGCCTGAAAGGAATATGAAACTTAGAAATAATTCCCTAAATCCATAGAGCCTCAGTGGTTGAGTTAAACCCCCCTAAACTCTACCTCTATGGATGATATAGAAATACAATTATGCTTCTTGCTAGACCAACTAATAGGACCTAAACCAAGTAAAATATTGTACCTTGAAGAGGACTTGCAATGCTCAATGTCACTAGCCTAATGTGAATCTATATACCAAGTCAACTAAAGAACTAACTCTATAATAAATACCAAATCCAAGAGTACCATGAAGGTAATGAAGGATCCTCTTAGTTGCTTTCTATTGTAGCTCACAAGGTTCCTATACAAATCTTGAAACCATGCCTAATGCATATAAAATGTCTAGCCTAGTATGAGTTAAGTATATAAGACTACTAACAAGTTGTTGATATAATGTAGCATCAAGAAATTATGTAGTATAGGAGGTCTCAAGCTTGATCCCACATAGAAAGGGAGTTGGAGATGGTTTACAAGGAGTCATGTGAAACCATGTAAATAGATCAATAGTATACTTAGGTTGTGCAAGAGTCATCCCTTAAGTGGACTATGAAATCTCAAGGGAAGTAGTGTACTAAACCCATATTTTTCATTTCAAATATGTCTTGAAGTGATGTCTTAACTGTTGCAATGACAAATAAAGTAATCTCAATAATAAAATATCATCAACATATAGAACCAATAAAAAAAGTGAATCATCTTATCATAATAGATACACATTAGGATCTGAATAACATCTAGGAAGACTTGAAGATAGTAGGTAGGAACCCATCTTGGCATACCAAGCCCTAGGAGCTTGTTTAAGGCCATCGAGAGATTTCCTAAGTCTACAAACTAAGGATGAATCCTAAAAAAACCATGGTGGCTATACCATGTAGATTTCATCCTCAAGGTCTCCATGAAGAAATGCACTCTTCACATCCATCTAATGTACACCCCATCCATGTTTTGTGGCTATAGCTAATGTGGGTTGAATTGAATTCATCTTAGAAACTGGTGTAAAGGTTTGTATATAGTCAATTCTTGCAATATATGAAATCCTTTGACAACCAACCATGCTTTGTACTTACAAATAGACCCATCTACTACAAATTTAGTTTGATATATACATGCAGATCATTTTTTTTTCCTTCCCTTAGCAAGGGAAGTCAAATCCCAAGTGTGACTTATAATCAAGGAATTATATTCCTTATCCATAGCAATATCCTACTCAAGTATGCTTGACACCTCTCTAAATTTTTATGGATCTATATGTTATTTGTTGGATCATGTACCCCTATATCTACCCCATGTAGAGTGTGAGATGTGGATGAGTCTGGTGTAGAATATAAATTTACAATGCAATCCCTGAACTGGATGAAAATGAACCTTCACCACTATAATCATTGTCGGAACTAGAATAAGAAGACACTACAGTAGAAATCTAATGAGAATGATTTAAATCGTCAATATTGTAATTAGGATCTAGTGATTCCATAATATTTTCAGGTGTAGAGTATATTCTTAAGAGATGTTTCTTGAAACTTAACACTTCTCTTCATACACAACTCATGTTTGGTAGGGTGGAGTAGGTGATATCCTTTTATACTAAATTGCTATATAACAAAGATGCAAGGTTTGGATTGTGGATCCATAGCCTTGAAATTTTATTTTAAAATGCATTCCATGCAATTAGAGCCAAATACTTTGAAATGATCAACTACTAGTTTCCATCCTTTCCAAGATTCAATGGGAGTGATCAATACCTTTCAAGGCTTTATGTGGAGCTCTATTATGAATTTAACATGTGAAGTTTATTTCTTCTACCCAATAGGATTGTGTGAGGCCCTTAGAGTGATTCATACACTTATCCATCTCTTTTATCAATCTATTTTTCCATTCAATGACAACACCATTTTTTTCTTTGGTATATAGAACTATGCATTATAGATCTATCCCCTCTACTATGCAAAACTGCTCAAAATGGATGTTGAAATACTCAACCCCATTACCTATTTGAAGAACCTTGATGACTTTCCCTATTTTTCTTTCGATGAGATCTTTGAAATCTTGAAAACATTCAAGAAATCATCAATAAAGGTGAGAACATATCTATAATTTGTAAAATATGGATGGGTAAAATCCCCTAAAATATCACTATGAAAAAGTTATAAAACTTTTGTTTCCCTTCATTATCTACTTGTTGATGGTGTTTTCTACACAACAACAAATCAGACAGAATATGATATCCTATCTCTCTTGAAAGGTAAATCTCTATGGAAAAGAGATAACCCCAAGGTCTCTAATGTCAAGTCTTGACAATGCAACAAAACAACTCAGTGATAATATGTGAAAATATTAGTAATCACAATGGGACCTTACTACGAGCAAACACTACTTCTAACCCTAAGATTGAAAATGCCAAAAGATAAAATGTTCAAAATGGACCAATCTCTCATAAACTACTTTATGCTTGACTCAAATGAATCTGCAATTTCATAGAAAGAGTGCAATCTTCTAAGGTATTTAAATATTTTCAAATCACAAACATTCATTTAGCCAATTCTATTGCAATTGAGATGAACAAACCCTTATAATTGAACTAGGCACAATTTTAACTCTAGGCTAACTTTACAAAGCAACTAACAATCAACTAACTACAAAAAGTATGGACTATAGATCACTGAAAACATTCCAAACATGAAACCCTAAGAATTATCAAACTATTTAACCACAAACTTATAAGAAATTTCAAAGATAGAATAACAAGAACCATGCCAGATGCGATTCCACAAGATAGATACCAAACACAATATCTTTCTTATATTAAATTATCCAAAGTAGCAACAATGCCAGTTTTCAGTTACAACACTTCCTTGAGAATAAACCCTAATTCACTCTAATATCACTTGTCTATTTTATCTCTATATCTAAAATTCCCATCTATTCTCATATCTATCTATTCTATATATTCAAATTAGGCAACATGCCAGTTTTATAGAGAATCCCCAAGATAGGTCGGTCCAAAAGATAATTACAATAAAAACATGCCTACAAGAGGTCAGCCTCAAATATATTCGAACATCATATGAAATGTGCCATTGGCACCAATTTCATCTAAAACCACCAATATACCAAAAGGTCAGCCCAATACATGTGAATAATGGGAAGCACAAATATCAATATAGCCCTATATAGCTACTCCCCATCCTTGTCTTTAGCTCAATCTTTCTCACCATGTACGGCCAACAAAACTCTATCCAGTTCAGCAACAGGTGGCACAAGCAAAACCCTAATCCTTCTTTCAAGAGACTTAATGTCATCTCTTGCCTGCCTATCTATACCATCCCAATTGGCCTTATTAGTCAGGTATCTATCCATGACTGCAATATAATTTGCAATATCAACCAACTGATGTCCAGTAACCGGTCCTTCACTGACTAGAGAATAAACATCTCTCCACCACTTCCTAAGCTACTCCAAATTGAGATGTTTCAGAGCAAACTTCTTCCTTCCAGTCATGACCTGAAAGAATGAAATACATTTTTCATGCATACCAACCAATGCATCCTCAATCTGCATTGCCTATTTATGGATCCTTTTCAAGGCCTTCTACCTGATTTATAGGATTTCAAACCATTCCCAAGGTTTAGAAACTCTTGGAAAAGGAAGAATCGCACACTTTACAAGTTTATCTTCAATGAATCCCATGATTTTTGTAGCCTTCTATAGTAGGAGGTCACTATCCACATTATCCTGAACTGATACAACCTTTAACCAGTCCACTGATCTCAAAGCATCACCACAAGTTGATAAAATGTTCTTAATAACATCATCCCCTCTGATTTGGACACCCTGTAACCAAGCAACTGTAGCATGTGTGGTGCCCTTCATCTTCTCAAGTTTAGATATTGTCTCCTAAGATAAGAAACTTACAGCAGAGGAGGAAGAGCTAATAGCTTACAAGGGTTTCATCAACTCTTGCAAGTATTTCTTCAGTTTCTCATTCTCCCTCTCTAACTCATACCTCATTTGCATAGCTTTCTTCAACAAGCCCACAATCACTACACTAGATCCTTCATATTCTTCAATATCTTGCTCCATAGTAGCATGCCCCAAGTCAACAATTTGCACATGATAATCCTGGGTAGTGACATTGTCTCTATCTTTGTTTGGATCAGGGCTAGCAATGTGAGCCACTCT